>LPNX010247026.1:186388-228347 GCA_001517045.1 Pseudotsuga menziesii
TTGAGTCTATGCTGCCTTCATTCAGTCACCATACACCGTTATGCTCTTGTTCGAAGGAATTTGAAGCCTCAGTCGGCCATTCCCCAGTTATCTTGACTTTGCATGTCAGCCATTCCCGGTACAATTACTGGTTCGTGCACCTTATGATCGAGTCCTTCCACATTATACAGCTTTGCTGAGTACCTCTTGTTGGATGAAGGGGGATGCCTTAATTCCCTCCTTCCAGCGCATTTCATCCCATCAACTTCAGATCATTTATTCTGGGATTGGAATCTAGAGTCCTTTTGAGTTCCTTGAGACTTGCAGTCATCAGTGGCAGGTTCTCTCGCCATCGACAGTTTTTGGGAATACATCAATGTCCCCTGATCGATGGATCCTCTCAAGTGTTCAACCTCAACACATTTATTCACACTTGTTAGTTTGCACTCTAGTACCTTGATTCCCATTTTCATTATTGGTGGGTTATCTCGCGTCTGTTAATGGTATACATTAATGACCGGTAATCAGACGATGGACTACTATGTTCGACCTCGACACCTCTATTCGCATAGTAGGACATGTACTCGTAGCGGTTTGTGTAGAAGACTTTCCATATTGGTGGCATCTCTTATATGCTACCTCCTTGATCGTGCCAGTGTTCATGAGATTTCAGCTCTCGTGACTTGATTTCAGTATATGTCAGATATTTCCAGCCACTATGGAGATCTTGATCTATTATATCTTTAGCCATTATGGAGATCATGGCCCTATGTATATCTTCATCATGGAGATTCTGATCTATGTATATTATATGTGGCTATGACCACATATGTGATATCATGTATCATGCCTATTCATGGCTATTGTACTCTTATGTATCCGGGACTGCTATATGTATTTGTAGTTATATGCAAAGTTGTATTATTGTACTATGCTGATTGGGTGGATGGTCTTCCATTTGGGATCCTTCATCACTCCACTTTTGGGATGGACTTATAGTGTAGTTTGGCCATCGTATGACCCCTATGACCTCACACATTAGGGGGGCATCTGTTATAGCTGATTTCACCACTCCAGGTGAATCACACTTTGTATGGCCTTCCCCTGTCCCACTGCAGACTCCTTAGACCCCATGGACCATTTTTTGTCGTTTGATGTTTCCTTGATCATACCTAAAAACATATGAAAAATGATACACACGAATTCTAAACCTATAAGCGTGTATATACGTGGGCTTGACCACTAAAACCATGTACATCGGGATGTGTGCATAATCCAAATCCTTTTGGAGTTTTCCTTGACATGGATCTGACTCATTTGACTCCTGGCCTTCCCTATGCCATGAGATCGCTCGAATTCGACATTTCATTACCCCTTTGAAAAGCTATATAAGGAACCCCTTGGTACATTGAAGGCATAAGAGAGAATTGAGAGCAAAGAAACTATAGTCCATTATTGCCGGAACTTATTCTTGAGTCTGCATCCCTTTGTCCCTTGGAGCACTAGTGTGTTCTTCCCAAGCTTGCCTTTTGCTTGTGAGCTTGCTATCGAGAGATGGAGGATTGAGGTGGTGGAGGCCCAAGTGGGGGATTCAGTTTCTCCGGTTCGCAGACGTGCCATCAGAGGTTGTATGTTGTAATCTCTAATTTATATCAATAGAAATATCTTTTCCTGTCCAATAATGTGTGTTTGAATGAATATTTTATCCATGGGATTATGTCCAATGCTTGTACATTATTGATTATATATGCTAGAATAGATCTAACACCATGATATATAGAATGCTTGTATTGTTTACTTGTTGTTGAGGAAGTAATCTATCAATTCAAGCTGAATATTGGAAATCTCAACGGGGATCTACTTCAACCGTCCGAAATAAGGTACAAGGTCTGATCCTTTAGTGTTAGACATTTAATTTCTATTGCATATTGGAAAGGATTGATTTCTGGAGTCAAGTTGTCTGTTCTGGTACCCCAAGCCATAGGAATTTCTCTCCGCAACAACCGAGTAGTTGTGAAAGGTATTCCAAAGGTGATCTCAGTACAACAAGTTTCAGAAATGCATTTGAAAATTTTTTTTAGGAAGGGTTGCCAGTTGTATGCAACTCATATTTTGGAGGCAACAGAGGATGAAACTCCTAGGCTGGAGGACTACCAAGTTTTACAGGAATTCAGGGATGTGTTTCCTGATGATATTCCAGGGCTTCCTCCAAAGAGGGACATTGATTTCACAATTGAACTTGTGCCAGGAGTAGCACCAATGTCCAAGACACCCTATAGGATGAGTACATTGGATATGATAGAGTTGAAGATGCAACTGCAAGAGTTGTTGGAAAAGAAGTATATCAGGTTGAGTGTGTCTCCTTATGGAGCACCAGTTCTGTTTGTAAAGAATAAATATGGTACAATCAGATTGTGTATTGATTATAAACAGTTGAACAAGGTTACTATGAAGAATAAATATCCTTTTCCTAGGATTGATGACCTATTTAATCAAATGAGAGGAGAAAGGGTATTTTCCAAGATTTAATTGAGGTCTGGTTACCATTAGGTGAGAATCAAGGATGAAGACAGAAAGCCTTCAGGACAAGGTATGGACATTATGAGTTTGTGGTGGTACCATTTGGTCTCACAAATGCACCAACTACATTTATGTGCCTTATGAACAGTGTCCTCAGTAGGTATTTAGACAAGTTTTTTCTTGTTTTCCTTCATGACATTCTTATTTATTCTAAGAATGAAGAAGAACATGAGGACCATTTGAGATTGACATTGCAATTGCTCAGAAGCATCAGCTGTGTGCAAAGCTGAGCAAGTGTGACTTCTATAGAGACAGAATTCAGTATTTGGGTCACATTATCTTTGAGGAGGGTATATCTGTGGACCCTGAAAAGATTGAGACCATTATGAATTGGCCTACTCCAATAATTGTGACGGATGTAAGATCTTTTATCGGACTTGCAGGATACTAGCAGAGATTCATTAAGGGATTCTCCAAAGTTGCACATGCCATCAATTGTTTGCAAAAGAAGGAGATGAATTTTGAATGGACATCGAGGTGTGAAGAAAGCTTCCAGCAGTTGAAGAATCTTCTCACCAGTGCACCAGTATTGAAAGTTGCAGATCCAGAGAAATATTTTGTGGTATGTACCGATGCATGCGGACAAGGGCTTGGAGGAGTCCTTATGCAAGGAAACCACGTGATATGTTATGAGTCAAGAAATCTAAAGGAGCACGAGAAGAACTATGCCACTCATGATCTAGATCCTGCAGCCATAGTACATGCTCTCAGGATGTGGAGGCATTACTTGATGGGTAGAAGATTTGAGCTTAGGATAGACCATTGTGGTCTGAAGTATCTATTTGATCAGCCTACTCTGAATGCTAGACAAGCAATATGGCTGGATTTTTTATGTGAGTTCGATTTTGAAATCAAGCACATAAAGGGAAAAAAGAATAAGGTAGCCGATGCACTCAATAGGAAGGTGCAGGACATGCATGTGGCATCCCTTAGTATTTTCCAATTAGATTTGAGGCAGTAGATTGTTGATCATGCTGCTGGAGATGAATTGTATGAGCTGGTAAAAGACAAATGGCAACAACAAAGTTTTGAGAAGAGGTATGAGGGATATAAATTGAAATAAGATGGACTTCTTACTTATAAAGGAAGAATTTATATTCCAAATGTAGCAGATTTGAGGAGGGTTGTTATGGATGAGATCCATCAAAATCCATATTCTGGTCACCCAGGATACTAGAAGACGATTGGTACCACCAGAAAGCAGTACTTTTGGCCAGGAATAAAAAAGGATATGGATGAATACATTTTAGGGTGCATGAAATGTCAGCAGGTCAAGGTTGAGCATCAACACCCAGCAGGTTTGTTGCAGTCTTTTCCAGTTCCAGAATGGAAATGGGAAGTTATTTCCATGGGTTTTATTACAGGATTGTCGATGATATGGAGACAATATGATTCCATCATGGTTGTGGTGGACAAGTTGACTAAGGCAACACATTTTATACCAGTTAAGTCTACACATAAGACTGATGACATTGTAAAGATCTTCATGAAGGAGATTTCCAGATTGCATGGATTGCCAAAGGTAATAGTTTCTGACCGAGATGTCAAGTTTACTTCCAATTTTTGGAAGGGGTTATTTGCATATTTGGGTACAAAGCTAAACTTCAGCACTACATACCATCCTCATACAGATGGGCAGACAGAGAGAGTTAATCAGGTTCTTGAAGATATGCTTTGCATGTACATGATGGACAAACCAACCAATTGGGAATATTACTTACACTTGGTAGAGTTTGCTTATAACAATGGACAACAGACATCCTTGGGGATGATTCTGTATGAAGCTTTGTATGGAAGAAGGTGTAGGACACCTATGACTTGGGATAATCCAGTGAATAGGGTTGTGCTTGGACCATAATTGCTCAAGGAAATGGAACAAGAGGTTGTAAAGATCAGGCAAAATCTGAAAGTAGCACAGGACAGACAGAAATGCTATGTAGATAAGCATAGGGTGAATAGGGAGTTCAGTGTTGGAGCTCATGTTTACCTCAGAGTGAGGGCAAGGAAGAGTTCCTTGAAGATTGGAAGTTGTGCCAAGCTGTCAAAAAGATATTATGGGCCATTTAAAGTTCTTGAAAGAATAGGGCCAGTTGCATATAGACTTGCATTACCTGCTAGAACTAGAGCTCATAATGTTTTTCATGTTTCTTTCCTTAAAAGATATGTACATGATCCTAACCATGTGATAAATTGGGATTTGATTTAGGTGGAAACTGAGTGTTATAGTTGATTTCACCACTCCAGGTGAATCACACTTGTATGGCCTTTCCCCTATCCCTCTGTAGACTCCTTAGACCCCTTGGACCATTTTTTGTCCTTTGATGTTTCCTTGACCATCCCTAAAAACATGTGAAAATCCATATATGTGACTTTTAAACCCTTAATCGCGTATATACGTGGGTTTGACCACTAGAACCACATACATCGGGATGTGTACAAAATCCAAATCCTTTTGGAGTTTTCCTTGACATGGATCCAACTCACTTCACTCCTGGCCTTCCCTATGCCTTGAGATTGCTCAGATTCAACCTTTCATTACCCCTTTGAAAAGCTATATAAGGAAATCTATGGTACATTGAAGGCATATGAGAGAATTGAGAGCAAAGAAACTATAGTCCATTGTTTCTAGAACTTATGCTTGACTCTGTATCCCTTTGTCCCTTGGAGCACTTGTGTGTTCTTCCCAAGCTTTCCTTTTGCTTGTGAGCTTGCTATCGAGAGATGGAGGATTGAGGTGGTGGAGGCCCAAGTGGGGGATTCAGTTTCTCCGATTCGCAGACGTGCCGACAGAGGTTGTATCCATTGTAATATTTGATTTATATTAATAGAAATATCTTTTCTTGTCCAATAATGTATGTTTGAATGAATATTTTATCCATGGGATGTTTTCAAATGCTTATACATTATTGATTATATATGTTAGAATCGATCTAACACCATGATATATAGTATGCTTATATTGTTTACTTGTTGTTGAGGAAGTAATCTATCAATTCAAGATAAAGTTGGAAAGCTCAACGGGGATCTACTTCAACCGTTCAGAATAAGGTACGAGGTCTGATCCTTTAGTGTTATATGTTTAATTTCTATTTCATATTGGAAAGGATTGATTTTTGGAGTCAAGCTGTCTTTTGTGGTACCCCAAGCCATAGGAATTTCTCTCCATAACAGAATTGGCTTTAGGAATTGTATTTATAGTTTGACTTTAGGAGCTGTACGCGTTTATCTGAGTTTATCTCCACCGACTGGTTAAGCTTCTAGTCCCCATGGAGCCTCTGTCGATGCCTCCTATGTCATAGAGATGTCCTAGTTTGTATATTGAGTCTATGCTGCCTTTATTTAGTCACCATATGTCGTTATGCTCTTGTTTGAAGGAAGTTGAAACCTGAGTCAACCATTCCTCAGTTGTATTGACTTTGCATGTCGGCCATTCCCGGTACAGTTACTGGTTCATGCACCTTATGATCGAGTCCTTCCACATTATACAGCTTTGCTGAGTAACTCATGTTGGATGATGGGCAATGCCTTAATGCCCTCCTTCTAGCGGATTTCATCCCATTGACTTCTGTTCATTTATTCTGGGATTGGAATCTAGAGTATTTTTTGAGTGCCTTGAGACTTGTAGTCATCAGTGGCAGGTTCTCTCGCCATCGACAGTCTTTGGGAATACATCAATGCCCCCTAATCGATGGATCCTCTCAAGTGTCTGACTTCAACACATTTATTCACACTTGTTAGTTTGCACTCTAGTACCTTGATTCCCATTTTCATTATTAGTGGGTGATCTCGCGTCTCTTAACGGTATACATCAATGACCGGTAATCAGATGATGGATTACTATGTTTGACCTCAACACCTCTATTCACATAGTAGGACATGTACTCGTAGTGGTTTGTGTAGAAGAATTTCCAGATTGCTGGCATTTCTTATATGCTACCTCCTTGATTGTGCCAGTGTTCATGAGATTTCATCTCTCGTGACTTGATCCCAGTATATGTCAGACATTTTGAGTTTTTATGGAGATCCTGATCCATTATATATCTTCAGCCATTATGGAGATCATGGTCCTTTGTATATCTTCATCATGGAGATTCTGATCTATGTATATTGTACATGGCGATGACTACTTATGTGATATCTTGTATCATGCCTATTCATGGCCATTGTACTCTTATGTATCCGGGACTGCTATATGTATTTGTAGTTATGTGCAGAGTTCTATCATTGTACTATGCTAATTGGGTGGTTGGTCTTCCATTTGGGATCCTTCATCACTCCACTTCTGGGATGGACTTATAATGTATTTCAGCCATCGTATGACCCCTCTGACCTCACACATTAGGGGGCATATGTTATAGCTTATTTTACCACTCTAGGTGAATCACACTTGTATGGCCTTTCCTCTGTCCCTCTGCAGACTCCTTAGACCCCTTGGACCATTTTTTGTGCTTTGCTGTTTCCTTGACCATCCCTAAAAACATGTGAAAATCCATATATGCGACTTTTAAACCCTTAATCACGTATATACGTGGGTTTGACCACTAGAACCGCGTACATCGGGATGTGTACAAAATCCAAATCCTTTTGGTGTTTTCCTTGACATGGATCCAACTCAGTTGACTTCTGGCCTTCCCTATGCCTTGATATCGCTCGGATTCAACCTTTCATTACCCATTCGAAAAGCTATATAAGGAACTCTATGGTACATTGAAGGCATATGAGAGAATTGAGAGCAAAGAAACTATAGTCCATTGTTGCCGGAACTTATGCTTGAGTCTGCATCCCTTTGTCCCTTGGAGCACTAGTGTGTTCTTCCCAAGCTTTCCTTTTGCTTGTGAGATTGCTATTGAGAGATGGAGGATTAAGGTGGTGGAGGCCCAAGTGGGGGATTCAGTTCTCTGATTTGTAAACGTGCTGATAGAGGTTCTATCCATTGTAATCTCTGATTTATATTAATAGAAATATCTTTTCCTATCCAATAATGTACGTTTGAATGAATATTTTATCCATGGGATGTTTTCAAATTCTTATACATTGTTGATTATATATTCTAGAATCGATCTAACACCATGACATACAGTATGCTTGTATTGTTTACTTGTTGTTGAGGAAGTAATCTATCAATTCAAGATGAAGTTGGAAAGCTCAATGGGGATCTACTTCAACCATCTGGAATAAGGTACGAGGTCTGATCCTTTAGTGTTAGATGTTTAATTTCTATTGCATATTGGAAATTATTGATTTTTGGAGTCAAGTTGTCTATTGTGGTACCCCAAACCATAGGAATTTCTCTCCGTAACATTGAGGGAGAGTTCTGAACCGAGTCAATGCGCATCCTCGACAGGAAGGTCACAATGCTCTGGAACCGGGCTATAGGTCAAGTAAAGGTGCAACGAGAGGACTACGGACTTGAAGAGTCTACGTGGGAGCAGGAGGATGCCATGCGTTTGGCAGATTCTTTTTTTTTCAAACCTGCAGAACATTGAGGAGGTACTAGTGTAGCATTTTGTTCAAATTTTGTAAAGCACTGAGGACAGTGCTATTGAAGGGGGAGGGAAATGTAACACCTCGGTTTTGACCCCATTTGCATTAAATGTACATTATTTATATATTGTAATGAATCATGGTGTGGGGCTAAAGGAAAAATCCCCACCATCGATTTTGTTGTGTTATGTTTCGGTGAACGAAATTATTGCCAATGGTATATCGTGGTATATGACACATATTAATTTTTGTCATCATGTAAACATACATTTTAATTAAATGAACCCAACGAGCTATGTTCACCGCAACCATATTGAAAAGGGCATGATTTTCCTAAGGATAGGGAGGGGGGATTATCAAACCTTAAGGCTATGGGGAAAAGCCATATGTTAGCTGTTAAACCCCTTTACTTGTCAACCACCCTTTTTGGTTTGCTCACCTTGCCTTGTATTATCCAACTACCACGTTAAATGTTTTGCTGTTAGTTGCAAAATTTATTACTGGGGAGTGGAGTGTGGTAGGAATGTCAGTCCTTTCCCACATGCACACTCCACTAGCAGGTTGACCCTCATGCAGGAAGGAAAAACCACTACGCCCATCACTCCATTTTCACCACGATGACAGGGGCACTCTCCCACTAGCGATTGTTCCTTGTTCATCCTTATGTGCAGGGATGTTCTATTTTACCCATGCATCATTTGACACTATGGCTCGCTCATCCTCACACATGAGGGGGATCATTCTCCTCACGCACCGATTGGGATTCCCATTGTTTTTGCCCATGCAGCAAGGAGGAGATCCGTCTTTGGATCTCATTCATGTTTTCTACCGAGGGGTATCTGGTGTGTTTTCCATCTGGATTTTGGAGTGTGTGTGTGTAAATTTCCCTCACGTATAGATTGGGAGTCTATTTTCTTCCCCATTGTGGTCTGTGTAAGTTTCCCTGTGGCTTCATTGCTGAAAATGGGCTGTTGTTTCCCCATGATTGTTGGTTGTGTTTGCTTTTACATTTTGGGATGTTGTAGGCTATTATGGAGTCGTTTTGGCCACAATAAGGCCAAGAACGACTCAGGAATTATTTTCCCTATCCAAGTTGTGAATTGCTTGTTGGACTGCGTGTATGAAGTTGTTGGTCTTCGGACTATGTTGCAGTAGGGATGAGGGTTTGGTTTGCTTGATAAACCTAGTGTGTTTGGGAACCACATAGATAGAGTGAGAGGGATAGCTTTCTTCTCCACAACCCATGAATAGCACTATAAGGGAAGTTAGGGCCTGAGGGACTGTGTAGCAAAGAAGGGACTGATTCCTTGTGTTGGGTGTGTGTGGGTGTCTTAGAAGTCAGACTAGTTCTGGTGTAGGTGTCCTTAGTTTTGCAATGAGCTCACCAGCTTAGCATACAGCCTTTCCCAGCTCCTTGATGGCCTGATAAACCTGACCATGTTGGCTTTGTTGTCTTGTTGATGGCCTGATTAACCCAACTGCGTCGACTTGGCTAATTTGTGTACCTTGGCTATGTGTAAGCCTGCTTGTTCCTTATTCCTTGGGGAAATCATGCCCAACTAGAGGGTGTCAGCGATGTTGAGAGATTAAGGAGGATGCTGGCCTATGGTTGGGTGGAACATTGCAACGACGTAGCTGGTTGCAAGATGAATTCTTTATAAGATATGTATTCTTACCCATTTCATCTCTACATTTATATTTACTGTTTAATGAATCTGATGAACATGTTGAATGCTTGTATGAACGTATGTTTGCTTCTGTTGTATGATAAATAACTATGTATCTATGCATGTTGTAGTTCAAAGCAATTGGTTTCAATTTTTATATATATTCATGTTCATGGGGTGGATGCCCACATGTTAATGACACCGTAGCGTCCTCTTTGCCAGTCGGAGGGTCGGGGATGTTACAGAAGGGGTATTGACATGTATGCAAATATGAAGGGGGTGGGGGCGTGTCAATTGGGTCATCAAAAGTGTGGAGGAAAACACTTTGGCTCACACTCAAGGAAAAAAAGGAGTGGATGCAAAGAACAAGAGGGAGTTTTTGGAGCATGTGGCAAGTTTCTTGTGCACTGATGCCTCAATATACAAGTGTTTTTGAAAGGAATCACTTGATTGGTTGAAGTATAGTCCCGTCAGTCGGTGTTGTATGTTCAAGTCAAGGAAGAATAGCATGGTATCTTTCTGAATTTGTCTCTAGTTTCGATGCATACTTTGAAATGTAATTGAGGACATCAGGCCATGAAAAATTGGTTGGAAATCAACATTAGCCTCCATATTGAAATCATGGTTGAGTTGTGAATGTCTAAAAAGGAATCATTTCTTGCAAGGTTGTATGTTTTTCATCCATTTGAATCAATGAACAAATAAGAGTTAGCTTGTAGTTCAAAGGGGAAAGCATAACTACATTTAAGATACTTTCCCTTTTAGCAAAGGAAATAAGGTTCTGAACATTTTGTGTTACTTTGAACACAATTGACAAGTTCTTCATAGTCATCCAAGTGGTTTTCTATAAATATGGATTTCAATCCAAGAGAACATGCATTATTTATAGCAGAGTGGTGGAACCCATGGTTTCAGAAGTGGATGGAATGAGAATTCAATGTTGTAAAAAAGTTTTCAAAGTAATGTTTTTCATGTTCAAGGGCAGTAGCACCTCCCTAGTCGAATCTGCACATATTTAGTGCATCTGGAAATCATATGAAACCATGAACGTGTGTGGAGCCTCTATGTTTCCATTTATACCTACATTGGAAAAAAATAACAATGTTAGATAGGAAATTTTTGAATTGGCAAACATGATGAGAATGAAAGTTAGTGTGATTTATCAGAAACCTGCACCAAGAGTCTGTTATATGAAGTTCTTTTTTATGCACCTCTTTGAGGAATATTTTGAATCTGTTGTTCATGTATTGTGATGCAATATGTGGGTTCGATATAATGTTGTTAATATTCCATTGATGGTGTTGATTTGAAGTGGTGGGAGCTTGGGTAGTCATGCGAGCATGAAAATCTTGCCATGATTCTGATTAATAGAAACAATTTAAAAATATGGTGAGGCAAACCAAAACATAACATGAAAAAAACTGCATATTAAAATGATTAGACTACAAATAAAAAAGTTTGAACAAAAGAGAAATATATCATTTCTCATTCTAAAAAATTAAGTTTGTTTTTGGGAAACATAATTGCTTATTTTAAGCACTAAACAAACATGAAAAAAAGATGAATGTGATCACCATGTTTAGAATTTCCTTAATTTCAACTCGATATTTTATTCTTAAATATGTTTCCAAATATATTTACTATTGAAACTTGACTTGATTTAGGGTTTCAAGGGGTTCACTAAGATTTAAAGGAAAATGACTAAAGGCTAGGGAGATAAAAGCTAAATTGATATCAGCTACAAATTCATGTCATAATTTTGAAAGACTATGATATTATATAGAGACATTGGAAAATGTTTTAGGTATATATTAACTCTGCAAGAGACAATTGTACTAAATTTCATTGAATACTGAGTAGTGTCTCTTAAATCTAGAAGCCAATATTAAAATCCTCGGAACCTGTTTTTCATATTAAATTGCTTATACAATTACTTCATAATGTTCCAAATATTCCAAGTTATGGAAACAAAATGAGAACTCATTGGTGTAGAAATATATGGAATTTTCATTTGTTAGCATCTTAAATGAAAGAATTGAGAGTATGTAAGAGGAATGAACGTGGCAGGATCATAAGAGATATTGCAAGTTAGCAGTAACTCCAAAGCCCCTCCTTATTTTATTATGGGCTCCTGCATTTAAGCACTTTTATAGGGGATGTATGTGCAATACATTAAGATTTCTCAGGCTTGCAGAGATTTGGAGTCTTTATTTGGTTGCGTTAGCATTGTTAGATGACTATTTAAAATTAAAATGCATTGTTTGATGTTATCTCATGAAAATCTATTGTAAAATTTTTGAAAGGGTTTTATCTATAATAGTGTTGGTTATTTGGTTATTAAAGATAATAATAAAGTGAATAACCTCTATAGTTATTCCCTAACTATTGCAATGGAAGAAATATAAATTAGACCAATGGTAGAGGAGGAATCCAGGAATGGAGAGTGTTGGTAGAAGGATAGATGTTTTTTTTTTTTTTAAATATGAAAGGAAAAGGTATGTTCATTAGATTGGAGGACCTTTTGCAAGAAAGGGTTATATTTGTGTACATAGTGAGTGATGTAAGGTCAATAATGAAAAGAGGGGAAGAGAACAAGAAACTGGATGAGGTTTATAGTAATGCATTGTAAAGGTAAATAATAATCAACCTTTTGCAAAAATGAGGCTAGTGACCCTTGATAGAACTTGCACAATTAGTTTTTGATATATTCATATGGTAAATGTCCTAAGCTACTTTCTTGATATTGCAGAGATGAGGTTCTAAGCTTAGTTGACTTTGGCATGTATGGAATCTAGATAAAATGGTATCCTTAAACTCAAATAACAAACCTCATACCTTTGTAAATAAGATTTATATGACTCATATAAAAGGTGAGCATACAACTATGTAACACTGGACTAAACAAAAAATTCTAACATTTTCAAAGAGAAGGAAGAATATATGTTACATTAAACATAACAAGAAAAAACCAAATATTTAAAACTAAACTTAAGTGTCTATCAATTGTAGTTAAAAACTTTGATAACATATAAAATATACATACTGATGAAATTGAATGTGAATATTCACGTACTTGGGAACCATGTGAAACATCCATTTCAATAATAATTGTTGGTTTTGTGGATATGTTAGGTATCCTATTAACAAATATGACTGCCAATAAAGAGTTGATTCCAACAACCTAGAGGAAAAAATAATAGTTCAAAAAATACATTAATATATTTAATCAAGATGATTGCTTGGAAAGGTAAAATTATACCCAGTAGGTTCACATGTGACAAAGTACCTTGTAACAGTTGTCAAGAAACATTCTTTTATTGCATGTTTAACAATGCATATTTTTTCAACTTTGTCCTTTTGGGAAATTCCCACAAGACCAAAGAAATATTCCTTTAATTCGTAGGTTAGGACATTTAAACTTGTTTCCAAGTAATCAAGAAATCGATATATGTGGCAATAATAGTATTTTCCTAGTAGAGAAGTCTAGATATGATTATGTAAAAGAGAATTTTCATCTCTTCAACTTTAACATTTTCAAATATGACTGAGTTTAAATGAAACACACATTAAATAAATGAAAAGATAGAATTATCAAAGAAGCAACAAAAATAAGAGTAATTATGCAACACTATAGTAGCACTAACATATCTTATGTGTAACACAAAAAGAGAAAGTATGATAAATTAATCAAGTGGTGAATTGGGACTTTCCTAATTATATTAAGATATTTAGCTCTCAAAACATTCAATGAGGCTCTATACACACCCGAGAGAGAGATAGAAAAAATTCCAAGATAGTTTTAGACAAGTAGAGGAATATTAACAATAGAACATAAACCATGACAATGAAAGGGAGAAGGACATTCTACAACACTTCTATTTAAATAAGGGCGGGCTCAAAACACAATCTAAATAGAAGTAGAAGACATAATAGTGGATGACAAGTCTCTTGTGTTTTTGAAATTGATATTTTATTAACTGGGTTTCACATAGGATTATTTGTTAATGGTCAGTCTCATGGGATGATCTAGTTCAGAAGCAATTCATGTGCTTTTCAATTATATGTGCAGTTCATTACAGGTTTTCATGTGAACCTTGAATGTTAGGTTTCTCCTGACCCATTTTTGAACACTGGCAAGCAAGTATAGGCCAAATAATATTATTGTCCTCTTCAAGTTATTGTCCTATACACTTATTTGGTTGGATAACCTCCAACTTCCACCATGGGTAAGGGAACCTCTGAATCCCAAGTGACTGCTAAAATATGTTTCACGTATCTATTTCAAGGAATGTTTAATTCACAGTGTTTGTTTAAGGTCTTGGTGGTCACTCAAATAGAATATTAGAACTTAGACCAAGAGAGGAAACCCTCAACCAACATCAATGGTGTTTCACCACCATCAATGATTCCGCTCAATGCTCCATAAATGCAGGAATGCTCCATCAAAGAAGAAATAGGTGTGGTTGCATTAAGATGTGGAATTGCACTTAATTGATCCAACTAGTTTTTTTTCATTCACTTTCGGTGGATTATCTAATGAAAATTACGAATATCTTGTTAGATTCTTCAATTCATTATGATTATTGCACCACATTTCCTTTGCAGTGTCTATAAAAATACTTATCTAAACATTATTTTATATATGTTGGCTTTGGTTTTATTACATGAAAGAATTAAACAATGAACAAAAGTGTTCAGATAAGTCTTGGATTCCCTTAAGATAGTTAATCTAGGGAGTGGCAGTCTTAAATGATGAAATATGAAACCCTTGAACAAATGTTGGCAGGAACTTGGAAGGATTAAAAAATAAATGGAAGTCTCACATGACAAACGGAAGCTCCAAGACAATCAACATGGGAAATAGATATTTATGACAAGAAAATAACATATGTTAGACGTTTCGGAAGAGGAAAAATAAGAAAATTCCAAATAAGTTATTGGTGGTCACTTAGAGGGAATATTAGATTTTATACCAATAGTGGTAGGTCTCAACCAACAATGGCCTACTCATCATTAACAATGATAACCACAAAATAAACCTTTTTCCTATGAAAAAAATTGGACAATGAAACTGAGGGTTCACATAGTTGTTGGCTTCCATGATGACAGTAAATCTAGGCATCTCTTATTTCGACACTTGTTGAGTGGGTTTCCATGTGTGGTTTTGTTGAGCAGGTATCATGAGGGTTTATCTATTCGTTCCAAGTTTATTTGGTACTCGAGGTTTATTTGGTTTCTCAAAGGTTGATTTCATCCTGGAAAGCTACAATACTGCTTTTGTTAACCTAGATTCAAGCTTGGGCTTCTCATGGTGGGTGCAAGTTTCCTTTGTGCGTGATTTATCTTAAACCATTTCTAATCCAATAAGTGACAAACATCAAACTACATGGGCATAACCACACCATGTCTATGCAGAAAACGTGGATGGAACATATCAAATTCAGTAATTCATTTACAGATGGGAATGCCCTGTCTAAATTTTAGTCTCACTACATTAGGTTTTATGTTACTAATGGAAGCTTAAAATAGTTAACCTGTGCATTTATTTATCTTCACAATCTAATAATTGTCCACTTGTTACATGATTTGGATAAGGAAGAATATTCAAATTTAAAGAGGGATGGGTATGTTAAGTTTTCTATGCCTCCATAGATTAAGTCCTGACTGATTAGCATTTAATACATTTTCATAATAACAGCATAAAGAGGATCAATGAAAGAAACACAATCACAAGGCACACACCAATTTATCCTAGGAAATCCCTAAAGGGAAAAACCCATCAAAACTTCCTCAATATAGATTACGAGTATGCAATGAAAAAAGAACAAGTTAACATAAATAGAGAGACCAAAACCCAAAATTAAGAACCAAAACACCAAATACACTGGCCCTCTTCCTTCTCTGTCCTTCCTCCTTTATCTATGTTGCACAACATAAGATTTTGTGAGTGTGTACAAATGAGGGAGGGCACAGTCCTATTTATACCGATCTTCCCAACTGACATTTTCCCTAACTGGTTCGACCTACCTACGAAATCCCACAATAATAGTTATATTATTATTTTCAGGGTGCTATTGACCTGACTTACAACAAAGGGTTTACCTCATGACCTTTTACATCAGTGACATCTTCTGGAGGAGGAATAAAAATAATGTCAAGTAAAAGTAGAATATTCTTCGAAGTTACATTATTTCAACAAGGTAGGAATTGTATATTATATAAGAAGAGACTGTGTTAGGGTGAAGACAAAGGGGTAGGTTTACACGTATAAGGTGGGAATTAGCACATAGGGGGAAGAAGTAAGGGTCAACACAAGACAAATCCCAAAAAACATAAATCTATAATTGATAAATACCTATCAAACTATAAGAGGAAGGATGTAATAACGAGTTGGGGATAGAACCCATTTTATCTCTCTCTCAACTGTAAAAGTGTTTACTACAATTGAAACTTCTACCATCACCATATAAGGAAGGTAAAAAATAATTTATGGGATCCACTGTTGTAATATTGATAGGATGAAGTGTCAAATTGATGATGTGGATTTGTTTTGAAAACAACATAAAAAATGATTTACATTGATGAAAAATTGACAGACCTATTTCCCAACTGCTAAGATATCTTTAAATTAAAACTAGCATGTATGAATAGTACATGGATTTCATTGCAAAAAACATACTTAGGTAATTATATAATTTAGTAGACAAGATTATAAAATATATAAAAGGTACTAAGACAAATCATTTATCGGAATGAACTATCATACACATTTAATTATTGCAAAGGAAAATAAACAATTGAAAATATGAATACTAGGAGGCACACATTTTTTATACAAGCACATGAGAGAAAGCATTTTTAGGTATGAAATACTATACACATTGGATTATTGAAAAGGAAAATAAAGAACAAAATATAGAAATATAACTCAACATTGTTTTTTATGCAAAATGTAGGTATAATTGAAATGTGTTCAAAAGAAACAATCATAACAAAGAATGCTATAAAAAGATTAAAAAGTAAAATGGATTAAAGGGAAATCCAATCCCATCGATGATGTGCATGTATAATCAATCATATTTTTAACAAAATAAGAAAAATGTGGATATATGTACCAAAGCATATTCCATAAAATTCTACCTTATTTTGGATAGAATGTGAAGGTGAATGATAGTAAAAAAAGCATAGTGTGATATGATAAACAAGAGGGCATTCGAAATTTGAAGTAACAATAATGATAGGAAACATATCAGTGCATACAAGTACATAAGAACAAAATTGAAGGTGCAACAAAACAAGGTTACCTTAAGAGTTTCATAGTAAGTATATAAAGAGGTGAAACATGTTATCTAAGGATGTAAATGGGAGAGATCAAATATAATAAGTGCAGAAGTATAAGTTGTTATAAAATCAAACACCAAAATAGAGTAGGGAAGTGTTTAGAATCCGAAATTCTAATAATTTACTGCAATTTAATCATTTATATAGAAGGATTGATGACAACCACAACATCAAGTACAAGGTATAGAGGAACCTAGATGTGGATGTCATAGCATAAGATCATGTTGTATATGTCTGACTGCATCTCTTTCACATAGACACATAGCACGTTGAAGCAACTTCTTCAATTTATAGAGCAATTGAGTAGTTGAAAAAATGCAAGTAATCATAGGCACATATGATGCTTCAAAGTATGTTGTCATTCGTTGTAATTATTTTTTGTGATCGTTTTTTTTACAGTATTATGAATGTATGCTTAGGTATGCAAAATATAAGTTTGGTTTGTAGGAGGAACAAAGAAGATGTTGAAGTAGGTTCCTCAATTTAAGTAGAAAACCTAATAGTTGGCTGAAAGTAATTAATTGGAATCACAACTGATGATTATAAGCATGCTTATTTATCTTGTAATGTTTCCCTTTGTTCTGTTATTTGTTGATAATAGTAGGACATTGTACTCAGAAAATGCCATAGTGATTTATGTTTTACAATAGGAACAAAACAATGTATATGAACAATTACAAAGATTTTTCATGTGATAATCAATAATGGAAACATAGCATATGTCAAGATGAATTTTTTGAGAATAAAATATAGATTGTTATTATACAAAAAAATATATAGATAATAGAACATGGACATGGTGAAACTATTAAAAATAACGCATAGAAGTAAACAATGTAGAGTGATAAATAAAATATTTTACATTTGTTGGAAAAAACAGGAACATGTGATCAAGTGGTGATTTTGTATGTTGCATTGAAACTATAAATAGTGGAAGATATAGATGGATAATGCAGACAAGAAAAGAACATGTATGTTTAAAATGAAAATAAATATATGTTTCTATTTATTGTCCTTTTGTAGCAAACTATTCGATAATGGTAACAAGATATATGTGAGCATTATACAAAATTGTATTGGTCACAAGTACATGCCTAGAACAATGAAAAATGTAACCTTTAAGAAAAATTTTCTTGCAAAGACTTTGAAGCAAGCAAAACTTCCTCTCTTTTTCATCCTTGGACGTAGGAATTGTTTTTGATTTGAGAATATCTAGAAAATGAGAAAGCTAGATATATGCGAAGGACTAAAAGAGATTTCACTCTGGATGTTGGAGTGAATGTAAGGCCTTGTTTATCAATGTTCCCAATATCCATTTTTGCATTTTGTAGTGTCATTCCTTTTTCTTTATGTATTGTCAAATCACATGCCTTACGAAGAGGTACTTTCCAAAGTGAACCTCTTATTATGGGAGGGATGGGAACATAATTTGGATTAGAAGCATCCCATGTGCGATAGCATCTCCCTGGTCCAATCTGTCCATATTTGGTGCATCTCCAAACCATATGAAACCATGAATGTGAGTGGAGCCCAATGTTTATATTCATACCTACATTGGAAAAAAATAACAATGTTAGATAGGAAAATTTTGAATTGGTGAACATGATGAGAAGAATAGGTAGTGTGAGCTATTACAGACCTGCACCAAGTGTCTGTTATATGAAGTACTTTTTGAAGCACCTATTCAAGGATGATTTTGAATATATTATTCATGTATTGTAATGCAATATGTGGTTTTGATATAATGTTGTTAATATTCCATTGATGGTGTTGATTTGAAGTGGTGGGATCTTGGGTAGGCATGAGATCATGAATTTCTTTCCATTTGGTGTCAGTTGCACTAAGAATGAAGAAGAAGGTTGGTGTACCTTGTTGAATGATCATAATAGTGAGTTCAAATATTATTTTGTTCCAATATAAGCATGTCCCACAAAGTTTAAGCCGAAGCACATAACACTTTCAACAATCTTGTCATCAGGCAGGTTTGGCAATTGATTGGCAAGATCATGTATTAAGGAGGGGAGTTTATCTTCAAGACCGCACAACAATAGAAACTATACAATTAAATCATTAAACAAGATGCAAAACTCACTAAACAAAATAAACACATTACATAGAGACATATATATATAACGTGGTTCACCCAAACAATGGGTTTCATCCACAAAGAAATTGCCAGTCCTTTTAGTACAGTCCAGAAAGATGAAGGGATACAACCTGCAGCAAAATTGTTGCACCAAAATCGTTGCACTTCCTCTTCACTCTCTCACAGTCTCTCTCATAGAATCACATAGATTGTTTGCAATGCTATAATACCATACATAGCCATGTTATAATGCTTTTTTTTATATGGGAAAAGAAGTTGCAAAACAAGATGCAAAACACATTAAACACATTATAGAGAGACATATGTATAACGTGGTTCACCCAAACGATGGGATACGTCCACAAATAAATTTCCAGTCCTTTTATTACAGTCCAGAAAGATGAAGGGATACAACCTGCAGCAAAATCGCTGCACTTCCTCTTCATGCTCTCACAGTCTCTCTCACACAATCACGGAGATTGTTTACAATGCTATAATACCATACACAGCCGTGTTATAATGATTTCTTTTATAGGGGGGAAAATACCATGGGAAAATACTACAGTTAACCCAATACCAAGGGTTCGCATAATTGTTCACCAACACACATCCCAAAACCCGCGTTTCTCGACTCCACCCCTGAACCCTCATTTATTGGGGGTGCTTCCCCTGAACTCCCATATCTTAGGGGCACTACCCCCGAACCCCTATAACTCAAAGGAGTTTCCCCTGAACCCCATTTTACGAGGTGCTTCCCCAAACCCCAAAGTAGGGAGAACGAATGTACAATACACCTGGGGTACAAACATGACTGAATAATATCTCTGGATCTGGAAGATCGGGATCCACAACCAACAATCTCCCACTTGGAGACTGATCACAACATCTCCACCGCTGCTGCACTTGCTGGACTTTGCTCCAGACCTTGGACTTTGGAAATTTCTT
The DNA here is from genome assembly GCA_001517045.1 of Pseudotsuga menziesii. Taxonomy (NCBI): domain Eukaryota; kingdom Viridiplantae; phylum Streptophyta; class Pinopsida; order Pinales; family Pinaceae; genus Pseudotsuga; species Pseudotsuga menziesii. Next base: position 206,471 of record LPNX010247026.1, read on the forward strand.
ATTTTTGCCTTCATTCTTGAAGGCCAATAGAAACTAAGTAGGTACTCAGTTTCTCTATGGTTACTCCCTTTGTCAACATGTCAGTAGGATTCTGGATAGTATGTATCTTTTCCAATTTTAACAGTTCTTCATATAGAACAGATCTTATGAACTGGTACTTGAGCTGTATATGTTTAGTCTTCAAATGAAAGGATGAGTTCTTTACAATATGAATGGCACTCTGGCTATCACCATACAACCTATTATTCTCCTTCTTCTTACCCAATTCCACTATGAGCCTCTGCAACCAAATAATTTACTTACTAGCCTCTATAGCAGCAACATACTCTGCTTCCGTTGTTGAAAGTGAAACAACCTGTTGCAGTTTTGAAATCCAACTTACTGCTATTCCACCCATGGTAAACACATACCCTATGGTGCTCCTCATGCCGTCTTTATCACCAGCCATATATGCATCAACATATCCCCGTAGAACAGTGTCTAAACCTCCAAAACATAATTCATGAGAACTAGTACCTCTCAAATACCTGAGAATCCATTGTACTAATTTCCAATTCTCTTTACCTAGATTATTCATATACCTCCTCACAACTCCCACTGCATGTGCAATATCTGGTCTTGCGCACACCATGGCATACATCAAGCTTTTGACCCCTGATGAATAGGGAATCCTTGACATGTAATCTATATCTTCCTATGTCTCTCGAAACATCTCCTAACTTAGTTTGAAATGGCTGGCTAAAGGTGTACTAACTGGTTTTGCATTGTTCATTTTAAACCTCTGCAACACCTTTTCTATGTAATCACCTTGAGACAACGTCAATTTGCGATTTTTCTCATCTCTTGTTATTCGCATACCAAGGATTTTCTTTGTACCACCGAAATCCTTCATCACATTTAATGATTTAGCTAGTTTTCTTTTGAGCATGTTTATATCCTCCACATTAGAACCTACAACAAGCATGCCATCCACATACAATAACAAGATAATATATCTTTTGTTATCTATCCTCTTAAAATAAACACAGTGGTTAGAATGACATCTATCATAACCTTGTTATGTCATAAACTTATCAAATTTTAAATATCACTACCTTGGAGCTTTCTTCAGGCCATACAAGATCTTCTTCAACCTGCAAACCAAGTTCTCCTTCCCTTTTACCTCATACCCCTATGGTTGTTGCATATAAATATATTCCTCCAAATCCCCATGGAGAAAGGCTATTTTTACATCTAACTATTCAAGATACAAATATTCTACTGCCACTAGACTTGAAATAGTTCTAATTGAAGTCCTTTTAACAACAAGAGAAAATATTTCATCAAAATATATACCTTTATTTTGTGCAAACCCCTTTACAACAAGTTTATCGTTGCACCGCTTCTTTCCTCCGTCTTCTTCCTTCAACCTATAAACCCATTTATTCTGCAATGCCCTTTTTACTACAGGAAACTGAACTAAATCCCAAGTCTAGTTTCTTACCAATGATTCCATCTCCTCATCCATGCCTCGCTTCCACTTGTTTCTATTTTCTACCTGCATTTATTCTTCAAAACATTTTGGTTCACTAGAATCAGTCATCAATAAATAATACAGTGAAGGAGAGAATCGTTCAGGGGGTATACTTAACCTAGTAGATTTTCTTACTGTTGTAGGATTTTCAGGTACCTACTGTCGTTCTTGATTTTCTGGTGCCTTTGGAACTTCATCTTCTTTGATTTCATCAAGCACTGTGTACTCTGTGTTTTCATTTTCAGCTTTCTTTACCTGCAAGTGATCTTTGTACATGACCTTTTCATTGAATACTACATCTCTACTCCTAATGATTTTTCATTTTTCATAATCCCATAAACGATAACCAAAACCATCAACCCCGTATCCAATAAAGGTATATTTCTTGGATTTAGCTTCAAGCTTTGTTCTATCATCTTTATCAATATGGACAAATGCTTCAAAACCAAAAGTTGTCAGAAATGAGTCTTTTACCTGTTTACCTGTCCATGCCTCCTCTGGAAATCCACCATCCAAAGTTCTTGAAAACCCTCTATTTATTAAATAAGCAACAGTGTTTATAGAATCAACCGAAAACTCTCATACACCTTTCACACTACATGATCGTTCTGTTCATCCTTTCTCACACACCTTTTTTTTGTGGTCTTCTAGGGACTGTCTTCTCTCTGCAAATCCCATTTTGTGAACAATAACGGTCAAACTCCTTGGTGCAGTATTCACCTCCATTATCAGATCTAAGACATTTCAACCTTTTTCCTATCTCATTCTCAGCCAAATATTTCCACTTCTTAAAAGTATCAAACACATCATATTTCTGTCTAATGCAATAAACCCAAGTTTTCCTAGTTGCATCATCAATAAAGCTAACATAATAATGAGAGCCACCAAGAGATTGTACTTGAGTTGGGCCCCATACATCTGTATGGACAAGCTCTAAATTTTCACTCTTTTTTTTTTCCCCAACCTTGAGGAAACTAACTCTCTTATGTTTTCCATAAACACAGTTCTCACAGAATTACAAACTTACCTGCTTCAGATCTGGAAGAAGTTTCCTTGAGTGGAGAATCTGCATCCCCTTCTCACTCATGTGGCCAAGACTATGATGCCACAACGTCGCACCTGTTTATGTGGAAGCTATAGAGATAGCATAATAAGTATTATGAGGACATAAATATAATGTACCTATCCTATCTCCTTTTTCTATTACCATTGATCCTTTACTAACCTTCCACCACATTTCTCCAAACATAGACAAACAACCGCCATCTCCCAACTACCCTGTTGATATCAGATTTCTTTTCATAGTAGGAATGTTCCTTACATCTTTTAGCAGCCAATCATTTCCATTATTTTACATAATCCGTACCTTACCCTTTCCAACAATTTTACATGGTTCATCATCCCCCAATAAAACATGTCCAAAATCACCTTGAACATAATCATGAAAGAATTTCCTATGGGGTATAGCATGACATGAAGCCCCTAAATCTACTACCTAGTAATCACTAGTATTATCTAATGCAAGAATCAAATCATCTTATAACACATCACCTGCTACATTCGCTTCCTAAGTAGTCTCTTGTTTTCTGTCTCCTTTCTTCTTCGGAGCTCTGTAGTCTTTCTTCATATGTCCTTTCTTACCACAGTTCCAACACTCTATTTTTCTGAATATGGACTTGGATCTTCACTTTCCAGACTTTCCATGGTTACTTAGGCTCTTTCCTCTTTCCTTTTGTCTCCCTCCACTCTCCATGCTCAACGCATTACCTGATGTCTCACCTGTGCTTTTTCTTTGCATTTCCTTGCTAAGAATAACACCAACAACATCATCAAACTTAAGAGTGTTTGAACTAGGGATAGAGTTACTTACAGCCATGAACAAGCTATTCCATCTTTTTGTTAATGAACACAAGATTAGAAGAGCCCTAACCTCATCATCAAAGTTCACTTTTACAAAACTTGACTGATTGGTAAGTGTATTAAACTCATTTAAATGATGGGGAACAGATCCACCTTCGGACATCTTCATATTAAATAAACACTTCATTAAAAATACCTTGTTGGAAGCCGAGGTTTTTTCATAGAGCTTACCCAATGTGCTCATCACGCCCTCTATTTTTTTTTCTTTCGAAATATTGAAATCCACTAACGAATCCAGGCACAACCATATTGTACCCAGTTCCTTTCTATCAAGAACATCCCATTCTTCATCCTTCATAGCCTCCAACTATTTTTATTTTCCTCCCAATGTTAGATAGAGATCCTTCTGGTACAGATAGTCTTCCATTTGTATCTTCCATAACTGATAGTTTTGGACATTAAATTTCTCGACCCTAAACTTTCCTTCTTCTTTCATTTCTCCCACTCGAACTAGGAACCCTTCTTTCCTACGAGTTTACCAGCCAACCAGACCTTTTGGCTCTGATACCAATTGTTAGAAAATAGGACCGCAGAGCAATAAAAAATATACAGTTAGATCATTAAACAAGATGAAAAACACATTAAACACATTACAGAGAGACACAAATATAACGTGGTTCACCCAAACGATGGGGTACATCCACAAAGAAATTGCTAGTCCTTTTATTACTGTCCAAAAAGATGAAAGGATACAACCTGCAGCAAAACCATTGCAATTCCTCTTCATGCTCTCACAATTTCTCTCACACAATCACAGCGACTTTTTACAATTCTATAATACCATACACAGCCGTGTTATAATGCTTTCTTTTATAAGGGAAAAAATACCATGGGGAAATACTACAGTTAACCCAATACCATGGGTCTGCATAACTGTTGGCGAGGGGGATGAGTGTACAGTACACTTGGGGTACAAACATGACTGAATAATATCTCTGGATCTAGAATATTAGGTTCCACAACCAACAAAGTGCATACTCATGCATCTCAACCTAATAAAGACATCATTGTTTGAGCACTGCACCACCTGTGGTGAATAAATTTAGGAATACCATATATAGAAGGCCTTATGTGTTGTACTCATTCATAGGTGAAGTTACTATAGGGGGTGAATCAATGGAATTTGGTAGTGGGGTTTTAGATATTTGCAAGAAAGGACTTAATTCCTCAACCTCGACTCTAGAATTTACTTGTGTAGAAATAAAGCAAGAGGATTGTAATTCATGAGGTTCAATAGACTTTGGTAATTAAACACTATAAGGTGAGCTATGTTCATGAAATTGTGTATCATGGGGATTGAAATGGAAAATCAAAGGGGATATGTATGTTTATTGAAGAGCCAAAGAAGAAAACAAAATTGGATTAACTCAAACATCCTTCTAGTAGGTATCATTGGCCATTTTATATTAAAGAGAGCCAGGAACACATGTGCGACTAACAAAGAGTTCATACGGTTTGTTTGTAGGGTAACATTTGTGAAAAAAAACGATGTCAAGGTCTGATATTAATTGAGGGATAAATGTGTAAATATTTAAATGTCTTGGGGGAAGCTAATAATATGGCCAGAATATTTATATTGACCATCGTCGGCATGGGTGACTTGTATAATTGGATTGACACAAAAAATGAGCATTTCCTCAACTTGATTAAGTATTTCAAGGAAAAATAGTTGTATGTCATGTTCCATATTGTTTTCCAAGGAAAAATGATGGCCTTTTCTTTCTAAAATGCAACAAGAGAATGCATAAGAACCATGAATTTTTTTTTATATAATTCTAGGGTAAGATTCAATGAATATTGAGCAAACATTTATGTGAGAGAGTTGGTCCAATATTTTATGAAAACATTTATGTGAATCATTCAGGGTATTGTTGGATTGTCACGTCTCCTCCCCTTTTGGCGGGGAGGAACGCAACTACTACTAATCTAGTACCAGAATGTCACGTCCCCTCCCCTCTCGTCGGGGGAGGAACACAACTACTACAGCTCTGACACAACAATGTCACATGTACCAAACTTTCCCATACACCTGACTGATAAACATAGTCATGGGTCATGTAACATCCTTTAACATTCATTCTGTAGCTTGAAAACCACTGTAACAATCGTTTTGTAGCTCATAGATCCACTCTATAGCTAGAAAATTCATTTTCTCCCTAAACATGAATTTTTTCCCTTCTATCGTTCGCCTTCCGCCTTCTGCATTCCTCAATGCGGCTTGCTACAAGAGGAAATTTTCCAATCGCCACTGTGATTTTTCACCTCTCCTCTTTCTACAACGGGCTCCGGGTAGCGGAAACCCAACTTACGATGGAGTCATTTATTATAATTCTTCCTTCTGCATTCCGCTTTATGCATTCCACTGCAAACTTCGGGTAGAGGAAACGCAAGATGCGTCATAGCCAATTGTTCACCTCCTTCATTCTACTTTCTTCCTTCTGCGACGAATTCTAGATCACGGAAAACCACAAATGATACCTTTACTCTTTTAATTTCTTACTTTTCTCTTTCTTCCTTCTGCATTCTGCGGCAGTATTCGAGGTGCAGAAAAACACTTTTTACCTTAGAATATTTTGCTCTTTTTTTGCTTCCGCCTTTCGCATTCCACAAGATGATTCTAGCGTGTGGAAACACTTAAGTCATATTCATTCTAAATCTATAACCAGGATTCTATCATCCATGAACTTAGGAAAAATACTTTGGAATGAAAGAGCACATGGAGAAGTAAAATGTAGGAAAGCATAGCAACAGTAAACTCTACTTGAATATTTAGCAAGCATTCAACACATTCATAATAATTCTTAAAAAATTACATTGTAGAATTTATATAGAGAATACTTATCTTGAAGATGAATTTGTCCTACAACTAGCTCTGTCGCTGCAACATTCCACCCAACCATAGGCCAGGTGTGTTCATCAATCCCTCAAGACAACTACCACCCCTAAGCTGGGCATGATTTCCACAAGGAATTAGGGAACAACATGCTCACACATAGCCATAACACATCAAACATAGCCAAGCCAACCTACAATTGGGTTTATCAGGTTGTCCAGCCAAGCTAACACAAAATTGGGTTTATTTGGCTACAAGTAGTGGTTCACACATAGCCAATATTCCCACCAAGACACAGCCAATCCAACTACCAGTTGGGTTTATCAGGTTGTTCATCCAAGCCAATATAGGATTGGGTTTATCAGGTTGCCAAGGAAGTGTAAAGGAAGAATTGATAAGCTAGTGATCTCATTCATAGAAATAGGGACACCTCCACAAGATCTATCTGACCTGACATCCACAATACCTACACACCCAACACGAGTATCCCCTTCTCTTATACAGATTCCCTTGGGCCATACCTTCCCTTCTAGTGCTCTTCAGGGCATGCATAGAATATTCATTAGCCACTCTTATCTTTTTGTGAGGTTCCCATCTTCACTAGGTTTATCAATCCCATTATGCATCTCTTCCACTCCTAAGTCTTATATACAGTTTAGGCCCAAACCAGGGTTCACATAACAACAAACCAAAAGTTAACACAACAAAACAAGGTTCCACTCTGTAACACAGAAAACCAAGGTTCCATACCACTCTGCAATACAGAAAACAAGGTTCCAGCCGAGGATAGATGAAGAGATATGCTATAGAACGTGAGATGAATGCCTCTACTCGAGGAGGAAAAACAAATGATGGAGAACTCTCAATCCCTCTGGGGCCATCAACCATTTTAGAGGCTGGGGGATAAGGAATGGGTAACTCGGGAACACATTTCCGAGGTGTTTAATTGCCCCACAAGCAAGAATACGGGTTCCCAAAGACTGCAGGTTTTCCTAGGAATGACAGCGACTATCATGCCTCACCTTGCCCAAGGCATTAACTGCCTCAACCAACTTCTGGAAGAATTGAATGATTGAGTGCACAGGAAAAAAAAGATAGTTGAGAGCTTAAGGGTTATCCCCTCAACATGTGGCTTAACCCTATTTTCTCAGGGTTTTAAATAACTGCCATCCCTATTCCTTGTGAAATAATGCCCCCATCTCTTTCATTGCAGTGCATAGCTAGTTGTGGTATTTTATTAAATTACATATTTTCATGATGTCTCAAAATATATTGTGCATGACTAGAACCATAACTATCAAAATCAACCTTAATCATTGATACAAAAAACACCAAATCAATGGCAAGGCCTTGGCCTTGAGCTCCTTGCCATGATTTAATAACAATATTTACATGATTTACAATTTTAATACCATGGGGTCAAAACTGGGGTGTTACATGGATGGATTATGTAGTAGAGATGAAAGGGATGGTGCCATGGAAGGTTGAGAATTTTGCAATGGACAAGCAATATGTGAAGGTGTGGATGCAGGGTGCATTGGCATGAAAGGTTGGCCAACATAGAATATATAATGGATATGCACATCTTGACGAGAAACTCTATAAAGAAAACGTCGTTTATTGTTGTTTTCTATTTTGTTATTTGCATATACAAGTCTTCTTTTTGTGTTGGCTTGTTCATTGTCATGATTTGGGGGCATGCCTATAATAAAAGTGTATGTTTGTTACAAAGTTAAAAGGTAACTTTGGTGGAAAGGACACATTTTGTATATATAACAATTGGAAAGTAACGAAAGATATATTGTGACAATTAAAGGAAATGTAAATGAGTTGCATATTCAAATCTAAGCAGGTTAAAAAAACATTTAAGGAAAAAATCAATTTGAAACTTCTAACTTGCGAAGTCTAACAAAGAAAGATAATAGAAAAACAATTTTTATTATGACAAAGCATGTATGAAATAAGAAATATGTAAGCCCATAAAGTTAGGGGGATATGAAAAAAACCCATTGGTGCAACAAAAATAGTTACTCAATGTAATAAATGATTTGTACACAAGTATGACAAGCTGTTGCAAGAAATAGTAGAGCTAATAAACTTATATTTATAAACAAACATAATAGTAAAATACTATTGTACTAAAAAATGGCCACATAAGATGCATATAGCATTTGAGCCAAAAAATGCTATATGTTCATTTGTTCATTGGGAGTGTGACAAAGAAAGTAAGAAATGTTGAAAGGGAAATGTATCGACATGGTAAAAGAAGAACGGGTATATGACGAAATGTGAAAGTAGCAGAAGTAAGAGAGATAATGGGACCGTCATGGAAGCCAGTGAATGCATGAGTATGGAGTATAAAGAATTTATGTAGTTCTATATTTAATGAGGAAAATGCAATGGGTTTTAGGAAGGACGAGCATGTAGTCAATAATGAAACCTCCTCAAACATAAAAATTATGACTTCCAATCGTGCAGTTCCACAAAAGGTCTATGTTATAGATGAAAGGTTGAATAGGAATTGTAGAGAACAAACACGTTGGGAAATTTCATAGATTGATGTTGGGCCATTCTAGAGAAGGCGTAAGTCTTTTGCAAAAACACCCATGAGTTCGTTTGCAGCATCATCAAAATATATGACACCATACAGTTTCCTAGTCACATCTTGAAAGTTAAGATTTATTATATAATAATAGTCACATTCAGGAAACTCCCCATCACATTTAGTATAATTCCAAACATTGTCAACTTTGTGGGAAATTTCCTTCATGTATTGTATTCCATCGACAAAAAAGAGGGCATGCAAGGAAATAAAAGTCGTCCATGTTAACACTTGTTATGCTTGCAATCACTCAATACCAAATTTCCTTCTTAGAGGATTGGAGATTTTGTAGCTCATTGATGGTAATGTGTTTGCGCAATACATACGAAGACGAATTGAATTTTTGACTCAAGGATGGTGACTCTGAGAAAAATCTATTTCCATCAAACCATGATTAGAGAAGAACAGTTTTTTCAATACTTGGATTTATAAAAAGAATGGTATTGGAGATGGTTCAAACAGTCTTCTTGTTGAATTCTTTAACAAAACCACCTTTGATTTCTAGGGTTGGGGGAGTATCTTAACCTCGAAGGTTATAAATTTGGGCACTCTCAATTTGGCAATGTTATCCCAAAATTTTTATGTCAATGCTAGATCCTGACATGTTCCTTAGTCCAACTGTACATCATATTGTCTCTAAGTCGTCTCTTTTTCATATAGTTGATACAGGTGACACATAAATCACAAGTTGAAGAAGGTCAACCATGGAATTTACAGGCATAGTTTGAATGTCATGGATATATTTTAAGTGGAAGAATTGTAAAGGAATCAAGGGGTATTCCTCTAAGCATGGTTGGATGGCTGAGGATTATCCTAACAAAATATCTTGATGGATTTTAAAATGGTTTTATGTTGGATTGGATGGTTTGATTGTGCCATTTGGGAATATGTAGGCAAGGCCAATTTGTATTTGTTCATACAAAGAAGCTTTCAATTCATTAAACTTTGAGATATGGATTTAATCATGGGAAGCACTAATAAGGTCAAATCCAAACAATTTTCCAGGGCCTCTTTGATTTTTCTATTCGTGGATGTTGATCTTGTTAATGAATCAAGGTTGAATGACCCCCAAGTTTTGTTGGAAGGGCTAACCAATGTGAATGGTATAGTAGATTCAATAAGGGTTGGGTTTGGATTTACTAAGGAAGGTATAGAAATTGAAGGGGTGAAGGGGTCAAGTAGGGTGGTGTGAGGAAGAGAGGGATTTCTTTAAGAGGGAATATCTGCATCGAAGCGATAAGGGGAAGGTTCCCCAATAATCGGTGCATATAGTGTGAAAAGCTCAAGCGCAAGCAATGTGATACTCCTGTTAGAAAGAAAGATGTCATAAAACAAGGGGAAAAATTATAGTAGAAGTAGTAGGGTGCATCCATGGAGGTTGGTTACAATTTTTGGCAAGGCAATTTCGAAAAAAAAAACAAGAAGGTACCCTCGATCGAGGTCTTAATACCTCGATCGATGTTTTGATAAACCCTTGATTGAGGTGTCAAGACCTCGAATGAGGGTTTAACAAATGCTTGATCGAGGTTTTATTAACACCTCCATCAAGATTTTGATAAACCCTCGATAAAGGTGTCAAGACCTCAATCGAGGGTTTATAAGAACCTCGATCGAGGGTTTTAGTAAAACTTCGATCGAGATACCAACCTCGATCAAGATCCCTCTTAAAAAAACTATTAAAAAGGGCACGGGCAGCCGTGACCTATTTCTCATTTTCTCCACAGAAGCACCTCAATCGAGCTGCAGCACAAGCATAGACCTCGACCTAGCTACAATGCAAACCATGACCACCCCTACCTTTCACCACGATGTTGGAGCAGAGAGGTAACACCAAAACCTTGTTTTTTAAAATTTAAATGGAATTGTTTTTTAAAGTTTTAAAATCTTATGTTAAAATTGAAAAAAATCATTGTTATAGATGTTTTTAGGTTAGTTTTTTTTGTCTAATACGTTTAAAATGTGTTCCTGCAAGCAAAAATGGTGTCGAACTTTTATAAAATTGTAATTTTTTTCGTTTTATATATATTTTGTTAACTGGTAGCATTTATGGTGCCGGTTTAATTTTTAAATGTGTGCCCTGCAAGCTGAAATGCTGCCCAAATATTTTCAATCCTCTGAGAATACATGGAGGATTGAAAAAATTCAAATTTGTTAAATTTGAAATTTAAATTTATAGTTTGTATAAATATTTCTATCAACCGGCAGTGTTTATGCTGTCGGTTTAATTTTGAAATGTGTGTCACGCAAGCAAAAATGTTTCCCAATTTTTTTCAATCCTTCAAGAATACACAGAGGATTGGAAAAAATCCAAACCCTAGTCGTGAGACAATCATGAGCCTTAAACCAGCAGAGGCATTTATCTAAAAAACCCATATATATATTGTAAACTACACAAAAAATTATATTACAGGGGAAAAACTTACATAAAGAAGAACTCATGACTGACAGAGGTTGAAGAGACTAGGCTTCCTTTAGAGCCTCTCAAAAAATATGACACCTGTCTATTCATATGCATACTGATACTACTTTTAAGATTGTAGATAATGTTCATGACATATAAACAAAGATACTAGGTTGCATGAAACCAAGAGAGCCCCGCTAAAACTAAAAAGGACATATAGTAAAACTTTTTTAAAGAAAAACCATAGACAATATCTAAAAGCCTACATGAGGAGAAGCCAAAAGGAAACCTATTCAGACCAAACATTAAGCTGAGGGTAATTCTTCGGTGATGGGGCATGCCCTTCGTTCCTCCTATGACGTAGTGGGAGAGTTTGTGGCTGCCATTGGTGTAAGATTCAGCGGTGGAAGATGCTCTGTCTGTGAAGAAGGCGAGTCCTTCTGTCATTTTGAGAGGGGTTCCACTGAAGAAGGAACCTGGAATGGTTTAGACCAAGGAGTTTTGGAAGAGCCATAGGTGGCACTGCCGCTTCCCCCAAGACTGGTAATGGCACGCCCACCCATTTCGCTTCCACTAGCACCATCACCCTGTGCTCTCCCCCCCAAGTTATGGACGTTTAAGCTTGAAATACTAGCTGTACCTTTCCAAGAAAAGGTTTTATCTAGGTCTGTCAGCTATGCATCGATCTCAACAATTTTCATTTTCATGGTGTGAACTGCCATCTTGGCCTCAGCCCAGTTATTGAGCATATCTTCAGCTAAATTATAGAGCATGTTTTTTAACATCCAGTAATGATTTATATTGCCTCCTTCCTCACTTGTCAAAAGCTTTTAGTTCAAAACCTTGTTCTCCCAAGCTTCTACCAGAACACAAACTCGCGTTGAAATGTGCGGTTCATAATCCACAGGGATGGGAACACTGCTGCTTTTCTGGGATTTGGCTCTCCCCAAGTTGGCTCGCCTAGGGGTACCTCGCTAGCGAGACATGGCCGCCAAATTGAGCCTAAGATCGATGTGCAACGGGATGAAAACACCTTCGCGAGATCTTGAATAATCTGGACAAATAGTATCAGGAGCAACAGCAGTAAATCTATGGTATACCACCCTGAACTTGCGACTAATGCCACTATCATCCATTTCATAGTGAACACGGAGAGACTAAGTAAAATGCCTATCAATCACCATTAAACTATGCAGACGGGCCTTGAATGAGCCTCAGACGTTGTACCACTTCCAGCTCCGCTCGCATGCTCCAACATGACACGGGAATTATCTTCAGCTCTCAGAGGATCCTGCGCGGGTTGATGTTGGACGTGAGCCAGGTGGTGAGAGCGCATCTTAACACGAGCCAAACCAGGAATCCAGAGGTCATGCCAAGTGTCATCAGGTTTTGCCGGAGAAGAGTCGTCGACATAGTTATACATTTTCGGGCACGAAGGGCCATTGCTGGAAACATGAGTCGGCGGTCAAAGAGAAGGACGCGTGTCGCTGGAGTTAGCTGAATAGCTGTCCTTGCTGTTGACACCCACATCCGAGCACATATATATATATTAACTATTTAATTAAAATAAAGTATAATTATAATTAAAATATTATATTAATTCATATTTATATTTCTTATAAATGTTTTTACCTAATAAATATTATATGTATGTTTTGACTTATTACTTGACATCTTTTTATTTTACTTTATTGAAAAGTGTACTTATGCATTTTTATTTTTTTGAAGCTCAAACAAAAGTATTATGAAAATGTGGATCATCTTTTTTTTTAAGGAAAAAAGTAATAATAAATAAGTGTGTAAATTTGAATTTTACTTTATAAAAGGTGTAGTTATATATTTTTGGATTTATGAAGGAAAATCAAATGGAAATATTAATAAAGTATATAAGATTTGATTTTAAATTAAAAGATTAATAGAAATCCATAATTTAAGATAAAATTATATTTTTGATATTGTTTAGAAAAATTATATAGATTTTTATTCAACATTTTGAAAATTATAAATTATAAATTTTGAATATTTTAGAATAATAGTAAAAAATATTACTAATAAAATATATAAATTTATACATTAAATTATGGAAAACTCTAATTATAATTTAATTTTTTTTAAATGGATGAAATAATTATTTAAATATATAAGTTGTGACTTTAAATCATAAAAAAATTGAAATTATATTCATTTAAAATTTATTTAAAAAGTTGAAATCAAATAATTAACCTACTTTATTAATTGGAGTATAAGTTTTCATTTGTAAAGATAAAGTTAGTGATATAATTATTATTTTGCAAATTAATTTAAAAATATAATTATATTTTTTAAATGTATATAAATTAATTTACATAATTTTAATTTTAAAACTTAGTTTAAAATTATATATTTTGTAAATGTTTATGAAAGAGTTAATGAAATATATAATTTTAAATTTTAGAAAATTAAATTAATATTTTAATGATTTTTCATAAAGAAAAAGAAACTATTAATAAAATATATAAGTTTTGATTTGAACTTATAGAGAAGTGGAACTATATCTTTTTGTTTTAAGGAAACTCAAATCTAAGTATTGTGCTTTTTTTGTTTTTCAACAGAAAAATAAAAATAAAAAACAAAAAATAAGTAAAACATGAAACTTGTTATTCATGTGTGAATCAAAGTTACCTAGGACAATATCATAGAATCTCTAGCCTCTTGTAACAAACATAAATTCCACCAACAATAATACAAAATCAAACAACATTCCCTATGTAGGCCAAAACAAGACTAAAGCATATGGCATGACTGACTTGTACCTAGTGGAAAAAAATTGAGATAGGAAGACATGTTGAACATATTGTTGTATCTTTTCAAGATATCCTTGATGAAATGGTTGAATTGTATCAACATGAATTATGTGTATAGGTAAAGTTTTAAAAAAAATGAAATGAAAAGTTAGAGACTGTTACTGGATTGGGATGAAAAGTTAGACTTTTGAACTAAGAGAAAACCATGAGTCCCAAGAACACTTTTGCATTCACCTACATGACATGAATGATCAAGCTCAACTATCTGTGAAAACAACCTTTGCACGTGTCATTTATTTAGTGATTTTGCTCACACTCATGATCCTTCTCCCATTATTAATATGCACCATGTGATGATATATTAATCATCTCAAATATACATCTTTAATATTGGCATATTTATCATTTATCTTATCTTGTATGTTGAATACATTTATTATGCCTTATTTAATGTAGATGCATCTCCACAGCCACGCTCTTCAGTTCGTCGAAGCAAGAGCATTGGAATATATGTGGCCATTCCTCAACCCGGAGGTTGAAAGAGGACTCGTAAGTATACAATCGTGCATGATACACTCTTTGTTGTTAGTTACATAAAATTAAATTGCTTCACATGTTTATATTCAATCATAAACTTGTATGTCTCTATTTTCACAAGTTCATCTAGGTGTCCTACGCTGACACATGCTTCTGTTGGGGAGCTGAGTGGTAACCGCTCTATGCATTTGAGTGGCGAGGAGGATACTGCTGGTGTCGATGGGGAGGTTCCCCATGATAGAGGTACATTAAATGCATATATATTTTTCTTTCAGCTATCAGTACCTTTAATTTATATTGATTTCAAATTCACCTACAATTTTTGTATGTATTTTGACTGACATTTATGTTTTCATCTAATTTTCATGTGTCGCGGCTGTAAAATAGGGCCCCAAACCTCCCGAGGAATCACCATGGGAGGATGAGATCACACATATCACGCTGCAAGACATTATCAGTCAACGACTATTTGTAGCTTAACGTTCGCTGCATTTCAAACCACTCCCCTACATCACGTTTGATGTGGATGATGTTAAAGGAAGTAGACAATATACTAAAGGTCTATAGGTTCATCAAACCATCGATTTCTCTTTGGGCCACTGCATGTTAGAGAAAAGGTTCGCATTGATGGGTCCTGATAACTGGGCTGCACTGAGAGATGTAATAGCTGGTCATGATGTGAAGCAAACATTATTTGATATCCCTCATGACTGTGTCGCTGGTCAACCTCTTTAACTCAAGGAGTTTAAGCTAGAGGTTGCAGTGCATTATGTATATGACAGGTTTATTGGAGTGTGGGGCATGTTTCCCCACCATGAATAGGTCCCACTATGCTGCAAAACATATATATGTAGATTCTGTCCTAGGGATGCATCCAGATTACACCAGCACACCCTCAAGCTTTTATGGTGATGGTGGGGGACAGAGCCATGTGCATCCTGGGGATAGGAGAGACCCCAGAGCTTAGCCAAAGGCAAAGCCTTTGGTAGTTTTCCCTAGCAGGACCGTGCTTAGGGCAGGTGATGTAGCTGAGTCATCTCAGCTAGTGATTGAGGAGCAGAGTACATTAACAAAGGAAGCACGCATGACAATGCATGGTACCATGATGGTTGTGTAGGAAGAGAGATGCAGAGCACCCACTGCACCTACAGATCCTAATTTACAGTGGTTGGACGATGATGTTCTTAGCATTCTTGAACACAACATAGTGTTTTAGTATGATATCATGGACCACGATGCATATTTTCAACTGCATGATAGGTGCAGGCCTCAACCGATGGGACATGTATATCTTTATTGTCATCATTTTATTGTCATCATTTGATTTTCATGATTGTAATGTATCCTCAAATGAATCACTTTTTTAACTAATACTTTTATTTGTGTTAGACCTCCATGCAAGAGCCTAGTTTCATGGAGGTCCTTTTTGGCACTGGTGCATCTGTTCGAGGTCTTGCTACAATTTCGTCCACCCACGTCAATGAGGTATGTGTTAACTTTCATCCTATATTTGAATTTCTAAATGAGTCTATTGTTGAACACATAATACTTTGGTTTGTTCTAACTTTCATCATCTATCTTGCTCATATTGTACAGGATAGAGGCAAGGGAATTGCACAGGATTTTACATAGCCCCTCCCAAATCCTAATCATCGCATGCCAATCGATGAGGTACTAGTTATGTATGTTCGAATTGTTTGCATATTTATGTTCAGATTATAATTTACATGTTCAAATTGTAATTCTAAGTTCAAATTGTAATTCATTAATATAACTATTTTCATGTCATGGAAAAAGATGCAGACATAGACAGCTATAGATGATGGCATTGAAGGCATTGAAGTCAATGTGATGTTTATGGATGACTGGGTTTTTTCTCATCAGCTGCATACTGATGGAGGCTTGTATCGAAAAATACCTAGCCTCCCAAACCCGACACTCAAATCGAGCAAGGTGAGTTCATAGATTTGTGTTTCATATATATTTAATTTTTTGTCACATTATAAATGTAATTTAAATATGTGGTATGTAATTGACTTGCATAATTCATGGTTTTAACTTCTGCATTTCGTAGACCTGGGAAATTTTCTTTATGACGTGCATGAGGAAAGGACAGGGGCATAGTGCAGCAAACAGTAGTGGCCATGATGGTATATTTCTCGATCAATGGCATAGGGGTGATTTATAGACTGTGTTATTTATGGACTTTATTATTTTGTACTTTATGATTATATATATATATGGAATTTCTTTTGAACATGATGTTCTATTAAATGTTTTAATTATTTGTAGTTATAGTTTAAAGTTTGTTTTCAGTTACAATTTTAACATATTTAACAATCATTAATGTTTTACAATCTTATGAAATTGTACAATTTTGCAATTTAATAAATTACAGGCTAACAAAATTTACAATGTTTATAGGTTTACATGTTTGCAAAATTGTAAATCGAACACAACTTACAATTTTTAATATAAATTACAATTAAAATGTTACAAAATTTACAACTTTACAATGTAAGATCTACTATGTGCAAATTACAACTACAATTTTAAATTTGGTTTCATTTGTAAAAAAATGTACAAGTTTGCAAAATTGTCAATCAAACGAAACTTACAATTTAACATAACTTACAATTAATATCAATTGCAATTGGTAGATTTAATGAGGACGCAATACATGTATGTCTTGTTTTTTATATTGCATATCAATAACAATTTACAACTTTACAATTTACAACTTGTCTACAAGGTAACATGTAATTTAGAACTTTGCACAAATAGAGTTTTATATACATGTATTTGCACAAATACACCAAAAAAAGGTTACATAGACAAAATTAAGATTCCATAACATGGTATTAGGACATTGTTGGTATTCCTAGGTATAGGTGTTCATGCACATAGAGTATATGTAAATGCACATACTTGCATATATAAGTTTACAAAAGTTACATTTAAATACAAATGATATATTTTAAAATAAATTTTGATTTTCTACATTTCAAAAGCATGTCAACTATGTCAACATTAAAAGTGGCATATAACTTTCATTCATCCAGCCAATGGGTTATAGGAATGCACATCTCCATAATACGATCATGGTCAGCCACTAACATCTTCCATAACTTTGGTTCACCCCTCTTTACCTTGATTTCAATGAGATATATCCGAGTTGCCACCACCAAATGACTGTACTGACAAGATATATATTCAGGCATGAAATCTTTGTATATAATATAATCACCTTGTCTTCTCACTTTTTCAAAAAAGTGCCCATCACAACTAGGTCACCAACCTGGTACGTGAACTCTCCATTGACATAGGGCCGCACCAACCTGCTTTTGATTTGTGTACACCGCATAAAAAAGTATTCCATATACTCGTCATTTCCGAGTAGTGCAATTACAACAAATACATCACATGCATCAAGATTTTAACATATTAAACTAATATTAAATATACATATGCATGTGTACAAAACTAAAAGTTTAAACATTCAATCAACTATCATGTACCTTGCTTAACCAAATCAGAAACCCGATCATGATCTAGTGAAACCACTGCCTCGTTAGTGTGCATCTCTTTCCACGTCAGAATTGGATGTGGCCCCTTTGGATTAAGAGGGACATATTTCCATTGTTTTACATATGCATCGTTCATGCAATGATCAACCCCCAGTCCATTGGTGTAAATGCAGAATTCACAGAAACACACATAATTCCTCGTTTCAATGGAAAATATGTCACACATGTCTTTACTACGAACTGATTGTAGCTCTCTCGTACCGGGTATGGTCTCGCAATACCATGACATGGATCTATTCACATCGCCAAGGTAAACATCCCATAAAAACCTGCATAGAATAAAAAAATCATATATATATATATATATATATATATATATAATACAAATAACTTTATTAAATTCCAATTAAGTTGTTGTTTTCTGCTATATATATATATATATATATATATATATATATACACACACACACACACATTATTCCTACCTACACATCGGCCATGCTTGTTCATGACCTCGGTGACCCAAATTTTGTGTGGACCAATCAACTACTTCTGCTGAGCACTTCAGTCAAGATGCAATATGACTCATTTGGTACCTCCGAAGTGCTTGTTTCACACATGAACCCGTGCCATCATGTTCACCCTTTCTATACCCTATTTCAAAAAATATCCAGGTGTTTCTAATTCCTATCCCTTTGTGAAGGTGACTCAACCAATAAAAGGAGCGTGCCGATTTGAACTGCCCCATAAAACCATCTAACCAAATCTAGTGTTCTGTAAATGACACCCCATTATTTTTTAATGAATCATAACTCAACCCAAAGTAGTGTTGAACAAATAACGTGTCATGCTCATGATCATCATTGACATAAAAATGGTGTTTGTTGATCACCTTGTGTGACTGAGGAGTGTTATCCCTACCATCAATCCTCGCCTAAGCATGTATGTACAATACATCTATGAAGATGGACACCTGGACGAAGTGATAATTCTCACTTTATATCTCTCTCTGAGGAGCAAATGTGTAATTCTAAGCAAATTCTACCACCGATAGGATTGTGTGTAGCTAAAAAACCTCACGAGAATGCTTAAATTCTAAATCTTGCCACCTAGACTCATGGGAGTGTTTAATGTATTTACAAATCCGACTTTGCAACTTGTCCATGAAGTCTGAAATAGGAATATCATCCTCGAGCAAGTCGATCCTCTTAGATGGAACATATGAAGAAGATGATGGATTCATGGATACATACTCATATCTCTTCCACTTAACTATGATATTTGACAATCCAGCGTGTGTTGGATCAATAGGAAACTTCCTATGGAACCATGCCAAATTTCCACATTCATGGCATCTTCTCCCACCTACACACATTTTAATGAAAAAAACATTTTCAGGATTCCTATCACATAGTATCATAGAAATAAAATCATGCATTGTGTGAGGAATTGGTTAACCATCCCAATGTTTTTTGCAAAAATAGACAAATTTGTCGTAGTATAATGGGAATTCAACATGGTATTGAAAAAAACAAGTGTCCTGTATTGTATTCATCCTAATATACCACGGTTTCAACTTACTGAATATCGTAAATGTGATCTGGACACCGAGATTTGATTCTTTGAATTACTTGAACAAAGCAACTCCTGTCATCTCCATAACATTCTTGCAATGCTCCTTATAAATTCCTCTTCCTAAATGTTGTCGCATGCCATTTTTTCAATCTAGTATAGCACAAGAATGGTTGTCCCAATACTCTATCACCTTCTCTCTAATGCCCTCTTCCATCCTGTCTTTATATGCTTCTCTGCATATAAGAGACCAACAAGAAGCTTCATCATTTTCATTTATCTTTACCCTAAATTTAGTGTATTTGTGCAGTGTTTTTCTTGAAACGTGGAGCATCTTTTACATTGTTGTGACCATTCAATATCTTGAGGTTCTTTGTGCCACAATAGAAGTTGTAATTTCTCTACCACTAGTACAAAATGAGGAATTAGCTACTACGTGACTAAAAATTATAGTCACCACAAGTTTTTCAAGTGATTTACTACTAAATATAAGCAATTTTGATTGACCCAACTATAAATGACTAAAATTAATGACTAATTTAGTCACCAGTTAACAAATATGACTAGATAATAAGTGATAGAGTTAAAAATGACTAGCATAAACAACCAATTAAGTCACGACATTAAAAAATGAATAGCTAGAAGAATATGAATTAGCCATTTATGTTAGTCATTTTTTATTGTCACTCCAACAATGGAAAATTGCAATTTTGGCGATGAAGTGTTACAATTTACTAAATTTTGACACTAGAGACAGATTC
Organism: Pseudotsuga menziesii; assembly: GCA_001517045.1. Lineage (NCBI taxonomy): Eukaryota > Viridiplantae > Streptophyta > Pinopsida > Pinales > Pinaceae > Pseudotsuga > Pseudotsuga menziesii. The sequence continues at coordinate 226,920 of LPNX010247026.1, forward strand.
CCTCTAGATCCATTTGTGGTGTTAAAATTTAGTAAATTGTAACATTGTAGATGAATTTGTGTCACAAAGGTTATTTGATGAATTAATCCTAATTAACATAACTGAAAAAGTTAATTTTTGCAGGATAAGTACAAGAACATGCTAACCATATTGCTACGTTCAATATCCTTGGCCATTTTGTATACCTAATAAGATTAATAAAGTGGGATCTAGACCACCCAAGTTAGGCCTAGTACTACAGTATAATGCTTACTTTGGGGAGGCTATGGATATGTTTGATAACATATCAATACATTTTATATAGTGTTGATCAGCATCTTGGACCACTCTTTCCTCCAGTAGCAGCCTTAGCACAAACTCTCTAGCCTCAATTTCATTTACGTTGGGCCTGTCCATGAGAGGCACAAGGTGGGGGACTTGAGACATATTGTCGTCTTATGGCACAACATTTTATGAGTCCACTGTGATTATGCAAAATAATCAGGCTATTTAGGGGGTTATTTTTAATCCTATTCACAAATGCTCCCCTCACCACTGGAAAGTTACCAAGAATATCACTCTCTCTTAGTGCTTTAGAGTGGGGAAAAATAAATTTCCATTTTGTTACAAAATACCTCTCATGGCAGGGAAAAAATTGAAATTCCAATAGGAAACTTATGTAGCATAAATCTATACTTGGTGCGAGAATAATATATGAGAAGGAGAAAGAGGATCCTCGTAAACTTAGACCACTACTATTGAACTTGTGATTTCTGAAAAACATCACTACTACAAGGATTGAACTTGTTTCTTTCCTTGACTAATTGTGTTTCACAAAATTCATGTGTAGTTGAAGAATAGACAAAAATGACAGTCATTATAGGTTCAAGCCTCATTTTATTGTTTGTTGTTTATCACGTTTTGATGGGCTCATTATTATGTTCATCCAGTTTTTCACATGCAATGGATTTTTTTCCACATTAAAACTCATCTTTTAATAGTCAACATGTACAACAATTACAAAACATAAATAATTTATAAAGCATTATCTACATAAAAATATTTAAAAATAAAAAATTGGTTTGGAATACAAATTCTTATATTGATATTATAACATCCTCCCTCAATTTGATACTTACATTATTCACAATTTCAATTATACCTTAGAAGTCATCTTTAACTTAAAGATATGGTTGTTATCATCATTACTGAGGTTATCTTACTATCATTTTCTAATTGTATAAAGTTGAAAAACAATTTCCAATAAGTTTATATATATATAAATTTTATATATTTTATAACTTATATATATATATATATAAATTAATAAGTTAATATTAGAGAAAATATTTAATTTAATTTAATTTAATACATATATATATACATATATATATACATATATATATATACATATATATATACATATATATATATACATATATATATATA
>LPNX010247026.1:230733-242111 GCA_001517045.1 Pseudotsuga menziesii
TTGCTAACAGTCTAGACGCAATGATGGTGAGTATAGTTTCATGACACAATGATGGCCAATAACGTTTAAGGAGACGAGAATTCCACTCAAAATAACCCTAATCAAAGTAGTCGGGAGAAAATAATGCCCACTACAGAACAACTGGTTTTGGAGCTTATGATTATTGCTCAGGGAGAACGCTCTCCTCGACCTATCTATGGTGCTTCACATTCTCTATCGTTTTTTAGTTTGAGATTTTGATTAAATATTTTTCATTAAAACCCATGAGTCATGTTCTACCTTTGAAACCCTATATAAAGTATTTCCATTGTGAAATTTTGGTTGTAAGATCGATTGCTTTTAGAAATTGTGGAGTTTCTTTGTTTTTGGTTCCTTCTCTATATCAGGACTAATCTTTTTGGGAATATTAGGGTTAAAAAATTGATTGTCTTGGGAATTTTTTTGAATCTTTTAGGAATTCCAGGGAGCCTCTGAGTCTCTTTTGTTTTACTTATATGAATATAGATAACGTAAAAAAAAGTTTCGGCCGACGAAATTTTTTTTGCATTTAGTTTTTTGGCCGAACAACCTTTCTTGTAATGGTTCCGTAAAGGAAAAACATTATTCGACTGAATAATTATTTGTCTGAACAATTGTTTGGTCAAATACCGTGAAAGACCTGAAACCTGCATAGTTTTCAGGTTTCTTCATTTTTGAAAGGTAAAATGGATGCCTTACACTACAAATAGACTGTCGGACTTGATACCACTAGTTTCATCATTAAATCTACTTTCCATAGGTATAGATTTTTTTCTATATAGGTGAGATCCGATAATTTTATTTTTTTTGTTTATTAACATGTGTCGAGTTTAGTTTCATCTTTTTCAAAATGCAGTGAAATGAAAAATATACAACTTTAAAAATACAATACCTAAAAAATTGAAACAAATATGGTGCGGTTAATTGGAGTGTCTACTTCAAAAGGGTATTCATAGATGTTTAAGTTTTATAGTCAATTGAGAGAAAAGTGTCGCAACCAAAAACATTTTTAAAACTGACAAGGTTTCTCCATTGATCGAATTCAAAAAAATATTATAATTAGTATATAGATCTTTTGGTTACAAACTTGTAGTCATCACAATAGTATATTGTGTGTAGATTGTCGTAGCATATTTTTTCTTTTTGCAAAACAAGAGATTAACAATGATTTTAGGCGTGCAACCAAACATGACTATTTTTTAGTCCTTTCATTTTATAAGGAGACACTGTCAAACATTTGCCAACATGACATATCAAATGTCAATAAACAAAGTTGAAAAAATTATGAATAGAAAGCTAACATAATTCTTTAAAAGTTTTGTTTTTACTTAAAAGTGAAATTCTAAACAAAAATATCACTGTCATTTGCGCAAAGTTGAAAAACATGAAAAAATTAGATTTATTTTCTCATAAGACCCCCCAAAATAGACACCCATATTCATGGATTCACCCCTCTACTCTGGTGTTTTAGTAAATTCGTTGCTTCACTCAGGTATTTGGATGTCCTTCCATCAGAGAGCAACAATGCCAAGCAGCTAGATCTTTTCTAAGACTAAAAGGACTCAAATTTCTTGAAATCAACACTAACATTTATCTCGATAGGAAGATGGAGCTAGAAAATATAGCAGGTTCTTCATTTGTTGCAAATATTTTCTTTAATGAATTATTCTTGGGAGGGATGAATGAAATCAAGGCCATGGAAGAGTCTGGCGAACTCGATGAGAATATTGAGGGATTGATTGAAACTGAGCCTCCTTCTTCGGCCCTTATGCCACCATCTGCAAGGGAAGATGATTTCAGGAAAAATGGGTTGGTGGATGAGTTTTCTAATGTTGGAAGAAAAATATGGGAAGCGGTGGTTGTCAAGGGTAGGTTTTATAAAATGATGATGTTCACCAGGTGCTTTGTTGGATCGGAAGCGTTCCATTTCCTTCCAGAGGATTAGTTACTGGAGAGAGGGACGAGGTTTGTATATTTGTTTCCCTATGCTTATGTCTCGTGGATTTATTTTAGTTTAAAATACATTGAACCTCACTTTTTTTCTCATATAAAATAAAGCTTCCATTAAATTTTGAAAGAATCTGGGAAAAGTGAAAAGAAAAACCAAGGGGCTATGGCTACCCCATTTGCAATAGGCCTGTACATGACCACAGAGATGAACCTTAAACATCCCAGATATTGATGCTTCAATGCGTGAAGATATAATCTCACAGTTATCCAAAAATATACTTAGGAAATGTTCAACTATCTCATTTAATTTAGTCCTTTACCAATGAAAGCACTAAAAATTAGTCCAAATTCTACTTTTACTTGCTAAATTCTTGACAATATGTTTCACTAGTAAGAATGTGAGACAAATGTGAAAACCATGGAATGATGCTCCATCAATTTCCTCAAAAGAAGAAATTTTCGATGTTTTCATTTATATACTTTGATTGACCTTCCAAATGGGACTAGAATAAGAAGTTTCTAAAAAATATAGTTGTGCAACATCAAATCATCCCCACTAAAGGAGACTATTTACTAACTGAAGGTGCTATATATTTTTCACTTGTACAGGTCATATGTCTATGTAATATTCAGATCTAATTTCCTAACTATTGAAATCTATTTTAAGTATGGTATTTAAATATTTTTCTCATAGAAATTTTTCGTTGTGTTTTTCTTTTGAATCAATACCAAATATTTATAGTATGAGCTATTAGATTTTTATCATTCAAGATAGCATTATGATCTTAGTATCTTTAACTGAGAGAATAACATGCACAACAATAAAACACAAGAGATAAGAGACACAAAGAATTTTCCTTCAGGAAACCATAAAGGAGAAAACCCCGCAACTTCCTCAGAGATAGAATCGGCACCAAAAGTAAAACCCGAAAAACATAAAGATGATCTCCTGATAGCAGTAGTCTCTCTCTTGTCCCAACAACTTATCCTCTCACTCTTGCGCCCCAATGAGTGAGTGTGTGTGTGATAAATAGAAAGGATCAATCTCTATTTATATTCTTTCGTTCACTTGAAACCCACTCCAACATGTCGACCTCACTTAACAATTACTTACTAGAGCTGGCATCTCTAGGAGTGTCTAATAACCCTAGTGCCCCACAACTTGTGGGAACTTTGCCTCCTCCGAACAGCAAGGAGGTTTATCCTTAACACAATGGTGGGGACTAAATCCGACAACTTCCTCAGAGATAGAATCAGCACCAAAAGTAAAACCCAGAAAACATAAAGATGATCTCCGGATAGTAGTAGTCTCTCTCTTGTCCCAACAACTTCTCCTCTCACTCTTGCGACCCAATGAGTGAGTGTGTGTGTGATAAATAGAGAGGATCACTCTCTATTTATATTCTTTCATTCACTTGAAACCCACTCCAACATGTCGGCCTCACTTAACAATTACTTACTAGAGCCTACATCTCTAGGAGTGTCTAATAACCCTAGTGCCCCACAACTTGTGGGGACTTTGCCTCCTCCGACCATCAAGGAGGTTTATCCTTAACACAATGGTGGGGACTATTTCCCGGACTTACAATGACTCACCTAGGGTTGACTTCACTACGATAGTATAATAACCCTAGGGCCCCATAACTTTGGGGACTTTAACCCTTGACCAATAGGAGGGTTACCCACAATGACTTGACATTACTTATTTATATTATAGAAACTTCCTGGAATAAACATCGGGGTATGACATGACTCAATTACATTACAGACACATCACGGAATAAACATCGGGTTACAATACATAAGAAATACGGATTAATACATTCCGAAGTTACAAATACATCAACACTCCCTCTTAACTAGGAAGGTATTCTCTCGACACAATTTATTAGTACAAGTCTTCTTCTCTGTATCATCTGGATCATCATCAAGTCCTTGTCATCTTCACATCAAGTCATCTCCATCTTCAAGTCATCTTAATTTTCAATTCATCTTCATCATAGGATCTGGATCATCACTCAATCTGGATCATCATCATCGGATCTGGATAATCTCTGATTCTGGAACATCTCTGCTAGATCATCATCACAGGTGCTATCTCTTGATTCTTCTCGTCATAGGAAATTCTACCAATCCAGCCCTTCTTCATGCTGGATGTAGGCCTAGCCACCATGTAGGTCTTCTTTAGCGCTTATATCTGACACTTAAGTCAGAATGGCCCACCCAGCACTTAAATATGATCATGTAGGAACCAATCCTATAATCATATCATAAAGGAAACACCCAGCACTCACATATGACCATGTGGTAACATATCCCACAACCCTGTCAGAAAGGCCTAGCACTCACATCCGTTCAACCAATGACCGGAATGGATCAACACTTACACTTGGCCATGCAAGGAACCAATCCTCCATGGAAAAAGGCTTTGCACTTACATCTGACAACCAATGTTAGAAAGGCTCTTGCACTTACATTCATTCAACCAATGATAAAGAAAGGCACAAAACTTACATCTGTTCAACCAATGATCAAGAAAGGCTCAGCACTTACATCTGTTCAACCAATGATCAAGAAAGGCTCAGCACTTACATCTGTTCAACCAATGATCAAGAAAGGCTCTGCACTTACATTCGACACATATGAGGAACCAATCCAACATGCATGTTTGAAAAGGCGTGCACTCACATCTGATCTTGTAGGAACCAATCCTACAGTCATATCAGAATGCCCCCCAGTCCCAAACTGAGCTACCTAGTAACTGACCAGGTGCCTCCATTCTCCTTGAGAATGGAAATTGCCCTTATATCTGACCTACTCATCAGAATGGCCAGCACTCACATCTGACATGGAAGGAACCTAGTCCTTTAACCATGATAGAATGGCTCAGCCCTTACATCTGACCTACTCATCAGAATGGCTCTCAATCCCATACTGAGTATTCCTGGTAGACTAGGTGCCTCCATTCCAAGAATGGGATTCAACACTTATATATGATCATGTAGGAAACAATCCTACAGTCACATTAGAATGGCTCAACACTCATATCTGACATGGAAGGAACCAATCCTCTCACCATGACAGAATGGCTCAACCCTTACATATGACCATGGAAGGAACCAATCCTCTCACCATGTTAGAATGGATTTAGGTCTCATCATTTCCCCTTGGAATGAACCTCAATCTGGAGAACACCAAGATTATTTCTGAAGTACTCAAGCTTCACCCTAGCTAATGGATTTGTCAACACATCAGCTATCTATTTGTGCGTCGTAACATACTGGAGCTTCACTGCTCCCATGTGCACCATATCCCTAATATAGTGATACTTTATTTCGATATGCTTCGACTTGTCATGGAACACTGACTTCTCCGACAACTTCAGACAACTCTGGTTGTCGCAATGTATACAAGTAGCATCCATCTGGAGATCAAATAAATCAGACAGTAGATTCCTCAGCCATACTGCCTCACAACTAGCTAAACAAGCTGTGACATACTCTGCTTCACCTGTACTCAGTGCCACACAGGATTGCTTCCTGCTAAACAAAGAGATCACACCTGATCCCATACTGAAGCAACACTCTGAAGTGCACTGCTTGCCCAATCTGAATCAACATAACCTTCCAGGCTAATCTTTTGATTCGCATCATACTTGAGCCCATAATCAACTATACCCCTACATGCTTTGGAACCATCAGGTGAACATGTCTCAATATGTTCACAACAAAGCAAATATCTGGTCTCGTATTTTTCAGGTACATCAACTGACAATACATCATGGAATCAACCATCTCTGATGAAGAATCTCTCAATAGCTTCATGTTCGACGCCATAGGTGTGGTCATGGCCCTGCAGTCCATCATCCCAAGCCTCTTTAGGATCTCTACTGCATACTTCCCTTCTCCAAAACTCCATGCCTATAAAATAGTGCATTGACACATAACAAGAGCATCAATGGTCTTCTGCCTTCAACCTTGAAGCAAAGGTTGGAATCCACTTTACTATCAGTAAGTCCTAGAGTCATCAATAATATGTCCATCCTGCTGTACCATGTCGAACCTTAGGATCTTCTGCATTCACTCCCTCTAAAGCATCATACTCCCTCTGTCTTTCATACTCTATGCATTGAAACATTATGTACTGGACTGATACTGGATACCAAGATCCTCTATCTTGAACTTTTTCAAAAGTTCATCTCACACCCATCTGTGAGCTTGTCATCCTTTATCAACCTTGTAGCAAAGGTTCAGATCTTCATCAAGCTCCTCATGTATGTGTTATCCCATGGGTGTCTTCTGATCTCGTACAAGGTCTTCTTTCATCTTCACACATGATTATGCCTGTCATGTGTCTCAACTCCCATTGGCTGCAAATGTCTCTTCGTAGTCTATGCCTTCTTTTCATGAGATGTCTCATGCTATGAATCTTGCCTTGTATCCCACAATGTTTCCATCTACTACATGATGGAACTACAAAATTTCCTTCACGTATTGATACTACATCCTAGACATCATTCTTCTTGAACTGGTCTTCTTCATATCTTGAAGGTTCTGCATCAATGATGTCGTTGTATTCATCATATTATTCTTCATCTTGAACTGTCGTCACTTGCTCTTTAGAACAAGTCTCATCCTTCTTTGTTTGTAGGCGATTATGTATGCGATCTTTTCTACAGGTCAAATTCATTTGTATAGTTAGAAACATTTCATAAGGAATATTCATACTGGCAATTTCTTATGCATAAATATTTATGATCATGCAACTACTTTAGCCAATACAACATTCATCCATATCTCATGAAAACTTTTATAGATGCATTCCATCTCTACCAGGACAACATTGAGATTGTGCACTAATCCAATATGTCAACAAAAAGGTTTCATTCTAGATAAGTAGCAATGGAGAGTTGTATAGCACCATGAGCTACTTACCAATCACATGCATATTAGTAGTGTACTGTCATTAATGTAGACATTCTATCATGCATAATACATTAACTGAATATAAACAAATGCATAACAAAACAATATCATGAAATTACAATTGAATACTTATCTTTATTTGTTTTGTGGGTAGACTTCTTCTTGAGCCTTCAGCTTCATCATCTTCTTCATTCATAATATCATCGTTTCTTATCCAAATGATAAGATGGATAAGAGGTTATTCAATAGTTGAGTTCTTCATGTTCCTCATCGCTTGAGGAATCTTTTTTGGATGGTAAGAGCTTGATCTTCAGTTGCTCCCATCTTCTCTTCTCGAGCTTCTTCTTCTTGTGTGTTCTCTTCCTAGAGTCTACTGAAAGTAATCACTTCCTTCTGGCACACATTCTTCGAATGAATGAATCCCATGATCCTGGGAGGCCATTCAAGGTGGCTATCACCACTTTTACATTCTTCACTTCTTCTTTTACCGCTTCAAGTTGTTCTTTGGTTTGAGAGACCCTTGTAAAGTATGATTGTATGGTCTCTGCATTCTGGATCTTCACATTCTTCAACTGTTTTCTTAAGGTCATATTCCAATTTATGTTCTTCCTTTCAAATAGCTTGGTCAAGGAATCAAACATCTTTGGTGTCTTTAGAGAAGACACTTGTGGTATAAGGTGATCCATTACTGAATCAGCAATGATCTTCTTGGCCTTGACCAAGTTCTTCTGGTGTAAGGCTTTTAGCCTCATCTCCCTCTGGAACTGGAACCTCTCTACTCATGTAGGTGTCCAATTCATTTTATTTAGAGAGATCAAATACTTCCATGCTTGGAAGTTGTCAACTTCACCAATATTATCATCAAGCTGATGTGATATATCACTTTGAAATGAGTACCTCAAATGAAAATAGCAAAAGATTAGATCTTACGGATTTGAGGTGTCTGTCCTGGTTCCGGAGCTGGCTGATCTAGGGTTTGTCATAGAAACCCTAATTTTCAAACTTGGAATATTTCAGATCTGATTGGATATAAATATACATCTCTTCAAATTGAGTTGTCTAATGTACTCCTTTTCTAAAAACAGTGGAGGGAAGCTCCCGAAACAGGAAGCCCTAGTTTTCCAATTTCTTTTGCAGAAATTCATGTTACTGTTTCTACGGTATATCCTAAATTACTACTCCTCTATGTCCCAAACTTTTGATAGAGGTTTCCTCACATGGACCTATTCCAACACCATAGGTTTCATCATAATTGATTTCACCAATTGGGACTTATGATCATTTTACCAAGGTGACCCGTTATAGGACTGTTCGGAATAGTGAAGTTGTACAGAATGCCACATGTCATTGTTTCATCTTCTAGATCTGAAATTTGGACCACAGAAAGTGCCATCTGTGCCCTTTTTAGAACAGCTTCAATAATTTCATTTGGACCTTTGTAGACTAAGATATAGCAATTATACCCAGGTGTCCTATTTAGGGATGAATTCTGGAAGAGGCTGGAACCCTAACTTGGAGGGATCATATCTCCCAGAATATAGCGAAGCTGAGGATGAATTTTGGAGACAATGTACATCAGGATTTTAGGAACAATGGGATGGTGGATGATTTTTCTAATGTTGGCAGAAAACTCTAGGAAGTAGTGGTTTTCAAGGATATGTTTTATAAAATGATGATGTTCACCAGGTGCTTGATTGGATCGGAAGCGGTCGATTTCCTGTCAGAGGATCAGTTACTGGAGAGAGGGATGAGGTTTGTATATTTTTTCCCTATGCTTCTGTCTTGTGGATTTATTTTAGTTTAAAATACATTGAACCTCACTTTTTTTCTCATATAAAATAAAGCTTCCATTAAATTTTGAAAGAATCTGGGAAAAGTGAAAAGAAAAACCAAGGGGCTATGTCTACCCCATTTGCAATAGGCTTGTACATGACCACAGAGACAAACCTTAAACATCCTAGATGTTGATGCTTCAATGCATGAAGATATAATCTCACAATTATTCAAAAATATACTTAGGCACTGTTCAACTATCTCATTTAATTTAGTCCATTACCAATGAAAGCAATGGAAATTAGTCCAAATTCTACTTTAACTCGCTAAATTCTTGACAATATGTTTCATCAGTAAGAATGTGAGACAAATGTGAAAACCATGGAGTGATGCTGCATCAATTGCCTCAAAATATTTTTTTTTTATGCTTTCATTTATATACTTTGATTGACCTTCCAAATCGGACTGGAATAAGAAGTTTGTAAAAAATATAGTTGTGCAACATCAAATCATCCCCACTAAAGGAGACTATTTACTGACTGAAGGTGCTATATATTTTTCACTTGTACAGGTCGGATGTCTATGTAATATTCAGATCTAATTTCCTGACTATTGAAATCTATTTTGAGTAGTATGAAATCTATTTCATAGAAAATTTTCGTTGTGTTTCTCTTTTGAATCAATACCAAATATTTGTAGTATGAGCTGTTAGATTTTTATCATTCAAGCTAGCATTATGATCTTAGGATCTTTAATTGACAGAATAACATGCAAAGCAATAAAACACAAGATATAAGAGACACAAAGAATTTTCCTTGGGGAAACCATAAAGGAGAAAACCCTGCAACTTCCTCAGAGATAGAATCAGCACCAAAAGTAAAACCCGAAAAACATAAAGATGATCTCCCGACAACAGTAGTCTCTCTCTTGTCCCAACAACTTCTCCTCTCACTCTTGCACCCCAATGAGTGAGTGTGTGTGTGATAAATAGAGAGGATCACTCTCTATTTATATTCTTTCATTCACTTGAAACCCACTCCAACATGTCGGCCTCACTTAACAATTACTTACTAGAGCCGACATCTCTAGGAGTGTCTAATAACCCTAGTGCCCCACAACTTGTGGGGACTTTTCCTCCTTCGACCAACAATGAGGTTTATCCTTAACACAATGGTGGGGACTATTTTCCCAACTTACAATGACTAACCTAGGGTCGACTTCACTAGGATAGTCCAATAACCCTAGGGCCCCATAACTGTGGGGACTTTAACCCTTGACCAATAGGGGGGTTACGCACAATGACTTGACATGACTTATTTATATTATAGAAACTTCCCGGAATAAACATCAGGGTAAGACATGACTCAATTACATTACAGACACATCCCAGAATAAACATCGGGTTACAATACATAAGATATACATATGAATACATTTCGAAGTTACAAATACATCAAAATGAGCATATTATATTGTAAGGTCCCATTATGCTAAGCTTAAAACCAAACCTTGTATATCTAGAAACCTACATCCATTTATCAATAGTGCTCACAAGTGTTTGATGAAACCTCAAAAATAAATTTCACACACAGTGCTTGAATAGTAATCTACATCACTTTGTAGTACAAAGTGTTTCACAAAACTCTAGAGCTGAGTTGCATTAGAAGTAATCCCAAAAATCAGACTTGCTTTTTAGAGATGAGATCCACAACAGACAAATATTGTTGATCCAGTGTTTGATAAGTTTATAAGTTATATTTCACCAATATTTGAGCTTGAGGACCATCTAGAATTTGTGGGGATTATTAGTGATATTGGATCTCTTATTATTCTAACTTTTGACAAGTTATTGAGTCACTTCGGTGGAAGAAAATGTGTTCACTTGCACTGTTTGCGAGATCATAGCTACCTAATGAAGAGGACACACTATCCAAGGGAGTGCATACTTCTGTATTCAATTGCGTTTGAATAGAGAATTTGAGTCAAGGAAAATTTGGACTTATTGATATTCACTTTCATATCTCTACTTGCAAAGTCAAGAAACATGGTCAATTTTCCCTATATTAACAACCATCACTGATGTTTGTTCGGATATTGGAGTTACCATGGGTATATTAACAAAGAGAATCATTTTAGAGGGAATCAATATTAAAATACAAGGGATCATAGCTGAGATACCATTCTGATATAATCCAGTGAGTTTCATAAAATTAATTCTCCCAAGTCAAAAGTTGATCTAGACCGACCCAATGTGAAAGAGTATCTGACAGAGGCACGTTTGGACGACACTTTACACCCAGCAAGAAAATTTTATTGTGGGATTTGTTTTATATTTATTCTGATCTAAATGAAATAAAAAATGCTATAGTTGATGGTTATTTTACACGGTGCTTCAAGTTATATCTTCAAGAGTCATGGAACTGGAACATTTATTTATTTCCTGTATTATGCTTTGGATTGTTGGTTCGATATTTGATTATTTTTCCTGATGCAAGCTTGGGAAGAAAAACACCACCAGATCTCTGTATGAGCCTTCAATTTGCATTAATACAGCACACACTCACGTTCTTGCTAACAATTGAAGGATTTCATGTAGTTGTGACTCTCGTAGTATTAATTCTTGCACATGATCTAGGAACTAGGAATCAAATCATCAAAGAATTATTAACAAATTACTCATGAATTGGCAATAATCGGAACCAGAAATGGTTT
>LPNX010247047.1:10251-26739 GCA_001517045.1 Pseudotsuga menziesii
TATTCTCTTCTATGACAACCAGAGTGCTATTAAGACATCCATGGATCTAGTTACCAGGCAGAGGACCAAACATGTAGATATTCACATGCACTACATCAGGGAGCTAGTGCATGACAGGACTATCATTCTCCAATACTGCCTGAATAATGAGCACATTACAGACATCTTCACCAAGAGATTTTCAAAAAAGAAGTTCACTTCCCTCCGTTCACTGTTGGGGGTGAGTTTATCAGGGTGATCCAGACTACTTTCAGTGTTCAGCTTGAGGGGCAGTTTTTTCCCACTGGGTTTTCCCTCTTTTCCTCACTTAGTTTGTTTTGAGCATTGTTTGAGTTGCTTTATTGTATAGGGTGACCTATGGCCTTTGTTGATAGGGCCCTAGAATTTTTATGCATCTATGTTTTCTAAGGGGGGGTGTTGGAGACATTTACCTTCATACTCACTCCTTCGGTCAAATTGGCCTAGTTAAACCACTATCCTAAGTTTAATTGACATCAGTGGAGCATTAATTACCATCATTCCAGTCACTCCCATGCCTACCTACAGTCAAGGAGGATAACTTATCCTTATCCTACAGTCAAGGAGGCTAACTGGAGCACTCCAGGGGTGATCTATGTGACATTCATACACCTAATTGCTAACTGGTGGTTACTTTCAGTTCAACCAATCAGTTACAGTCAGTTAATGCACCTCCATTCATTAAATATATTATTTAATGATTATTTTTTATTTTTTAATGAACTGGAGTCAACAAGGCACCTTCACCAACTTTTGATGGTCAGTTCAACTTCAGTTAACCTCATCAGGGTTCATTGGAGTCATGCAGTACTAGCACTTGATGATTGGATTGCTATGACATGTGTTTGATCTCCTTCAGTTGAGATTCAGTCATTTATTGCACTCCAACTTCAGTTAGGGTTGGTGAGTCAATTAGGGTTTTGATCAAGTGGTTAACTGAGTGAGATTGCATGGCAAAGAGTCAGTTAAGCTAGACTCACTCATTGAATTCAAATTTTCTTCTTAGGTATTTGAAATCTTCATGGAGTTAAGCCATTGCCATGCATGGAAATTATAATCCTTATTATTTATATAATATACAGAGAGGAAACCTATTTGGTATTCCAGTTATTTCCAATTCATGAGTATTTTGTTAATAGTTCTTTGATGATTTTGATTCCTAATTCCTAGATCATGTGCAAGAATTAATATGGTATCAGAGCTTACTGCGGGAGAAAGATCAATCTCTCAAAAACAAGATTTTTGATAGATTTCTCCATGAAATGTGAGAAATAGCTCAATTTTTTTATTTTGCCCTTTATGTTTTGATTTTCAGGTTTCTACAGGTGAAGCATTCGCTACAAGCAAATCCAGATGGCCTCCTCAGTACCTCTGTTGACTCCATACAATTTCCACACATGGAAACTCAAAATGGAGCATCAACTGTATTCCAAAGGACTCTTTAGAGTCGCCATGGACACTGAAGTTGAACTTGGATCTGCCATAGAAAAATCAAGATTCTTGAACAAGAAGGATGAAGCCTTCGGTTTCTTGTGCCTCTCTATTTCCGATGACCTTCTCTTCCATCTTATGGATCTGAAGACACCGAAACAAATATGGGACAAATTGGAATCTCTATATGTAAAGCATGATGACATGAGATTTTGTCAACTCAAAAATGAACTCATGTCTCTCCAACCTTCCAATTTCGAGAATCTGAATGATTTCTTTATAAAGTTCAAGCATATTGTTTTTCTCCTAAAGCAATGCAAAGTGGAGAAGGAAGATGATCAGCTCATCCTAGCCATCCTCTCCAAACTTGGGGCTGATTATTCAGTTTTTTTTCTACATTCCGTGTGGGGAATCTCACAACTCCCGGATGGAAGATGGCTACACTCAATGCCTTCATTGAGTCCCTCACTAGTGAACACGACAAGTTTATCCAGATGGGGATCATCCGATCTTCCTGTGATCAAGCCCTCCATGTCTCGGGGCCCAAAGATATGAAGGGTAAAGGAAAGCAGTAGAAAAATCAGAAAACTAAATTCGATACTCCAAATCCTAGACTTGAAAATCAACAGCATGATGAATCTTCCGGTTCAAGGAAAAACAAAGGAAAATGGCACAATGGGAAAGAAAGAGTCAGGTATTCTTACTGCAAGAAGGGTTTTCACCCTAAACATGCCTGCATGAAGAAAAAGCTTGATGAATCAACCTCTCTTCCTGAAAGGAATCACGTCAATCTTTCGGAGATCTTTCGAAGGAGAGATCACCAAGATCGGGAACCAAAGCATGAGAAAGGTCATGCCCTCATGTCAAGCACTTTGAAGTCAAAATCACTGTTGATTGACAATGGTGCTTTGAATCACATGATGGCTGAAAAAGACTCCTTTTCATCCTTGGAGACTACCAAATCCATTCCCATCCACTTGGGAGATGACTCCACCATCATTTCCAAAGGACAAGGTACTGTAAATCTAGAAAATGGTTCTTTTTCTAATGTTTTGTATGTACCATCTCTAGCAGAAAATATTCTTAGTGTCTATCAGATGACACATACAGGAATGCCTAAGAGAGTCACTTTCAACCCAAATGATGTTGGGATAACAGAAATTTCATCCAGGAAACTCATTGCAAAAGGCCATGCAAATCATCATGCAAAAGCCTATGAGTTCTCTCACTTTGTTGCGGATGCAAAACCCACCGCTTTGCTAACACATGGAAATGAGCTTAGTAGGTTGTGGCATGAGAGGTTTGTCCATATTAATTTCAAATATTTGCAGAAATTACAGAAAAAATCCATGGTTGAAGGCCTCCCGGTCATCAAGGCAACCACGAGTGTTTGCAAGGGCTGTGTGATTGGAAAACACCCTGAGCACAAGTTCGATCGGGGGAAGGCAAGCTGAGCTACAAGCATATTGGGGCTGATACATTCTGATATCAGTGGTCCAATGCCTGTCACATCCATGAATGGATCAATTTACCTCCTTACCTTTATTGATGATTTTTCAAGGTATACATGGGTTTTCTTTCTCAAAAAGAAATCAGAGGTATGTGAAAAATTTTCTGAATTGAAGGCCTTGATTAAAAATGCCTCTGGGCTTAAGATCAAGATATTGAGATATGATAATGGAGGGGAGTATGTTAGTAATGAGTTTCTGTACATTTTCTCCCAAAGTTCTATTCAGGTCCAACATTCAATTCCCTACACTCCCCAGCAGAACGGAGTAGTGGAAAGGAAGAACCGGTCTCTCAAAGAGATGACCACCTGTATGTTGGAGTAAAAGAAGCTTGCTGAAAATTTGTGGGCTGAAGCCATGCATTCTGTAGCATACATTATAAATAGGGTGCCACATTCATGAGTGAAAGGAAAGACTCCTTTTGATGCATACTTTGGAGACAAGGTAGATGTGTCAAACCTACGGGTGTTTGGGTCCACTGCATGGGCCCGAATTTCGCTTGATAAAAGAAGGGCTTTGAAACCGCAGAGCATAGAATGTCTATTTATTGAATATCATAATGAATCTAAATGAGTGAATATGTTAGATATCAATATCAAACAGATCATCATCGAGAGAAGTGTCAAGTTCGATGAGCCTCTTCAGGAGGTGGAACTAGTGGAGGAGAAAACTACTGAAATTCCTTCCTATTCCACTGAATATTTAGATGATGAAATTGGGGGTGATGACCCTGATTTGGATCCTCCGATTTCTAATATCAGTGTGCAGCAAACATTATATACTGAATCAGAACCTAAATTGAAAACTCATCTTCCTACATGGCCCCGACAGACGCTCTCCTCCGTAGGAGACAACATTGGAAATCCGGATGATCCAAGGAGAACCCGATTTGATTTCCAAAGAGAAGGTATTGCACTCTCTTGTTCTGATATTTTGCTATCCAAAACTTGTTATTTGATGATTATTTTATATCCAAAATCCTACTACCATGCTCAGAAGGATCCGAGATGGCAAGTTGCCATGGATGGAGAGATGAATTCTCTTCATAAAAACACTACTTGGGAGCTAGTTTCTCTTCCTCCGGGAAGGAAATTGGTTCAATGCAAGTGGGTGTTTCAGAAAAATGTTGATGCTGATGGAAGAACCTAAAAATATAAGGCAATTCTGGTAGCAAAATGTTTCTCTCAGGTCCAAGGAGTGGACTACCATGAGGCCTTTGCACCGGTTGCAAAAATGGACTCCATCCGCCTTGTTTTCGCTATTTCCGCATCCAAGCACTGGGAGGTGCATCACATGGATGTTAAGTCAGCCTTTCTGTGTGGAGATCTTCATGAGGAGATATACATGAAGTAGCCTCAGGGCTACATCACTGATCCATCTTTGTTTTTCAAGCTAAAGAAGTCACTATGTGGGTTAAAACATGCCCCAAGAGAGTGGTATTCCAAGATGGATGCCTTCCTTCTCTCGCAAAAATTTCAGAGATGTATATCAGATCCAAATGTGTATTTACAGCAGCATGATGGTCATATTATTATTATTGTTTTATATGTTGATGACTTACTAATCACAGGTAGCACAATTGCCTCCATTTCAGCTATCAAAACTGCTCTACACAATGCCTTTGAAATGAGTGATTTGGGGCTTCTAAAACAATTTTTGGGGCTCAAAATCGAGCAAAATTCTGATGGGATTATGTTCACTCAGTCAAAATACATTTCATAGCTATTATTCAAGTTTAACATGGCTGAATGTAGGTCTGCACCATTCCATTTCCTTTCACGGATCAGCCTTGAAGAAGGAAAAAACACACCTCCCATGGACTGCACTATCTATCGACAGCTGATTGGTAGCTTATTGTACTTGACACATTCTAGAACTGATATTTGTTATGCCACGAATGCTGTATCGAGATACGTGTAGCATCCTCATGATCTTCATTGGAAGGAGGCCAAGAGGATCCTCCAGGACATCCAGGGAACCAGGACCTACGACATTCACTATGCTGCAGACTCTAAGCTAGAGCTGGTTGGATACACAGATTCTGATTGGGTGGGTGATTCTATTGATTAGAAGTCAACTTATGGATATGTATTCATGTTTGGTGGTGGATCTATTTGCTGGTCAAGCAAAAAGCAGGATGCCATAGCACTATCTTCAGCAAAGGCCAAGTATCGAGGAGCGGTGAATGCTTCCATCCAAGCAGTTTGGTTTCAAGGCATTCTTTCAGAGTTTGATCCTTGTATTACTTTGTCCACTATTCTCTTCTGTGAAAACCAAAGTGCTATTAAGATATCCATGGATCCAGTTACCAGGCAGAGGACCAAACATGTAGAGATTCACATGCAATACATCAGGGAGCTAGTGCACGACAGGACTATCATTATCCAATACCGCCCAACTGATGAGCAGATTGTAGACATCTTCACCAAGAGATTTTCAAAAAAGAAGTTCAATTACCTCTGTTCACTATTGGGGGTGAGTTTATCAGGGTGATCCAGACTACTTTCAGTGTTCAGCTTGAGGGGCGGTTTTTTCCCACTCGGTTCTCCCTCTTTTCCTCCCTTATTTTGTTTTGAGCATGGTTTCAGTTGATTTATTGTACAGGGTGACCTATGGCCTTTGTTGCTAGGGCCCTAGCATTTCTATGCATCTATGTTTTCTAACTCTTCTTGAGTATATCTTAAGGGGGGGTGTTGGAGACATTTACCTTCATACTCACTCCTTCGGTCAAATTGGCCTAGTTAAACCACTATCCTAAGTTTAATTGACATCAATGGAGCATTAATTACCATTATCCCAGTCACTCCCACGCCTACCTACAGTCAAGGAGGATAACTTAGCCTTATCCTACAGTCAAGGAGGCTAACTGGAGCACTCCAGGGTTGATCTGTGTGACATTCATGCACCTAATTGCTAACTGGTGGTTACTTTCTGTTCAACCAATCAGTTACAGCCAGTCAAGGCTCCTCCATTCATTAAATATATTATTTAATGATTATTTAATGATTATTTATTATTATTTAATGAACTGGATTCAACAAGGTGCCTTCACCAACTTCTGATGGTCATTTCAGCTTCAGTTAACCTCATCAGGGTTCATTGGAGTCATGCAGTACTAGCACTTGATGATTGGATTGCTATGACATGTGTTTGATCTCCTTTAGTTGAGATTCAGTAATTTATTGCACTCCAACTTCAGTTAGGGTTGGTGAGTCAATTAGGGTTTTGGTCAAGTGCTTAACTGAGTGAGATTGCATCCCAAAGAGTCAGTTAAGCTAGACTCACTCATTGAATTCGAATTGTCTTCTTAGGTATTCGAGTTCTTCATGGAGTTAAGCCATTGCTATGCATGGAAATTGTAATCCTTATTGTTGATATAATATACATAGAGGAAACCTATTTGGTATTCCAGTGATTTCCAATTCATGAGTATTTTGTTAATAACTCTTTGATGATTTTGATTCCTAGTTCCTAGATCATGTGCAAGAATTAATATGGTATTAGAGCTTACGGTGGGACAAAGATCAATCTCTCAAAAACAAGATTTTTGACAGATTTATCCATGAAATGTGAGCAATAGCTCAATTTTTTTATTTTTCCCTTTATGTTTTGATTTTTAGGTTTCTACAGGTGAAGCATTCGCTACAAGAAAATCTAGAAGGCCTCCTCAGTACCTCTGTTGACTCGATACAATTTCTACACATGGAAACTCAAAATGGAGCATCAACTGTATTTCAAAGGACTCTTTAGAGTCACCATGGACACTGAAGTTGAACCTGGATCTGCCATAGAAAAATCAAGATTCTTGAACAAGAAGGATGAAGCCTTCGGTTTCTTGTGTCTCTCTATTTCCGATGACCTTCTCTTCCATCTTACAGATCTGAAGAGACCGAAACAAATATGGGACGAATTGGAATCTCTATATGGAAAGAACGATGACATGATATTTTATCAACTCGAAAATGAACTCATGTCTCTCCAACCTTCCAATTTCAAGAATCTGAATTATTTCTTTATAAAGTTCAAGCATATTGTTTTTCTCCTGAAGCAATGCAAAGTTGAGAAGGAAGATTATCAGCTCATCCTAGCCATCCTCTCCAAACTCAGGGCTAATTATTCAGTTTTTTTTCTACATTCCTTGCGGGAAAGCTCACAACTCCCGGATGGAATATGGCTACACTCAATGCCTTCATTGAGTCCCTCACTAGTGAACATGACAAGGTTGTCTAGATGGGGATCATCCAATCTTCCTGTGATCAAGCCCTCCATGTCTCGGGGCCCAAAGATAGGAAGGGTAAAGGAAAGCAGCAGAAAAATCAAAAAACTAAATTTGATACTCCAAAGCCTAGACTTGAAAATCAGCAGCATGATGAATCTTTCGTTTCAAGGAAGAACAAAGGAAAAGGGCATAATGGGAAAGAAAGAGTCAGGTGTTCTTACTGCGGAAAGAGTTTTCACCGTGAACATGCCTACATGAAGAAAAAGCATGATGAAGAAACCTCTCTTCTTGAAAGGAATCACATTAATCTTCCGGAGAGCTTTCGAAGGAGAGATCACCAAGATCGGGAACCATGGCATGAGAAAGGTCATGCCCTCATGGCAAGCACTTTGAAGTCAAAATCACTGCTGATTGACAGTGGAGCTTCGAATCACATGATGGTTGAAAAAGAATCATTTTCATCCTTGGAGACAAACAAATCCATTCCCATCCACTTGGGAGATGACTCCACCATCATTTCCAAAGGACAAGGTACTGTAAATCTAGAAAATGGTTCTTTTTCTAATGTTTTGTATGTACCATCTCTAGCAGCAAATATTCTTAGTGTCTATCAGATGACACATACAGGAATTCCTAAGAGAGTCTCTTTCAACCCAAATGATGTTGAGATAACAGAAATTGCATCCAGGAAACTCATTGCAAAAGGCCATGCAAATCATCATGCAAAAGCCTATGAGTTCTCTCACTTTGTTGCGGATTCAAAACCCACCGCTTTGCTAACTCATGGAAATGAGGTTAGTAGGTTGTGGCATGAGAGGTTTGTCCATATTAATTTCAAATATTTTCAGCAATTATAGAAAAAATACATGGTTGAAGGCCTCCCGATCATCAAGGCAACCACGGGTGTCTGCAAGGACTGTGTGATTGGAAAACACCCTGAGCACAAGTTCGATCGGGGGAAGGCAAGCCGAGCTACAAGCATATTAGGGCTGATACATTCTGATATCAGTGGTCCAATGCTTGTCACATCCATTAATGGATCAAGTTACCTCCTTACCTTTATTGATGATTTTTCCAGGTATACATGGGTTTTCTTTCTCAAAAAGAAATCAGAGGTATGTGAAAAATTTTCTGAATTGAAGGCCTTGATTGAAAATGCCTCTGGGCTTAAGATCAAGATATTGAGATATGATAATGGAGGGGAGTATGTTAGTAATGATTTTCTGTACATTTTCTCCCAAAGTGCTATTCAGGTCCAACATTCAATTCCCTACACTCCCCAGCAGAACGGAGTAGTGGAAAGGAAGAACCGGTCTCTCAAAGAGATGACCACCTGTATGTTGGAGTAAAAGAAGCTTGCTGAAAATTTGTGGGCTGAAGACATGCATGCTATATCATACATTCATAACAGGGTTCCACATGCATCAATGAATGGGAAGACTCCTTTAGAAGCATACTTTGGACACAAGCCAGATGTGTCGAACCTACGGGTGTTTGGGTCCACTGCATGGGCCTGAATTCCGCTTGATAAAAGAAGGGATTTGCAACGGAAGAGCATAGAATGCCTGTTTATTGGATATTATAATGAATCTAAAGGATTCAAGATACTATATATCAAGACCAAATAGATCATCATCGAGAGAAGTGTCAAGTTCGATGAGCCTCTTCAGGAGGTGGAACTAGTAGAGGAGAAAACTACTGAAATTCCTTCCTATTCCACTGAATATTTGGATGATGAAATTGGGGGTGATGACCTTGATTTGGATCCTCTGATTTATGATATCAGTGTGAAGAAAACATTATATACTAAATCAGAACCTGAAGTGCAAACTCATCTTCCTACATGGGCCCGACAGACGCTCTCCTCCATAGGAGACAACATTGGAAATCCGGATGATCCAAGGAGAACCTGGTCTGATTTCCAAAGAGCAGGAATTACACTCTCTTGTTCTGATATTTTGCTGTCCAAAAATTTCTATTTGATGATTAGTTCAGATCCAAAATCATACTACCATGCTTGGAAGGATCCGAGATGGCAAGTTTCCATGGATGAAGAGATGAATTCTCTTCAGAAAAACACCACTTGGGAGCTAGTTTCTCTCAGAAATTGGTTAAATGCAAGTGGGTGTTTCAGAAAAATGTTGCTTTTGATGGAAGAACCTAAAAATATAAGGTAATTCTAGTATCAAAAGGTTTCTCTCAGGTCAAAGGAGTGGACTACCATGAGACCTTTGCAACAGTTGCAAAAATGGACTCCATCCGCCTTGTTTTGGTTATTTCCGCATCCAAGCGCTGGGAGGTGCATCACATGGATGTTAAGTCAGCATTTCTACATGGATATCTCCATGATGAGATATAAATGAAGCATCCTGAGGGATACATCACTGATCCATCTTTGGTTTGCAAGCTAAAGAAGTCACTATACGGGTTAAAACAGTCCCCAAGAGAGTGGTATTCCAAGATGGATGCCTTCCTTCTCTCGCAAAAATTTCAAAGATGTAGATAAGATCCAAATGTGTATTTACAGAAGAATGATGATCATATTATTATTATTGTTTTATATGTTGATGACTTACTGATCACAGGTATCACAATTGCCTCCATTTCAGCCATCAAAACTGCTCTCCACAATGCCTTTGAAATGAGTGATTTGGGGCTTCTAAAACAATTTTTGGGGCTCGAAATTGACCAAAATTCTGATGGGATTATGGTCACTCAGTAAAAATAAATTTCATACTTGTTAGTCAAGTTTAACATGGCTGAATGTAGTCCTGAACCATTCCCTTTCCTTTTAGGGATCAGCCTTGAAGAAGGAAAAAGCGCACCTCCCATGGATTGCACTATCTATAGACAGCTGATTGGTAGCTTATTGTACTTGACACATTCTAGGCCTGATATTTGTTATGCCGTGAATGATATATCAAGATACATGCAGCAGCCTCATGATATTAATTGGAAGGCAGCCAAGAGGATCCTCTAGGACATTCAGGGAACCAGGACCTACGGCATTCACTATGCTGCAGACTCCGAGCTAGAGCTGGTTGGATACACAGATTCTGATTGGGTGGGTGATTCTATTGATTGAAAGTCAACTTCCAAATATGTATTCATGTTTGGTGGTGGCTCTATTTTCTGGTCAAGAAAAAAGAAGGCTACCATAGCACTATCTTCAGCAGAGGCCAAGTATCGAGGAGCGGTGAATGCTTGCATCCAAGCAGTTTGGTTGCAAGGCATTCTTTCAAATTTTGATCTTGGTAGTTATTTGTCCACTATTATCTTCTCTGACAACCAGAGTGCTATTAAGATATCCATGGATCCAGTTACCAGCCAGAGGACCAAACATGTAGAGATTCACGTGCACTACATCAGGGAACTAGTGCATGACAGGACTATCATTCTCCAATACTACTTGACTGATGAGCAGATTGCAGACATATTCACCAAGATATTTTGAAAAAATATGTTCACTTACCTCCATTCACTATTGGGGGTGATTTTATCAGGGTGATCCAGACTACTTTCAGTGTTCAGCTTGAGGGGGGGTTTTTCCCACTAGGTTTTCCCTCTTTTCCTCACTTAGTTTGTTTTGAGCATTGTTTCAGTTGCTATATTGTACAAGGTGACCTATGGCCTTTGTTACTAGGTCCTTAGCATCTTTATGCATCTATGTTTTCTAACTCTTCCTGAGTATAGATTAAGTGGGGGTGTTGGAGACATTTACCTTCATACTCACTCCTTCGGTCAAATTGGCCTAGTTAAACCACTATCCTAAGTTTAATTGACATCAGTGGAACATTAATTACCATCATCCCAGTCACTCCCATGCCTACCTACAGTCAAGGAGGCTAACTTAGCCTTCTCCTACAGTCAAGGAGGCCAACCTGGAGCACTCCAGGGGTGATCTGTGTGACATTCATGCACCCAATTGCTATCTGGTTGTTACTTTCAGTTCAACCAATCAGTTAGAGTAATTTAAGGCACCTCCATTCATTAAAAATATTATTTAATGATTATTTATTATTATTTAATGAAATGGAGTCAACAAGGTGCCTTCACCAACTTCTGATGGTCAGTTCAGCTTCAGTTAACCTCACCAGGGTTCATTGGAGTCATGCAGTACTAGCACTTGATGATTGGATTGCTATGACATGTGTTTGATATCCTTCAGTTGAGATTCAGTCATTTATTGCACTCCAACTTCAGTTAGGGTTGGTGAGTCAATTAGGGTTTTGGTCAATTGGTTAACTGAGTGAGATTGCATGGCAAAGAGTCAATTAAGCTAGACTCACTCATTGAATTTGAATTGTCTCTTTAGGTATTCGAATTATTCATGGAGTTAAGCCATTGCTATGCATGGAAATTGTAACCCTTATTGTTTATATAATATACAAAGATGAAACCTATTTGGTATTCCAGTTATTTCCAATTCATGAGTATTTTGTTAATAATTCTTTGATGATTTTGATTCCTAGTTCCTAGATCATGTTCAAGAATTAATATGGTATTAGAACTTACGGTGGGACAAAGATCAATATCTCAAAAACAATATTTTTGACAGATTTCTCCATGAAATGTGAGCAATAGCTCAATTTTTTTATTTTTCCCTTTATGTTTTGATTTTCAGGTTTCTATAGGTGAACCATTCGCTACAAGCAAATCCATATGGCCTCCTCAGTACCTCTGTTGACTCCATACAATTTCCACACATGGAAACTCAAAATGGAGCATCAACTGTATTCCAAAGGACTCTTTAGATTCGCCATGGACACTGAAGTTGAACCTGGATTTGCCATAGAAAAATCAAGATTCATGAACAAGAAGGATGAAGCCTTCGGTTTCTTGTGCCTCTCTATTTTCGATGACCTTCTCTTCCATCTTATGAATTTGAAGACACCGAAACAAATATGGGACAAATTGGAATCTTTATATGGAAAGCATGATGACATGAGAGTTTATCAACTCGAAAATGAACTCATGCCTCTCCAACCTTCCAATTTCAAGAATATGAATGATTTCTTTATAAAGTTCAAGAATATTGTTTTTCTCTTGAAGCAATGCAAAGTGGAGAAGGAAGATCATCAGCTCATCCTAGCCATCCTCTCCAAACTCGGGGTTGATTATTCAGTTTTTTTTTCTACATTCCGTGCGAGGAAGATCACAACTCCCGGATGGAATATGCGTACACTCAATGCCTTCATTGAGTCCCTCACTAGTGAACATGACAAGCTTTTCCAAATGGGGATCATTCAATCTTTCTATGATCAAGCCCTCCATGTCTCGGGGCCCAAAGATACGAAGGGTAAGGAAAGTAGCAGAAAAATCAGAAAACTAAATTTGATACTCCAAAACCTAGACTTGAAAATCAGCAGCATGATGAATCTTCCGGTTCAAGGAAGAACAAAGGAAACGGGCAGAATGGGAAAGAAAGAGTCAGGTGTTCTTACTACGGGAAGGGTTTTCACCCTGAACATGCCTGCATGAAGAAAAATCTTGATGAAGCAACCTCTATTCTTGAAAGGAATCACATCAATCTTCCATAGAGCTTTCGAAGGAGAGATCACCAAGATCGGGAACCACAACATGAGAAAGGTCATGCCCTCATGGAAAGCACTTTGAAGTCAAAATCACTACTGATTGACAGTGGAGAAAGTATAATGTAATCTAAAAGTTGCATAGGATCGACAGAAAAGTCAAGCAGACAATAAAAGAACTCCAAAGGAGTTTCAGGTAGGTGAACATGTGTTCATCAAGGTGAGGCCAAAAAAGAGCTCTCTGAGATTGGGTAGTTGTGCAAAACTAGCACCTCGTTACTATGGCCCATTTGAAATACTGTCTAGGATTGGACAAGTAGCTTATCAATTAGCATTACCACCGAATTTAATAGTACATAATTTTTTTCAAATTTCTGTATTAAAGAAATATGCTCATGATGCTACTCATGTTGCTAACTGGAATGATGTACATGTGGAACCAGAAGGAGATTTTCTGGTGGAACCGGACTATATCCTCAGGTAGAGGGAGATCACACTTCAGAACTACACCATTGGTTAGGTGAAGGTGTAATAAAACACCTTAGTCCAAAAGAAGCCACCTAGGAATTGGAAAGTAATACGTGGTATGCATATCCAATTCTGTTCCAGCGGAATTTTGAGGACAAAGAATAAATAAGATCGAAGATGATGTTATGCTCTAAGGGGGTGTGTATGTCACATGCCCAAATTTTGCAAAAAAAACAATTTTATATTATTTGGTATTATTTGAGGACAATATGTTAAATTTTATGCTAAGTTGTAATTGATGACTAAACAGAGTCAAGGATATTTAATGTAATTCTGAATATTTTATTTATAAATAAATAAAGGAGGAGACAACAGCTTAGGAGAGCTACTAAAAGAGTGTTTACTAGTCAAATTGGTGGAGGAGACTGGATGAAGAGCAGACTGACATGTGGTAGCGTCTTCAAACCACTTCCAACTATTGCAGGTGGGAAACTTCCTACATTTGGGGTCATGATTCCCAAAGAAAGTGGAATCAGAGCAAGTGGCTCAACTAATGAAAACTGACCCAAAAGACCTAGGCAATCTTTATAAAAATTCCCATCGAAGAGAGCTGAGGTTGCTCATTCTAGAGAAGGGACCATTCAGGTGAATGAATGTACTTCATAGAAATTCAATGGAAGGGAAAAGTGGAAAGTGTTTGAGGGGATAACTATTGTTTGATCTAGTTGCATCTTTGAGGCTGAAGATCATACTACTAAGAGCAGAGTGTTTTACTGAGATATTTGACTAGTTTATTGTTTTATTTCTCCACCATTTCTTAGCCAAGAAGACGAGGAATAGGCTCAGGGGTCTTGAAAAAGCATTGTTTGAGCACTCTCCAAGAGATTGGTAGGGAGGAACATCCTCCTAACGTTGTTGTCATTTATCCTAAATAGGTCCTACATTTATTTGTTTTACTTTGTTAGTATCTAAGTCCGATTGATCTATGAATCTTAAAGATTTAGTTTGTAGAATGTTAGAATCTAGTAGTCTTTTTAAATGATTGAAGAAATTAACTTGATTGGAAAAGTAATGTGTTAGAATAGAAACAATTTCTAGACTGTGTTTCTCCACACTTGGAAAACCAGGCAGTACTCTAGCATAGGTAGAATGTTTAAATAGATAAGAGAATGTTTTAGTAAATAAGAATGTGTATTTGCAGATAGTAGAATAATTTCATTTATGTTAAAATATTATGAAGGTTAAACAGTGTCATGATATGTTTATATTTCTTTGTTTTCACTTAGTAACTGAATGAAATGCAACATAAAATCCACATTAGAGTTACAATGATTACATACATATAAGTATTTAAATGAGCTACTAATCACTTAGTTTATTTTCTGAAAATATCAACTAAATTTAAGACTAATATTTATTATTAAACTAAATAGGGTTATACTAAAAGTCCTTAAAATTGTAAACAATAAACTGAGTTACAGCGTCTCTTTTATATCTTTTCAAGAACTCTGAATAAATTCTACTTAACAGTTTAGTAAATAAGAACAATGTAAATATAAATAATAACTAGTATGAAACTACAAATTTTACATATGTAAAAACTATTTTATAAATATCAGACACGCTTATACTTGTGAAGAAAAACTTTAGGGTTAAAACCCTAATCAATTTATTTAATTATTCTAAATCAAAACATCTAAATTGTAATCCATTTACTTGGATAATTATATATATAAATAGTTAAACTACTATAGACTGGTTACAGTCCTTCGTGAAAATAAATGTACCCTACAATTTTAAAAATAAATATCACAACACACCTGTAATAATAATTTAACCGAATTAAACAAGTAGCAGAACCCTGTTAATAATAAATTGAAGAAAATATTTAGACAAGGGTTTCATTTCAGGAAAACCATAGTTTGTATATTTCGAACAAGTAGGTTAATATTATAAATTACACACTACAACTGGGTTATAGTCTTAAATAATAACAATAATCTATTTACAAAAGATATTAGACAGTATTGTTCTTCATTAGAGGTCAATTAGGAAAAACCCTAACGTACATAGAGTCACAATATACAAGATTACTGCAAAAATGAGACTGAGCACGAAGTAAATCTTTCTTAAAACCCAATGTATTACATTGACAGGCCGCAACACTAAAAACTTAACCAAATTACAACACCCAACTCAAGGTTGGGACTACCGAACAACATAGCAAGGGTTTGTAAACAAAATAGAACCAAAAATTTTTTAAAAACCATGTATCTAATGGAGAAACCAGACAAGCTTCCAAGCTTGGGGTTTCACCATTGACAAACTTGTTTACAAGCAGGGTAAGAACCCATTCTTTGAACCCACAGCTTACCAAATGGAGCCACGAGTCCTCAAATCCAGCCAACGTTATCTTCGTCACTAGTTACAAGAAATGTCATGAGTTCCTGCAAGGAGAGCACAATGCTGTGGGTTATTAAAAGACTATTTTTATATTGGAAACCTAATTGTAAAAACAACTTTACTGTGAGTCTATCATTTTTAAAAAGAAAACCAAACATTTTACCTTTAATAAAATAATATTGAACATTCTAGCAAAGAGACTGTCACTAGCTACGAATTGCACATACAAAATCTCCAAACCCTACGACGTCGGTGGAGCACAACCAGTAGCAACGAATCCTTATATTGTCTCAGAAGTGACAGGACACAGGGATAGCAAGATGGAGTTAAGGACAGGCCGTGAGCCAAATGCAAACAAAACCAGTAAAATCTTGCATAGTAAAACCCACAGCTAAGAAGGTTGCCAACAATACCGAACTCAAGATACTACATCAACTTTAAACCAAAATTTTGGAGCAAGATAGTACAGGAAGAACCCTCATGTCCACCATGAAACTATGCAGAGCAGCCCGAAGGCCATCATGAACTTCAGAGGAAAAATGACAAAGCAAATAGGGTTGCAAGATTTTATATCGCCAATACATGGACACGAGGTGACCACGTACCCTCAAATACTTCTAACCATGCAAGTATTGATTCCAAATTCCACCTGCAGTTCAACTATCAAAATTATTAAAACAATTATTTTTATCAAACTATGCATGAACTACGAAGTACACATATATATATCACACTGATATTCATGCTTAAACTATATCATAATGTTGATATCTTTGAATTTGGCATATGGTTAAATAATAATTTTTTTACGAAGACCCTACTGAAAGGTGGTAACCACTTGACCTTATGGATAATCCTAAAATCGATCATGCTTAGAACCTTTCTTTCTACAATTAGATTTATATATTTG
>LPNX010247061.1:5051-46150 GCA_001517045.1 Pseudotsuga menziesii
TTCTCGGCCGACGTGAAAAAAACAAAAGTATTTTCGGCCGAACTATTTGTTCGGCCGAACAATTATTTCGTCAGTTAAAACTAACGTTTCGGCCGAACTAATAATTGTTCGGCCGAAAAACATGTTCGGTTGAACACCTGCAAATCTTCAGAAATTAGTGCTTCAGCTTTTTCCTAAAGCTTTTTGCAATTTCGGACATATCGGATCATATGAAATATTTGCTATTTCATTTCACAAATACTACCATTACATGCATAATTCAATCTAGTTTCTATAAATGTGATTTTTATTAAATTTCATGACATACAGTAAATACTTAGAATATTTTTCTTATAAGGGGTTTGGATTGCTTGAAATTTTAAGAAAAACCAGTGAAATGAAAAATCAATAACTTCAAAACGACATTATGAAAAAAATTGAAAAACCAGTGGTACGCAAGTTTGATGTGTTAGTTTCAAAAGGGTACTTTCAATTTTGTGTTATGAAATGGAAAATTATACAAAGTGTAACGTCTCCCTAAACATGTCAATTTTATGATAGTTTTTCAGGTAGGTCCACTTCAAAAAATTCTAATAATTATTGTATGTCTCTGTTGGATACAAAATTATAGTCATGCACTAGTACAATCTGTCTAGATTGTACTAACATATTTTGTTTTTAATAAACAATAATTTAATAATGAATAAAGTTACGTCTTTCGACATGACTATTTACCATAATTTCATTACTTAAGAACATACTGTCAAACAATTGCTAAAATGACATATCAAATGCCAATAAAAAAATTCTGAAAAATAACAGATAGAAAGCTAACACGATTGTTTACAACTTTTTTTTTTACTCGAAAGTGAAATTCTAAACACAAATACAACTTTTCTTTGTTCGAAGTTGAGAAACATGTGAAAAGAACTTCGATTTTGTCATAGACCCCCCCAAAATAGACACCCAACTTCATGATTTCACCCCTATTTCAATATCTATAAGTACCATTTTCCCACCTAGCTTGGTGGAGACATTCTTATATAGGATTAAATGTTTTGATGGAATCCCATCATAAGAATAAATGGAAATGGATGAGGGGACCAACTCTTGACCAACTCATTATACAAGGCAAACCCACCATGGTACTGAATAGACATGCTGGCAGCAGGTCAATGCTAAGTAAAAACTTAAAACATGGAAGCTCGATAAATGCAAGTAAACCCGTCAGGGTACTTGTTATACAAAAATACTATCACCACCATGTGATAAAACATTTGACTTACATACTTTCCCTTAATCCCATCACTTGAAGTGGAAACCCATGTTGTTTTTCAATTCTGCATGAAAATACTCAGCACCGCACTTTCCCTGTGAACCATGAGCGGTACCTTCCTTGCACTGCCTTAATATTGTTTTCCATAAGTGGTGTCACCTCCTGTGACCTTTGGTCCATAAGAGTTTCTCATCTAAACTGCTCTGTCATAAGAGAAAAAAGCCAGTACCCTGGGTAAAATGGGAAAAAGAGAAGTTTCTCTAGGCTTCTAGATCATGAGCATCATGTCCTCCCTTATCCCTATCATTATGGGTCAGTTGAGCTCGAGATCCCCCATCATAGGATCTTAGAGGCCACCTCATCCACAAATATCTCAACCATTCCTATCCATTGAGCCTTATAAATACAAGCTCATGTCCATGGTTGATGGGGAGAACCATAGAGGTATTATTAAGCTGTTGGATTGACCACTTGGCCCAAGCCATTTGAGAGCATAGAGAGAAAATTTTGAGCTTATGGGGATGGCATGTTGGTTTCATGGAGATGCATGTCGACACTAAGGATTAATTGGTTGTAAACTTCTCCATTCGTCTTAATGAAAAGCTGGCTTCCGTCCCACATTACGATTGTTTTGATTTCGCATGTACATGTTGTTAGATTCTTTAGTCACTAACATGGATAAGTAGATGATGTTCTGGTTGCTTTGATGTGTTTGCATGTTTTATCTAGTTGGAGGTACATAGGTTCACTATCGAAGCAACATTCTAGGTGTCTACAACATCCAAGGAGGGTCTTCTTCCTTTGTCGTTCACTCATTTGCTCTGGATCTGAACCATTCAGGCCAGAGGAACAACTTCTATCCATAGAAGGTGAAATATTCCTGCTTAGAAATCTGGCTATCATACCTTGAGTATATCGGGAGACCCCACTAGGATACCTTATCGATCTAAGAAAATCCCTTTGGCCGTCTTGCTTGGAACCATACATCGAAAACAACATTCAGGGATATTACTACACATGTACCCTAGACGTATATCGTGAGTGGCACCTTCTTGACAATCCTGGTGAGAGACCTGACTATCTGAACTCCTCCTATCATTTTAAGTTTGCTTGTTTGACCTGTAGCTTGAGCAGGGAAATTTTTGGTGTGTTTTCTAGTTTTCCAGACCCTAGGTTAGATAGGAAATGTACAAACTGGCTGAGCTAAGACAGTGCAAAAGAGTACAGGGCTTTCCACCCGATTTTATTCCTAGTTTAGGAGAAAATCCAATGGAAGCTATCAACCAAGGAGCTGCTACCACCTCCCAAGTGAGAGATAATGTGGTTGCAGAAAGTGCAGGTCCATATTCTTCACACTCGCCTCCCTTGGTCCAATGACCTTCTCAGGGAAATACCTCATTCCATTCTTCCATAGAAGGTCATGTTGATGATACTACCCATCCAGATTATGGTCCCAATGCTCCATTTTGGGATACCTCTATAGGACAAGCCATTGCCTCATTTGGCACCCGTTTAAACTTTTCTAAAGAGATTTCTCCAGATTAAGAAGAAGGTAGACAATACCAGGAAGCCATTCTCCATGCACAAGAGATTGAGAAGAAAATATATGATATATTGGGCACACCACCACCATGTTCCGCAGTTGTGCCTGTGGGATATCATTCACTTGCTGATTCTATGAGACCCATTGAACTAATTATAAATCACACAGTGACTTCACACAACCCAGGACAAATTTCTAATCCCACCACCTCCTATGTTACATTCGCTCCTAATCCTCCTAGGTTTGCTGCATCTGGGGCTCAATATTCAATTCCTGTTTTGTCATTACCTTGTAGTGCTAGGGGGAAACCCCCAGCATGACCTATGTTATCTGGCACCAGAATTGTACCTAGTTAAGGAGAAAACTCTAATATAGAACAATCTATAGTTTATGTCCCTCCCACCCATACTAATATGGATAATCCCACATCCAGTTCAGGTCATCCCTTGGGGGCACAACTTGTAACCATTCAATCCTCTAGAGGTTATGGTTATCAAATACCTATAGGAAATATTAATTATCCATCCAACCCTATAGGAATTTCATACACAGGAATTACATACCCCAGTAATACTTTTACGCCATGGGGGAAGCTTAACTGGTATTACATGCCATCTATGGGGGGGGATACCATACATACTGCGGGAGGTGTCGGAGGACCGCCTCATGGAGGTCCTCCCCCTAGGGGGCCTAATGGTCCTAGAGGGCCTGGTGGATTTCCTCCTTATGTTCCTAATGGTCCTGGTGGTCCTGGGGGGCCTGATGGCTATCCCCCCAATGGCCCCGGAGGGTCTAGTGGCCCTCCTCCTAGTGGTTTCAGAGGATCTGGAGGTTTAACTCCTAGCAGCCTTAGAGGGTCTGGTGGTCCTGGTGGTCCTCCTCCTGGAGGCCCTAGTGGTCCTAAAGGTCATGATCCTAGAAATCAACCCCCCATGGGTGGATTTCCTGGTAGTTCTTACTCACAACAACCTGTCTATCAGTCTACTTATGGTCCTACTGGTAATTATATGCCATATCAATATTACCAGTATCTGCAAACTAACTTTTAGCTACCTTTCTTAGCAACTTTGGACTTGCCTAACTTGTCCAAGTTGATTAATGACCCCATTCGACACAATCCCTCATGGCCTCCCATTCCGATAAGGTTACCATCGGACATTCCAAAGTTTGATGGGAAGGAGGGAGACGATTCAAAAAACCATGTCATGACATTCCATCTATGGTGTTCTTCAAACTCCCTCATGGATGATTCAGTTCGGTTACAACTTTTTCAGCGAACTTTGACACATACAGCCGCGAAGTGGTACATTGAACTTCCACATCATTTGTTTGTGGATTTTGGCTCCTCGGCAACCGTGTTTCTTACACACTTTTAGATCCCTATCCATTATGAAATGGGTACTGATCTCTTAACTTCTCTGTGACAGAACACCTCCACCCACATATCCTATCATATCCATGAGTGGAGAAGGCAGATAAAGCTTATTAAGGCCGCTATTCCGGATTAGTTATTAGCTGATTGGTTTACCAAATCTTTGTTTCCTCCAATTGCCCAAGATTTGGCTATGGGAGGTGTCGTTACTGAAGAGAAGGCTATTAGTCAAGCCCAGTATCTAGACTTGGTCTATTCCCAGTCTGGAACTCTTTATGACTTGATTCCTCAAGCTCCTCACCCAAGCACTGATCCCACAAAGCCACCAACAGAGTACTTGTTGATGGTATTTTTGGTTCAATCTAGTCCCATCAGTAGTGAAACCTTCCAAGCAAACCCAAACGGCCACCCTTACTCCTTCGACTCGTAAGGTTTCTGCCGAGGTCAATTCTATTCAAATTACTCAAACCTCGGGCAATAATAAAAAGAAAGGTAAAAATAAGAATAAAAAACCCAGAAACCAACAGGAGAATCCAAGACCAACCAACAATGATAACAATAAAGGGAAGAGAAAAGAAAACTATCCATGTTTTCTATGCAGAGGTGACCATTTAACAAAAGAGTCTCCCCGTTAGGATGAAATCTCCCAATTTTTGAAATCAAATCCTGCACCTGCAATTCTCACGGATCCTTTTCCCTCTCAACAACAATTGATAGACCACATGTCTAATCAGGGTAACTCTAGTTTATCAGCAAAAATTCGTATGATTTCCTCAGATACCATTAGTATACAAACTTGTAGTTAGAATTATGACAAACCCGTAGACAAGATAGAAGACCATTCTTCTTCAGGGAAATCTCCCTCTACTGGTTCTCCGAAATCCTTTTCTACTATCCCCCTAACCATTGAGAAGCCTACTCTCAACACAATTTTGTGTCCACCCAAGAGTACTCTTAGGAATGCTGTATTTAACCCTAATGCCCGAGCTGCTCAATTTTATAATGTAGTTGAAGATCTCGCTCAGGCACCATGTGCAATGTCTACCTTAGAAGTACTCCAAAGTTGTCCTATGCAATGAAAAAACTTGTTAATGGCGTTACGAGCTTTAGACCTGGATAATACTAATTTGATTCATTTCAATATTGAGAACTATAAGTCTAGTCTACCTCATAAATTTTCTTTTCAAATCATTACGAAAGTAGTTGGAAAGAAGGTTTTTAGAACGATACTAGATGAAGGAGCTTCGACCTTGGTTTTGTCTTTGTCCTGTTGGAAATATCTCAGCTCTCTCAAGCTTGTAACATCACCTACAACTATGACAGCCTTTGATGGATGAGGTTTCCAGCCCCATGGTCTCATATTAGCTCTCGCAGTCAAGCTTGGGGGAAAAACTATTCAAGTAGAAGTGGTAGATTCCTCGTTAGATTACAACCTGCTCCTAGGAAGAAATTGGTTTTATGCCATGACGGCTGTCACTTCGACAGTATTATGAACAGTCCAATTTCGGCATCTAGGGAGAATTGTTACCATTGACCAACTTGATTTCATTACACCGAATGTTACTACCTCTATGGCTAATAACATCCCCATGTTAGGCCAAGCCCCTCCTCTTTACCAGTCGATTGGGGTAGTCATGTTGAAGGATTCATCCCTTATGGGGATTTTTCCATCCACTCCTCCTAACACAGAAAATATGGCAGTCCATATGATTGCATCATTTGACCATGAGCCTAAGGGCAAACAAGTTGTTAAGTCCACCTCGTTGAGTTCACATGAAGTAATGTATGACACCATTCAAACCCTATCTGATTATCACACTAATTACCTTCATCTAGTGGCTTCGGATCCTTACCATTTACCTTACTGGTTAGAACCATCTCTTCCTGTTATAGATTATCTCTCTGAGGTTTTTCCATACGGCGAGTCCATTATGGAGATCATGAGTACAGATGAGTCCATTTGGGGGGATCACCATCATAGATCCATGTTCCTCCCCAACACCATTTTGGTTAACCATGATTATGCATCCCTGTTTCCTGCTGATATTGTCAATGTACCCCAAAGTCTCATATAGCTACAAGACACAGATTCTGAAAGAAACCTTTGCAACATTACTCAGATGAATCCGATTGACATATCAGCCAAGCCTGGTACCATCGAGCATGTTCATGTTGGGAAGAACTGCTCGGAAGATGAATCTGAAGCATATAAGGTACTTTTCAAAGAATTCCATGATATTTTTTCCTAGTTCTATGAATAAATGTCGGGAATTGACCCATCCATTGTGGTCCATGAGATTAAAACCTATCCCATGGCTAATCCTGTCAGGAAAAAACTAAGGCAAGTATATCCATGGAAGGCCACGACTATTAAAGCTGAAATAGAGAAACTTCTCAAAGATGGGTTTATTTTTCCTGTACCCCTAACGGAATGGGTATCAAATGTTGTCCCTGTCAATAAAAAGTAGGGCACCATTAGAGTCTATATCAACTTTAGGGATTTGAAAGAAGATTTTCCCAAGGACAACTTTCCTACTTCGCACATCGATCAGATTACTGACAACTGTGTTGGAAGTGTCATGTTCTCATTTATGGATGGCTTATCTAGCTATAATCAGATTGAGATACTACCCACCGATCAACAAAAGATGACATTCATTTTCCCACGGGGAACCTTTGCATATAAGAAGTTACCTTTTGGCTTGAAAAATGATGGAGCCACATTCCAGCGTGCGATATCCTATGCGGTTCACGATATTAAAAATATTGTTGAACCGTACCTTGATGATCTCCCTACTCATTCATAGCGATGGGAGGACCACCTTGGTCATCTTAGAGACATTTTCCTAAGATGTCGCCAATATAACATACAACTCAATCTGCATAAATGTGTTTTCTATGTTGAGACGGGACGTCTGTTAGGCTTTGTGGTCTCTAAGGATGGCATCCAGATAGACCCTTTGAAAATTGCCACCATTTTAGCTCTATGAGCCCCAACTAATCTCCTTGAACTCCAAATTTTGCAAGGGAAGGCAAAATTTCTCCATTGTTTCGTGTGCAATGTCACAGAGAAAACGCACAGTTATATGCATCTCCTTAAAAAGGACACCTCGTTCTTTTGGGATGACCAAGCCCAACGCGCCTTTGATAATCTCAAACACGCTTTGACTCATTCACCCGTGATACACCCCCCATATTATTCGAAGGACTTTCTATTGTATATTGCTGCCACCTCTACTACCATTGCTATGCTTTTGGTGTAATAAAATCCCAACGGTCAGAAGCACGTGATTTACTATGCAAGTAAGAATCTTATGGATTCTAAAACCTGATATTCACACATGGAGAAGTTAGAATTGGCCATGGTCATTGCTGTACAAAAATTTTGTCACTACATTTTTCTCTGCACAACCACTGTATTGGCATACTAGAACCCTATATATTACATCCTGACTCGTCAGGTTCTCGGGGGCAAGTACTCCCGATGGATAGTCATACTACAAGAGTTTGATCTAGAATTTTCCAAAGCCACATCAAAGAAATCCTTGGTCTTTGCTGAGCTCATGTGTGACTGTTACGGAGAGAAATTCCTATGGCTTGGGGTACCACAACAGACAGCTATGACTCCAGAAATCAATCTTTCCCAATATGCAATAGAAATAAAGTGTCTAACACTAAAGGATCATACCTCGTACCTTATTCTGGATGGTTGAAGTAGATCCCCGTTGAGATTTCCAATATTCAGCTTGAATTGATATAATACTTCCTCAACAACAAGTAAACAATACAAGCATACTATATATCATGGTGTTAGATCTATTCTAGCATATATAATCAATAATGTAAAAGCATTTGACATATTCCAATGGATACAATATTCAATCAAATACAAATCATTGGACAAGGAAAGATAGTTCTTATTAATATAAATCAGAGATTACAAGATAGATACAACCTCTGACGGCACGTCTGCGAACCGGAGAAACTGAATCCCCCACTTGGGCCTCCACCACCTCAATCCTCCATCTCTCGATAGCAAGATCACTAGAAAAGGCAAGCTTGGGAAGAACAAAAAAGTGCTCCAAAGGGACAAAGGGATGCAGACTCAAGTATAGTTCTGGCAACAATGGACTATAGTTTCGTTGCTTCAATCTCTCTATATGCCTTCAATGTACCAAGGGGTTCCTTATATAGCTTCACAAGGGATAATGAAGGGTCGAATCCGAGCGATCTCAAGGCATATGGAAGGCTAGGAGTCATATGAGTCGGATCCATGTCAAGGAAAACTCCAAAAGGATTTGGACTATGCACACATCCCGATGTACGCGGTTATAGGAGTCAAACCTGCGTATGTACGTGGTTATCAGGTAAAAATCCGCGTATATCATTTTTTATATAGTTTTAGGGATGATCAAGGTAACATCAAAGGATAAAATATGGTCCATGGGGTCTAAAGAGTCTGCAGTGGGATAGGGGAAGGCCATACAAAGTGTGATTCACCTAGAGTGGTGAAATCCGATATAACAGATGCCCCCTAATGTGGAAGGTCAGAGGGGTCATACGATGGCCAAAATAAATTATAAGTCCATCCCAGAAGTGGAGTGATGAAGGATCCAAAATGGAAGACCAGCCACCCAATCAGCATAGTACAATGATACAACTCTGCATATAACTGCAAGTACATATAGCAGTCCCGGATACATAAGAGTACAATGGCCATGAATAGGAATAATACATGATATCACATATGTGGTCATCGCCACGTACAATATACATAGATCAGAATATCCATGATGAAGATATACAAAGGACCATGATCTCCAAAATGGCTGAAGATATACAATAGATCAAAATCTCCATAGGGGTTGGAAACGTCTAACATACACTGGAATCAAGTCACGAGAGCTGAAATCTCATGAACACTGGCACGATCAAGGAGGTAGCATATAAGAGATGCCACTAGTCTGGAAGGTCTTCTACACAAATCGCTACGAGTACATGTCCTACTATGCGAATAGAGGTGTCGAGGTCGAACATAGTAGTCCATCGTCTGATTACCGGTCATTGATGTATACCGTTAACAGACGCGAGATAACCCACCAATAATGTAAATGGGAATCAAGGTACTAGAGTGCAAACTAACAAGTGTGAATAGATGTGTTGAGGTCAAACACTTGAGAGAATCCATCGATCAGGGGACATTGATGTATTCCCAAGAAATTGTCGATGGTGAGAGAACCTGCCACTGATGACTGCAAGTCTCGAGGCACTCAAAATGACTCTAGACTCCAATCCCAGAATAAATGATCTGAAGTTGATGGGATGAAATCCGTTGGAAGGAGGGCATTAAAGCATCCCTCATCATCCAACACGAGGTACTCAGCAAAGCTGTCTAATGTGGAAGGACTCGATCATAAAGTGCACGAACCAGTAACTGTACCGAGAATGGCCGACATGCAAAGTCAAGATAATTGAGGAATGGCCAACACAGGTTTCAACTTCCTTCGAACAAGAGTATAACAGCGTATGGTGACTGAATGAAGGCAACATAGACTTGATATACAAACTGGGACATCTCTGTGACACAGGAGGCATCAACAGAGGCTCCATATGGACTGGAAGCTTAACCAGTCGGTGGAGATAAATTCAGATAAATTAGTACAGCTCCTAAGTCAAACTATAACCCAACCAATGGATGTGATATATAGTGCTCTGTTCGAAGGCGACACGACTCGACAGATGCCAAAGATAACATCTTTCCTTGTCCGGCTTTTTGGTTTTTTTATTTTTTTGGACTTTTTCAGTTATTTGAAAAGCTTGAAAAAAGAATAAACTAGATTTATAGTTACAAACTAGGAGGAGACGAGTGTCATCAGGGAAAACAAACTAGTTCCAAGCAGTGGAACATACCTATGCTCAATGCAAGGATACATGTGTAGGATATCGACACTCGGGGGAAAATCCCCTCCTGGTAAAAAGGGAATCAAGCTGCGAAGGATATAAAAATGGCTCTGGATGGCTAGACATGAGACAAGCTCAAGCTATATCGATGAGACGCAATGTCAGGGGAGCCGACATAAAGCTCAATAAGGCAGGAAAATCTCATGATAATGCATTCACAACTTGACATAAGGGGAGTTCGGGGGGAAACAGGCCAGCATAAGATCAAGAGGAGTATGAGGCTCTTGCGAAATGTCATGGTAGTACTATACAACAGACTCCCACACCCTAAAGGAGAAAACGTCGCCATGGGCACCAAATGCAAATAAAGCGCTAACTAGGGTACCCATGTAAGGTGAAGCTCTACCACTCACATCATGCCACTTCTAAAGCAGCAAGAAGGTTCCGTGACATAATAGAGTGGGTTCGTACCTAAGGTCATGGTGACATGGTCATAAGGTCATGCAAAATGCAAATGGTGGTGAACCTAACCTATATGCCAATGTAGACATTACACCTGAGATCAGTATGAATGGGTCAATCCAAAGGCTGAAACGACACTGAAAATGGTCTTCTACATGACACATAATGTCAGAAACGGTCCAAAATGGTTAGAAACTGTCAAAACTATAGGAAAGGGGGTAAAAATTTTCAAATATTTGAAATTTTTTCTATAAATAGTAAAAAATATAAATCATTTGAAACTTTTACCCATTGGAGCTCTGATATTCACCTGCAAATTCCAGGAGATCCAGCCGGTGGAATTCACAATCGTTTCTTCCAGGTAGTTACTCATGCTCTCCTCATGCATTTCAATATAATTTTTGTTGATTTTCATGGTAAAATGAGGTAGTTCAGGCCAATTCTACATGAGCGCTGCGGCCCATGTGGGTATCTAAGCTTTTTCCACGTATAGGGCTGGCTATATGCGGAAAAGGGGCTAGAAACCAAGTACATACGCGGCTGTTTGCAAAACAGTCACGTATGACGCTGCACAAATGAATTTACAAGAAACTAATGGATAAACTGGCAATTTCTCATGCAGGATGGTGCTAGAATGGAGAGAGCACGAGCATGGTAAAGTAGAGGAAGCTGTAAGGGCTGACGTGATGGCTCAACAAGCTCTAAGAAGATGCGAACTCTACAATTTTTGGTGCCTTGGTGGTTTGAGGGCCAAACCAAGACTGCTAGAGATGCTGGTAAACTATTGGGATCTAGACTCAAAGTC
Organism: Pseudotsuga menziesii; assembly: GCA_001517045.1. NCBI lineage: Eukaryota > Viridiplantae > Streptophyta > Pinopsida > Pinales > Pinaceae > Pseudotsuga > Pseudotsuga menziesii. The sequence continues at coordinate 16,390 of LPNX010247061.1, forward strand.
CTTCAGGATAGATGGGATGTCTCTCACTATAGAGGTGGAAGACATATACTTCATCACAGGTCTATCTAGACGAGGGGAGGTGGTGAACCTTCGTTCCCAAGGTGGGCCAGGCGGTGGGCTTACTATTGATGATTATGTAGCTGTGTACTGCTACACAGATACTGAGAAGGTGGGGAGTCAAGTCCCTACCAATGCTATACAGGTGCTGGGTAGGATAGAAGTCTTAGCCTCACTCCATCAGGCCTCGTGGCCACTGATGTACTATGCAGTGGAGTGTATGAGACCGACCATATATGACTGGAGCACTACACTACTGAGCAACACGAAACACCAGCTCAGTGAGTGTATGTAATTTCCTGGTTTTGACCCCGTTGCATTAGATGTACATGATGTATAAATTGTAAATGATCATGGTGTGGAGCTAAAGGCCAAGGCCCCACCATTGATCGGTAATGCTATGTCTTGGATTTAATTTGTCACCGATTGAATGTCGGGGCATGCGGCATATGTTTTGGATTATCGTCATGTAAATATGCATCTATAATTAAAATGAACACAACCAGCTACGGTCGCGGCAACTAAATCGAATGGGGCATGATTTTCCCAAGGATAAGGATGTGGAGGGGAATTTGTCAAACCTTGAGCCAAAAAGGGGAAAACCCATGTGTCATTTTCTTTTGTTTTATTCCAACAACCTGCAATTAATAATTGCTGCTATTAGTTGAGGAAGTTATTGATTTTGGGAGTGGGGTGGCATGACTGTTAGTCCTTGCCTCCATGCACACTCCACCCACAGCAGTTGACTTGAGAATGGAAGGAAAAGCCTTCACGCTCTCCTCACTCACGTAGGCAAGGCTACTCTCACCATGATTTTGTTCGTTTTCTCCTCACGCACAGGCTCTGGGCAGTTTTGGGGGTCTCACACAGACATTTTCTTGGCTCCACAAGTTGTTGAACACTCACACATTGAAATTTCGCATCCTTCCTGTTGTTGTGTGCATCCACCAACAAAAATGGGTTTGTTCTTCCTCACGCAGGGCCTCCATTGTTAGTTCATTCCTCACGGGGTCTGATTGTTTTCCTCACACACAGGAATTTCCTGGGTTTTACCCACGTGATTTTCTTCTGCGGATTTGTGCTTAGTGTGGCCGTATCCTTTCCTCACAGGATGATTGTGGGTTCTGCATTGTTGCTCACGCTCACCCACAGGCTAGGAGACTGTAATTTCTTCCCCATATCGGTCTGTAAATGTTTTCTTGTTGATTTTTGTTGCCCAGGACAGGCTGTGTTTTTCCACATTGTTGGTTTTGGTTGTTGTGGTCTTCCTTGCATGCTAGGGCCGTTGTAAATTCGCCTGAGAGTCATTTTGGCCACGATAGGGCCAATAATGACTCAGAATTCATTTTCCTATTTAAGCTGTGACAACTAACTGAGTTGCCTGAGTGCAATGGTTGGTCTTCGGACTGTGAGAGGGGCAGGGAGGTTGGCTTAGAGTTGCTTGATAAACCTAGTGGCTGGAAACCACACAGACAGAGCTAGAGGGCTGGCCTTCTTCTCCATCACCCCTAAATAGCACTGGAAGGGAATGCAGGGCATGAGGGACTATGTAGCAGAGAAGGGACTGATTCCTTGTGTTGGGTGTGGATGGGTGTCTTAGAGGTCAGGCTAGTTCTGGTGTAGGTGTCCTTGGCTCTGTAATGAGCTCACTAGCTTAGCAATTTTCCTTCTCCAACTCCTTAATGGCCTGGTAAACCCAACTCTGTTGGCTTGGCTGTGTTTTGTATAATCCTGGCTATGTGTAAGCCTGCTAGTTCCCTTATTCCTTGGAGAATCATGCCCAACTTGGGGGTGGCATCGTTGCTGAGAGAGTAAGGATCAAGTTGGCCTATGGTTGGGTGGAACCTTGCAGCAACGTAGCTGGTTGCGGATCGAATTCTTCATAAGATAAGTGATCTTGTGCATTTTACCTCTGCAATTCTATATTTACTGTTAATGAAAATGAAATGAACATGTTGTAAGAATGCTTGTTTGTTTGAATGTTGTTTTCCGCTGTGCTTGGTAGATAATTGCATCTATGCATGTTTAAGCATTCTATTTTAGCAATTTATGTGAATTTTCATGTTCATGGGCTCTTAGCTCGGTCTGATTAAGCTTGTAGTCGCGCCCCTACGCCGGTCGGAGGCTTGGGGACGTGACAGTGTAAGGCAGGTAGGATATGGAACTTCGGGTTCAGCAGCATATTGAGCACGTTTTTCTTTGAGCGTGTTCCAGGATTGAGCCCTAGAGTGGACGTTCGTCTCCATGGGGTTCGAGATCCGTCCCAACAATGTTGGGTAGATGCTATGCGCAAACTGGGGGGTGGTAGGGTGGCCAACCCATATCCAGCTGACTTCTTTCCATGGTGGCGACGACAGATTGTTGCCATAGATGACTACCCTATGGAGGGATAGATTTCCGGGGAGATCCGGACATGCCATTGCCACCAGGATCGGCATACAGAGAGATAGGTACCGAATCTCGACTCTCACTCTTTTTAAAGTTTTTTGAGTTATTTCATTTTTTGTATTTTCTTGATTATATGGAATCAAAAAGACATGTTTTTGCGTGACAACACATAGTGACATCTACCATTCATGTGCAGATGTGGGACCACGACGAACAGAGGGATTCCCACGTCATAAACGGAGGGGAAGAGGGGATGACATCACAGGTGCGGATGCGGAGCAAACACTCCAGGGAATTCATACCAACTTCATGTGACTGACTCACAGGGTTCCCATGGCGCAAGTAGAGGACTTGCCTGAGGCCATACAGCGACAGGTGGTGGGTGTGCTATGCGCATGGGTGTGTTTATTTCGACAACTAGCTAGAGCCGTAGTGACGTATCATGATAACAACCCTCCCCCTCCACAGGATTAGACACCTGGGAGTGCATATGTTTTGTACGACCGTGTATTATATGATGGAAGCTTTGAAAGCTCCACTTTTTTATATGACACTATGTATTACCACATTTTTTATATATATAAAAAGTTTTATGGTGATCGGTTTATTTATTTACATGTTTAAAAATGTTTGTGATTAATTTATTATGAATGAAACAAATGCCAATCTAACACGTAGTTAGCATATGAGTCAGCAACTTGATTATCATTTCTTGGAATGTGTATATATGTAATACAGTCAAATTGTCGTTCTAACAATCTCACACGTAAGAATCTTCTCAATAATGTTGGATCTCTAACATGGTACAAACCATTGAGCTGTGACACTACTAACTCTAAATCAAGACGTACCTCAAGAGATAGAACGCCATGTGAAATGGCATCGCGTAGAAGCTCGATAATGGCACTATATTCAGCAACATTGTTGGAAGATGGCCGTAGACATACACCTTTTGAAGACAGTACCTGACCCATAGGAGTATAAATCACCCAAGCAGCAGAGGCTGAGTGTTGAGTGTGACGGCTTGCACCATCCGTGAATCCTATGTAGGTGGAAGATTCCATTGATATCTACCAAAAGAAATGGAAACTAATCACAAACCCGATCACGATAAGAAAAAGACCTAACTATGCAAAGCTGTACAATAATATAGAACAAGCAGCCTTGGCTAAAGATCATGCATAGTATTTTTTGAGATAGAGCCCCTTTCTAGGCTCCGCCAAAGCTGTGCCTTCGTAATTGACTAACTCAGAGGCACCCTTCTCTAAGACACGCTTGACCACGTAAGGACCACGCCACATAGGATTAAATTTCCCTGCCCCCAGGGGTTCTTTCGATTGATCCCATAAAAGGACCAAGTCTCCTTCACTAAACACTCTTGGACATACAGACTTGTTGTATTGGACCTTAACGCGATGCTTATTAACCTCTAGAGCCACCAAGGCCTCTCGACGCTGCTCATCAAGTTTCTTGAGGTGGACCAAACGCTCCTCCAAAGGTGAAGTGTCTGGTAAGAGTTCCACAGCTAGCTTCAACGAAGGAATCTCACATTCAACCGGAAATATCGACTCCACTCCATGCACAAGCTGATATGGAGAAAAACCAGTGGCAGTCTTAACCGTGGTTCGATATGCCCACAAAGCAGGGTACAACATAATATGCCAATTCATCTTGCTCTGTGCGATGGTTCATTGGAGGATGGACTTAAGTGATTTATTCACTGCTTCTACCTGTCCATTCACTTGGGGGTAGTAAGAATAGGAGTGCTCTTGCTTATACCCTAAATTGGATGCCAACTCTTCCATCATACGGTTCTGAAAGTGCAAGCCATGGTCAGTGACAAGCTCTTTCGGAATCCCGAACCAAGTAATGATTTGGTTAAATACGAAGTGAGTGGCTATCTCACCGTCGGATTTTACTGTAGGCATTGCCTCAGCCCATTTCATGAAATAATCCACAGCCATTATAATATGATGGTGCCCCCCAGCCGAAGCTGGGCTGCAATCCATAAAATCGAGCCCCCACTTGGTGAAGGGACCGGCGGTGATAATGGGATGTAACGAGGCAGGCTTCAAGCGCATATTTCCTGCAAACACCTGGCAAGGGTGGCACCTCTTGACCGCATCAACACAATCTTTAAAGATCGACAGCCATAAATAAACCGCTCTCAAAATATTTTTAGCTATAGAAAGCCTAGATAAATTACCACCACACACCCCTCCGTGGCAATCATTCAACACAACCTCAGCCTCTTCATGAGTTAAACAATGTCATAAAATGGAATCTACCCCACGGCAGTACAAAGTATTGTCCACTATAAGGTAGTTCTTAGAGACATGACGTAATCATCGTCATTCATCTCACGAGAGGTGAGTAGGGGTCCTCTGTGTTTGCAGATATACTATGATATCTCCATACCATGGGTCAGACGTTGCGATTAATAATATATGTTCATCAACAAATGTATCTTCACAAACTAACTCCTCAGCCTCGCTTGGGAAATCCGATATAAGCTCTGCAAAAATTAACGATTTCTTCGACTTTGCTGAAACAAATTCGAGATCGAACTCTTGCAGGATGACAATCCATTTATTATACTTTCCCCCAATCATCCTTCATGTGAGGACAAACTGAAATGGATTGACATGGGCCACAACCGAGGTCTGGCGAAGGAGGATATAATGTCTCAAATGCTGAACCGCATGTACGGTCGCTAAAGCAAGCTTCTCGACATGAGAATAACGAATCTCTACGTCAATAAGGTTTCGGCTCAGTTAATATATGACATTCTCCTGGAGCTCCTCATCCTCCTGAACCAATACCATACCAATTGTCTCTAAAGACGCGGCCACATATAATAGGAAATCATGGCTATAATCCGGAGGACTAATCACCGGGGTTGATGCTAGGGCTAGCTTAAGTGCATCGAAGGACTCCTGGGCTCGCTCATCCCATTCAAAGGGATTATTCTTCTTCAAGAGACGCATGAAGCCTCTAGTCAAATTGGAAAAATTGACCACAAATCTTCGCAAGAATTTTGCCATACCTTGCAAACACTGAAGATGACGAATATTCTTCGGGGGAGACAACTGAAGTATTGCCTCAACCTTTAAGGGATTGACTCTTATGCCCTCCTTTGAAACGATGAATCCTAATAAACGACCCGACTTCACGCAAAAGATGCACTTATGAGGATTTAATCGAACCGAATAGTGCCGACATCTTTTGAAGACCAATCTCAAGTGATAGGAATGACGCATTCTCATACGAGAATGTGCAGCGAGGTCATCCAAAAATACTTCAATAATAGACTTGAGATCGTGGAAAATCAAGGTCATCGCCCGCTGAAATGTAGCTTCGGCATTTTTAAGGACGAAAGGCATCTTCCGATATGCAAATGCTCCCCAAGGACAAATAAATGCAGTCTTATGTTGGTCCTCAGGTTTAATCTGGATCTGATTATACCCGAAAAATCCGTCCATAAAGGAGAACACCTCGCTACCCGCACACTCATCCAAAATCTGATTTATAAATGGTGTGGGGAAGTTATCCTTAGGACAGGCACGATTTAAATCGCGGAAATCAGTGCATATTCGGATCGCCCCCTGCTTCTTATCCACCGGAACAGGGTTTGAAACCCACTCCGTCAATGGAATGGGATAGATGAAACCGGCTTTCAAGAGCTTCTCTATCTCTGCCTTAATGGCGGGTGCTTTCCTAGGATTCACAGTCCGTAAATGTTGTTGAACAGGCTTAGCGTTGGGGTAAGTATTAATCTCATGTTCGACAATCCGAGGGTCAATACTTGGCATCTCATCATAAGACCAAGAAAAAAATCACAGAATTCCTTGAATAGCTCGGTATATTCGAGAATCTCATCTTGGGAACAATCCGCCCCAATATAAACATTCTCAATGGTGCCAAGATTTCGAGAGATGTTGATATAAATCATGGAAGATATGTTCGCCATGTTCCCATCAGCCATCTAACCAGGAGAGATTAATGGAATCATGGGACTACCAACTCTCTGACTAAGAATCTCCCTATAATCCTCATGCGCCAAACGGTCAAGTGGTGGAAGGAAATATGATCTATGATGAAGTTCCTCCCATGGCGGCTCAACACCCGACATAGCCTCGATGATCGCTTCATCGGAAGGGAAAACCGTATCCAGGAAGTCGTTGGCATGAGAAGACTGTACTTCCCATGCGGGCAGCAGATAGGGGTCTTCCTCCTCCATCTGCAAAGAGGAAGAACAAGGCTCTGCAAAATCCATAAGATTGGCTTGATAAGCTATCATGGTTGCAGGAAGCGACACATTGGTCTCGACAGGCTCACTCGAAATACTCAGTGTAGGAAGAATCCAAGGATATCCCATATGAGTCGTGCGGAAAGACATTGAGGTCGTAGAAGACGAAGCCTTATCAGAACTAGATCCTATCATGAGGACCGGCGCAGGACAACTAAAACTTCCCATAAGGGATGGATACATGCCTACACCCACACTCCCAGTTGTCAGCTGAGAGTGCTCAATGACCGGAACCGAAGTTACCGAAGATGCAGTAATAGGGGAATTCTTGAATTCCATTTGATCAATCGTTACAATCTTCTTGTTATGTGGAAAGCATACAACGCAACACATGGAAGAAGCAATGGATTGCATACTATACATCCAGTTCTGACCCAGCAAGAGATTGTAGTGGAGGGGCGCATCAACCACCTCAACCTCTATTGCAACGGTCTTCCCTCCCAAACAGACTTTAAGGGAAGGAATGATGCCATGTGGCCTAAAAGATCTCCCATCAAAAGCAGTTAACATATTCGCTGACTTCGACAACTCAGGAGAACCAAGACCCTTCCAACAGGACAAAGACATCACAGATGCAGCAGCGCCCTCATCAATCACAGTGTGCTTGACGATCATATTAAGACATTCTATGTGTACCAAAAGTGACACATAGTAGGGAAAGTGAGGTTGATGATCTGCAGTTTCAAATTTGATCACTGAGGAAGAATAGTCACCGTTCACACCAAGAGCAGAAAGCAAAGCCTTCCTTTGCGAAGGACAACTCTGAAGCACTTCCAATGCAGACATCACACAAGGAGTATGGCCCAAATCCTCGACAACTGAATAATTCTAGGCAGCTTGGGCATTTGGATTATGCCTCGAGTGCTTAAGTACCCCCTTAGGAATGCGAGGTGCAGCCTCAGGTTTGTCTGCAGGTTTCTCAATGCGCAAAGGAGTTCCAGGTGGATCGGGTTCTTTGCCTGGGTTGGGTTGTGACGATCCATAATCTTTCGCACGAGTCACAACCTTGGCAGCACGGACCATGTTAATGCACCCATGAGCACTAGCCTCTGGTGGATCATTTTCACTAGATTGCTCCTGGGACTTCGAGTTCATATTTTGGTTATGCGGTAAAGGGTTCGTTAGCACAGCTGGGCCTTGTGATAAGAGTCTCGAAGCTTCATCAATTCGAGGGCACAAGTAAGTGAGGTGATCATCCTTACATAGCTTGCAAGGGAACTTAACCTTACGTTTCACTTGCTTGTCCCCACCAGCATTTTGACTGTTCTTGTCATTATTGGAAGCATTCTCATTCTTATTCCCACCCTTTCGATTATTATTCTTACCCTTTTTCTTATTCCGTCCAGGTTGCTGGTTACCCTTCTGGTTCAACGATTGCACAGAAAGTACACTCACCGTTTGGGTGGGTTGATATGAATCCATAGCTTGTCCCGAAGCAGATTGGTTGAGCAACAATTGACTAACTTGTTTTGCAACCGAATCTGTAGGTTTCGCACTTGCACAACCCATAATTCCATCTGCATGTGGTCCAGGTTTGACGTTGGGATCGAAACTAGAATGAGGAGCGTTGGGAATAATCTCATACAACAAACCGGACTGAGCATAAATCAAGGCTAGTTCCTGCACCCTAAAGATTGCTTGTTCCTCATTCTGCACTCCGGATGTGGAAACATCCTTCGCAATATATGGAAATAAAGACTTGAGGAACCACTCGAGAAGGAACTCCGGCGGTATAAAGGCTTTAATTAATCTATTCCGTCTACGCCACTCCTGAATATGATCAGAAATATGGGTGGCTTTATCTTGCCGAAATTTCAACAAGAGTTCAGTACCAATGTCATAGTGCACTAGTAGCTGGAATTGATTAATAAAAGTCATCGCAAGATCGTCAAACAAGGTAAAATCTCCCTTTGGTAACTCTATATACCATTTCGTCGTAGGCCTTATGAGGGTGCGTTGAAATAGTCACAAGTGGACTGAGTCCTAATGTAACGAATTCGAAGAGCACCAAAGGTGAAACATGGTAACGTGTTCGCTCGGATCCTCTCCCGGTTTGCCTTCGAACTTAGGTATGTCCGAAGGAAGCTTGGTAGGGACAGCCGGCCAAGCTGGGTCATGAGACATAGGATCGTTCATAAGTCTCGATAAGTCAGGAAGGTTAAGCTTTACGAGGAAAGGGAGCTTAGCATGATGAGGTTAATGGACCGCTCCCTGGTTCACATAGGTTTGAGCACCACCATGGCCTTGGCCATAGTGTCCTCCTCCTGTCTGACCTGTATAAGGTGATGTGGAAGTACCATAGTAAGGTGGATCTTGACTAGTAGGAGCTACAAAGCCATAATTAGGAGAGTAAGTAGGTTGTTGATACCTGCCTCCGTAAGGTGAAGAGACCTGTCCATACTGCGGACCGTAATAAGTTCCATAGGTCATCGCATGCGATGTCCCATGGGACACTCTGTAGATAGGAAGATAAGCTCCAGAAGGAGGAACATACATACCCGAAGTAGGTATATATGCCCCGGATGTAACAAGCTGACCACTAGAAGGGTGAATATAGCCTCCCAAAGCAGTGGGTGGTATATGAACTTGAGACACAATCGGCCTAGTAACCGCAGTACGGACCTGAATCATAGCCATATATCGACTCGAAGGACCATGTGGATAAGGTGGAGGATGTACATTTGAAGAACTCGGAACCGAGGACGAAGGAATCTCCATAATAAGATATGTACTAGTGCCTATCGTCACTCGTCTCGAACCTGGTATCCTAATCGGATCACTAACCCTAGACCTAGGAGGTGGATAAGATGTAGCTTCCACCACTGGGATGGAAGGTGCAATGTGACTAGTACTCCCAAACCTCTCCACAAGGTAAGGAATGGGATTTCCCCCAGGCATAGTGCTAGGCTCAAAGTCGGATTCGACATGAAATGTCAAATCGTGCATAGGAAAACCAGTCGTAGCATAACTACCGTAGCTAATGCTGGTAGGTTCAAAGTGAGTCTCGGCATCTTCCAGCATTCCATACCAGTAACATGTCAATGGGGAATCAACCCTAGGGTGAGTAGGTCTATCATGCAAAGATCCTATTTGGGAAATCATGGGAACAAACTCAACTAGGTCAGGTGAAGGATCGTATGTAGGAGTAAGTTCCCCATCGTCAATACGAACGGGAGGAGGTGGCTCAGGAATAGTCTCTGAATGATCCTCCATGGTGTGTGAATCAGTGTGTGACATAGTCCGCCTAGACTATCTAGGTTTCTCTCCCAAAGGAGGAGGAGAAGTGGAAGGTGGAATTCCTGCTAACCGACGAGAACGGTGCGGAACCACACTCAAATCCACAATGACTCAACAAAAATCAAAGACTCTCTATTTACGTAGACCCTAGGCCAACTAGCGTGCACAGAGCAATCACTAATAAAATCTAAATCCAAATGAAAGCAAACAAGGGCTATATAAGTGAGCTCCCGAATGAAGCAAGTATGTATCACCTAGGAGAGGCCTAAGACTCCCATACACAACAAGCAGAGGTACGTAACCAATTATTGTGGCCCTCAGCTTCAACGCATAAAGCGACTGTGCTATCCGACCCCGACCTGGTCGGAACACATGCACAATAACCTCTAAAAGTACCCCCTCGATATCCTAGGTAAGGTCACTAAGGTCATCTCAATATAATCAAAGCTCAGGAAGATAGTCTGAGTTGGGATTGACCGTATGGGCAGGGTAGCAAAGCCTGAAACTCCCAAAAGAGTCCCCAGATACGAATACAATCCTGGCAATATCATCGGTGCTACTCAGTTATGACTAGGGGTCATCCCAATCAATAACCGCTCACACTGCCTCATGCTTGACTCCCGTTTGAGAGGAGGATCCTGAGATCGATGGTTATACCAAGGATTTCACACACTCCCTGGACAGACACCTAAATGTTGTTGTTTAGTGATCTTGGAGAATTAACTTACAATGAACTATTCCAAGATCCTAAAACCTAGCTTGTTGGTGCAACCTAGAAAAGAAAAGAGTGTAATTCATTTTAATTAGTGTTGATTTTAGTTGGCTTTATTACTCAAAAATAGGATATGGTCGTGCAACTAGTGGTGTTATGACGCAACAAGAAGTAAAATGCACACCGTAACAATCAATGCAAATGCATTGTGTCCATGTAAACAGGGTATGCGTACTACATGAAATGCAAAATTCTTCTTCAAATGATGAATGCAAATTTTCCTATATGAAGTCCTAACTAGTACTCCAAAGGAAATCTAGATCTAGTGCAAGTACAATGCAAAGTGCAAAATGCAATGCATTATGATAAGCAAATGTTTTTGGATTTTTTTTAAATATAAGAGATGCAAAAAGCAAAAGAATGATTCTACCACCCTCAGACTTTGCAAGCACACATAGACAGCATCCAAGCAAAGCACTAAGGTAAAAGAACTCTAATGCACTAATCTCAAACAAAAAATCGAAAATCCCATGACAAGAACTTTCCTAAAAAAAAAAATTTAGGCTAAAAAAAAAAACGTTTCCAGTCAGAACCAGAGATCAAAACAGACTCAGGCAGTGCCAAAGGAGACTCAGCAACTTACAGCATTCACCCAGCAACCAATTAACTTCCAAAAAAAGGGAAAAATCCAGGGTATATGCGACTGTTCGCAGTAAACCCATGTGTATACGTGGATATCCCAGAGGAAACGGCATGTATACGCGACTGTAAATCAAAAACCCGCGTACAGGAAGAAAAGGTGCATAAAACAAGGAAAACAGACAGGCTGAGACAAACTTCACTCCAATCAGACTCTACCAGGCATACATGCACCCAGACCCGACAAAAAAACAAGAGAGAAAGAACAATTCAAATACATTGAATGTCGAGAAAATCACCCCCAATGGACAACTACTAGGAACTCCCCAGCGGAGTCACCAATTCCGTTACAGAGAGAAATTCCTATCGCTTGGGGTACCACAACAGACAGCTATGACTCTAGAAATCAATATTTCCCAATATGCAATAGAAATAAAATGTCTAACACTAAAGGATCAGACCTCGTACCTTATTCCGGACGGTTGAAGTAGATCCCCGTTGAGCTTTCCAATATTCATCTTGAATTGATATAATACTTCCTCAACAACAAGTAAACAATACAAGCATACTATATATCATGGTGTTAGATCTATTCTAGCATATATAATCAATAATGTAAAAGCATTTGACATATTCCAATGGATACAATATTCAATCAAATACACATCATTGGACAAGGAAAGATAGTTCTTATTAGTATAAATCAGAGATTACAAGATATATACAACCTCTGACGGCACGTTTGCGAACTGGAGAAACTGAATCCCCCACTTGGGCCTCCACCACCTCAATCCTCCGTCTCTCGATAGCAAGCTCACTAGCAAAGGAAAGCTTGGGAAGAACACAAAAGTGCTCCAAAGGGACAAAGGGATGCAAACTCAAGTATAGTTCTGGAAACAATGGACTATAGTTTCATTGCTTCAATCTCTCTATATTCCTTCAATGTACTAAGGGGTTCCTTATATAGATTCACAAGGGATAATGAAGGGTCGAATCCGAGCGATCTCAAGGCATATGGAAGGCCAGGAGTCAGATGAGTTGGATCCATGTCAAGGAAAACTCCAAAAGGATTTGGACTATGCACACATCCCAATGTATGCAGTTATAGGAGTCAAACCCGTGTATGTACGTGGTTATCGGGTAAAAATCCACGTATATCATTTTTTATATAGTTTTAGGGATGATCAAGGTAACATCAAAGGATAAAATATGGTCCATGGGGTGTAAAGAGTCTGCAGCGGGACAGGGGAAGGCCATACAAAGTGTGATTCACCTAGAGTGGTGAAATCCGCTATAACAGTGACCTTCCCTGTGCTTCGACGGTATCTGATCCCAATGATTCATTTTTGGATGAATTCCTGTTCCTGATTAGCACTACTGATCCATGGTATGGAGATTTGGTTATTTATCTCCAAACACAATGATTTCAGCTGCATTTATCCCATGAGGATAGTCGTTGTATCCGTCACCACGTGAAATACTACCTCATCCTGAATGATACCTTATATAGATGTGGGATTGATTCTAGAGATGCCTCACCCATGAGGAGGCTGAAAATGTGTTGAATGATTTCCAGTCTGGAGCATGTGGTGGTCATTTATTTGGGATGGATACAACCCAAAAAATCCTTCACGATGGCTATTTCTGTCCCTTAGTCTTCAAATATGGTCATGAGGATTTTAAGAAATGCCCACCTTGTCAACATTTTTATCCCAAAAAGTGCACTCATTCTGCTCCGCTAGACCTAGTCATTTCCATTGGCCCATTTTCCAAATGAAGTATTGATTTTATGCATTGTAAGCCTACCTTAGCTAGGGGGCATGGTTACATCATCGTAGTCATTGACTATTTTACAAAATGGGCTAAGACCATGCCTACATATGCAAAATATGGTAAGACTGCTTATCTCTTCCTATTCAATCATATCATAGCTAGATTTGGAGTCCCGTATTCCATTGTTACTGATCATGGATCACATTTCCGTAATCAAATGATGGAGGAATTGAGTGACAAGCTAGGTTTTCTCCATGAAAACTCTACACCATATTATCCACAAGATAATGGTCAGGTAGAGGCCATTAACAAAGTTTTGAAAACTATGCTTCATCAGATGGTTAGAGATCATAAATACAACTAGCACCACATTTGTTTCTCCGCTCTTTGGGCTTATAGGACTTCAGTGAAAACAACTACTTGCTTCACACCTTTCTAGCTTGTCTATGGACTTGAAGTTGTCTTACTAATTCAATGTCAGATTCCATATTTATAACTTGTTGTCAAACTTCTCCCAGACACTTCCACAGAAGAAGAAATATTTTTGTACTTGAATAACCTTGAAGAGACTCAGAGAGATGCTGCCTTGGATAATGAGGCACATAAGAAACATGTCAAGGCACAGTATGATAAATCCATCCAACCTTGTGCCTTTAATGAGGGTGACCTAGTTTTGACTTATGACTAGAGATATGACAAACTAGGGAAATGAAAGTTCGAGTCCATGTGGTACGGTCCTTTTGTCATTTTTAAATTTTTAGAGAAGGGGGCCTACGAGCTCGTTGACTACGATGGAATACCTTTGGGGCAACCTCGCAATGGGTTGTACCTAAAGAGGTACTATGCCTAGGTCTTTCCTGGATAGTATCTTGTATATATGTATATTGCTTGCCTTTTAGTGTGATTTTAGTATTTTCAATATGGTTTTGAGTTTAGTATATGCATTTGTTTCTACCATGTTTTGGTCATGCAGAGCAGATGGCTTTCTACGGCTTCACTGATGGTGCTTGCCACCACACCTTGAATCTCACCTCAGCTACCTGTGTCCTCTATTCCCCAGCTAAATATTTGGTCAGTTCAGGAGCGGTTTGTATTTGTCCCTCTACCAACAACATCGCTGAGTATCGAGCAGTCATAGGTCTTCTGACTGAAGTTGCCTCACAAGATGTTCGTAATCTGGTAGTCTTGATGGACTCACAACTCGTGGTTTGTCATCTAAACCATTTTTATACCATTATAAATCCTGTGCTTCTCCACCTCTTTTGGAGGGTACACTTGTTAGAAAAATCATTTGAAATCATCACCTATAGGCATATCCCTAGAGAACATAATGTAGTCGCTGACTCATTAGCTAATTACATCCTAGATTGGCATATTTCCCATTCATGATGTCAAATAAAATATGGTTCATTGAAAATAAACAATTAAAGACACATAAAACTCATGTAAAATACATTCACATTTGAGACATATAAACACCAGGTAAAAGTCTGTATATATATATATATATATATATATATATATATATATATATATATATATGAACATGTTTATAAAAAAATAGGTCACGAGACCTCATCTGAAGCACGTAGGATTTCAGGCAAAAATCACCATACAAAATCCTGAAGCTATAAGATTTCAGTAGATATCTCATGCACACAATGTCTAGTGATGCTCATGGTAATGCATCACTTCCTAGGCTACTCTACGTAGCATCCTACTAGACTAACTCGGTACTCTCATTGTAGGTCTTTGATACCTCAGAGGGAGGTCATCAATGAAAGCATCAGGGATGTCTAAGGTCAACTTCTCTAGGTTTTCCTCTAACTCCCTGGTAATATAATCACCCTATGGTACAAAGCGGGCTCCAGCTCATCTATCCAATGGGGAAGCTCCCCCAGGTCGTGCTGCTCCAACTTCTGCATGAAAATATTCAGGTCTCGTTACTTAACATAAAAAATATAAAACATCAAAAAGCATGAAAACATTTTGTCCATTTTAGGGTTTCCTGCTTCTTACCGATGTCACCCCACTGTCTTCCAGGTGGGAGAGGTAGGTCAGGGTCTCCACTGAATTCCATACCCACATAAGCATAATCCTCCACCATGAGGATCTGATCTCAGGTCCATCTAAAGAACGGGTCACCAAAATTCACCTTCCCCCTGCTCACTCTTGTACGAGCCATAATTCAGACCCACCTCTGCATACGAGGGTCCTGCTTTCTCATCTCTATGAAGACCACTTGAGGTCTCATCTGTGGTACCCACTCGAAGAAGAAGCAGGCTAGAATGGAACCAAATCCAAACTGCTTCAGTCCCCCCTGCAGACACTTAGTCAGCTGATCCTTGAATATCAGAAGCAGGGCTTCCACCCAGTTGAATATTGTAGGTGCCATGGCATCTATGGCATACAACATGTGTGCCCTAGAATCCTAGTGCACTCCCTGACTCCTGGCCACTCTCTATATAGTAAATAAGATAGTCCATAGAGTTCCATCCATCACTGCCTTTATGGGGATTTTCTTCCCCAATGTCCTCGTCCCTGGGATACAGTGAGGGCCTATCAACTCTTGTGCGGTAATATCCCCTCCTTGGTAACCTGTCAGTGAGATGCGGGCACCCCGTCTTGAGAGTCCAGTCAAGAAGTAGATGTCCTCTACCTCTACTGCCAGAATATGAGCTCCAACCTCAAAGTGTTGCTGCTCCGAATTCCACACCAGAGTATGTTCTCTAGCAACCACTCGTGTGATACCATGCTAGGAGTCAGAAAGAACTTCAGGAGCCCACAGTCTCATAATGCGGCTATGTAACATGTATTGCTTTCAGCGAAAGTGTCATCATTGTCATGTTGTCTTTATTTCCCTATCACCAGTTTTTATCAGCAAAATCCTGCTAAAAACAATCATAACACATATTAGAATCATCCTTAATCATTTAAATCCAAAGAAATGATCTATTTTGGCTTGTGTTATCAATTTTAAATCTTCATGGCCGGCACCGCCTGTGCACCGTTGAAGATAGGCGGTGGCACTTCCTGTGCGCCGTTGAAGATAGGCGGTGGCACTTCCTGTGCGCCGTTGAAGATAGGCGGTGGCACCGCCTGTGAGCCTTTTTTTCGGCATGGTTTTAGTGAGGTACCATGTATCCTACAAGGGATAAGCACGGTGCCCATTCCCATGGTTTTAGGTATTTCCATACATACCCAAAACCCCACCAAAAATCAAAGTTTAGACTATGAAAAGGAAGAGTAGTGTTTTAACTATTACTTGGAACTGGCGGCACTTAAATCCGATGGTGGAAACTCTCGATATCAGTCATTGAAGATATGACTAGGAAAGTGCTCTAAATGATCTCCACTATGGATAAATAGTAAAATGATTTGATTTTTCACTATTTACATGACTTTTATAAACATTTTTTTGGGTTTGACATGCTATAGTTTTGATTTAAAATCGCTTTTTACTCAAAATTTATTAGCCGTAATCCCTTAATGTTAGTTATGAGTGCATTTAACACTTGTTTTTGAGCCATACCAGTAAAGTTTGGGAGTTTGTTTATGAATTTTTTGTACTACCATAAAATGGAAAACGTCGATGAGTATTTGTTACGAGACTTTGGTCACGCTCTTGAAACCTAGTATCAAAGGTTTGAGTCTGTTTCCAATTCTTTCCAGGCTCATAAAAATGACATTGTATAAAGAAACCTCATGGAGTCTTCTTTCAACTCGTGTTAGGCTCCTTAAACACAAAAAGATCGTCGAGTTTTTTTTCGATTCTTTTGAGGATCATAGAAATTAACATTGTGTAAAGAAAAATCATGAAGTCCTCTTTAAACTCTTTTCAAGCTCCCTAAATATGAAAAGATTGTCGAGCGATCTTGTCTTCTTCACGCTCGTTAAAGCATGTGAAGATTCGTCTCTCCAACAGTAGGTTATCACTTTTTTGGTTCGGATAGACTATTTACGAAAAAGGAACACTCCATCCAATCATGACTGGAAGCTTTCTCTAAGGTATTATTTTACACTTTTTTGGGACTTAGGGACTAAATCATACAAAAAAGGACTCTTTTGGAGTCTTCTTTCGTAATCATTCAGAATCTCTAAACATGAACGATACCGAGTTTTCTTTCATTGGACTCATTAAATTAAACATTGAGAGACCTACTTTCGGGAATGAACCCCTCCTCTCTTGGGTTCGTAAAACATATGAGTTTGGACTCGTCTTCAGATGAGCTATATCGAGTGTTTCTTATTCTCTTTGAACTCGTAAAACCAAAAAGAGGCACCCATCAATCATGATGGGGGAAATGGGAAGGGAATCATTTTGCAAATAAATGATAGTAGTTTGTTGTTACCTTTGAACATGGCACTTGTCTGCATATCGTTTTAGTCAATTGGGTATTTAGCTTATCTTCACGATGACCCACTTTCATGAGTCATGTCACTCCTTTGAGTCTTTCAAAAGAATTCATTATCCACTGCCGCATCGTGAGTCTGTCCCGTTTAGTCATGCTGCGAAGTCTTGTGTTGTGCCACCCAATGTTCAAAGGGAAATTGAAGAAGTTTACCTTTGTAGTCAAAACAGTCTTTGTGTCAGTAATTTTGAGTCAGTCTTTGGTTACTACATTCACATCATTCCAGAACTATGTTCTGAGTTTCATGTCGTCGATGTGGGACTCATCTTGGATCTCCTTCGATGAGACTATTCCCGTCGACATCATCCCATCATCTGGGAAATAGTCTTAGAAACAAAAACTTAGTACCTTGAGATATGTATTCCTTAATGACAGATTCTCTCGCTCTCGACATAGGTTCACATCATTGACCTTTGATCGATAGAATCGACTGGGTGTTCGACATCAGGACATCTATTCACACTCAGTAGATTGTACTAGGGTACCTTGGGAATCATTGTCATGAATGGTGATCTCCCTCGCACTTGTTAACGGTTCACATCATTGGCCAGTAATCAAGTGGTTTCTACCATGTTCAACTTCAGATCATTGTAATCACATGGATAGAATCGTACTTTGTGAAAGATGAGACAAAGACCCTGGGTATTTGTTTAAAGCGCTCATTGTTTTTCCCCAGGTTGTGATGGAGTTTTGTATATCTAGCATGGATCCACATTTGTTTGGTCATGGCTATGCTCAAATTTGCATCTATATGACATAGATCTGCGTTGTATGTCTGGTAGCTATGTCCAAGTTTGAGTCCTCTATCACATGGATCTACACTCTATTCTAGTAGCCATGCTTGTTTATTCCTCCCATGGATCAACCTTGTATTGGTTTGTATCCATGAGTTGGTTACTTGTGTCTATGAGTCAAAATATTGATGTACTACAGATTCCTACTTGACGACATGCTCCGATTGAGCTGACATTTCTGCCTCTAAGCGACAAATTGTTCTCTCAAAGCTCCCGTTTATTGTATCCCTCTAAGACTCATGCTTTTGGGGGCATCCTATTCTACCAAAATCATTTCACCACCATGTGATAAAAGCTTTGAATTACATACTTTCCCTTAATCCCAGTACTTAGAGTGGAAACCCATGTTGTTTGTAAATTCTACATGAAAATATTCAGCACCGTGCTTTCCCTGTGAACCATGAGCAGTACCTTGCTTGCACCACCTTAATCCGATTTTCCATAAGTGGTGTCATCACTTGTGACCTTTGGACCATAAGCTTTTATCATCTAAACCGCTCTCTCATAAGAGAAGAAAAGTGATACCCTAGGTAAAATGGGAAAAAGAGAAGTTTCTCGAGGCTTCTAGATCATGAGCCTCGTGTCCTCCCTTATCCCTATCATTGTGGGTCAGTTGAGCTTGATATCCCCCATCATAGGATCTTAGAGTCCACCTCATCCACAAATATTTCAACCATTCCTATCCATTGAGCCTTATAAATACAAGCTCATGTCCATGGTTGAGGGGGAGAACCATAGAGGTATTGTTATGCTGTTGGATTGACCACTTGGCTGAATCCATTTGAGAGCATAGAGAGCAAAGCTGGAGGTTATGGGGATGAAGTGTTGGTTTCATGGAGATGCATGTCGACACTAAGGCTTAAGTGGTTGTAAAATTCTCCATTCATATTAATGCAAAGCTTATTTTCGTCCCACATTACTGTTGTTTTGATTTCGCATGTACATGTTGTTAGATTCCTTAGTCACTAACATGGATAAGTAGATGATGTTCTGGTAGCTTTAATGTGTTTTCATGTTTGATCTGGTTGCAGGTACACAGGTTCACTATCGAAGAAGCATTCTAGGTGTCTACAACATCTAGGGAGGGTCTTCATCCTTTGTCGTTCACTCATTTGTTCTGGATCTAAACCATTCAGACCAGAGGAACAACTTTTGTCCGCAGAAGGTGAAATATTCCTGCTTATAGTACTGAACAGGCTCATTGATAGCGGTGCTATGCTTGCATGGTACCAAGGTAAACCCGTCGGGGTATTGAACACACCTACTAACAGCGGAGAAATATCAGGTAAAAGAGATCTGGTTAATACACCACTATGCACATGATTCGTAAAACAATGCTAATATAAAGAAAAAATTTCAGAATAAATATGTCACGGCCAATTGTTTATAATGTCATTTGAGAATGGTTGTAAGTTGGGATTTTCCCTTGCTGTCTATTTCAACACATACCTAGGATGTCCTTATCCTAGAAATGGGACCCATAACTATAAATTTCACCCATTGCGTGGTACACTTAAAATACTTTTTATGACATGATATATTTAAAATGAGGCATGGATGACTAGTTTGTCCTATGGCATTCTTTTGGTTATCATATTATTGTTCAAGTGGTCTTTCTAAGCACTGTTATATTTTTCATGAATATACATAACTGAATCATTTCCATTTACTAGTTATTTTTTATTTTTCTTACAAAATAATAAACAGCATGATAGAACTCTTTATTCTCATTATCTAGAACAATCAATTCTTCTCTCTTGTATGGCTTGAGGACACACCATCTCTTTTGTTTGGGGGGAAGGATTAGAAAAAATTAGATTGTTTTTACTTTTCATTATTTATGACAGATCTATTTATTTCTAACAAATGATAAGTGTTTTCAGGATAATGTAAGCAGTGGAACTTGGTTATAGCATGAAGCATATTTTCACAGAAAAAATCAATACGAAGGATTGAATGAAGGTCCAAATGAAATCGATATTATAGCACTTATAATTAAAATTTGCTAACCATTTTTTTTGTTTTGGCAAATAGTTTTTACCTTCATGCGGACGCTTTGACCTTACAAGTTTTTAGTTATTATTTCACTGTTGATAATCCTATCCTCTTACCCAATCATGCATGTAAATTATTAAATGATTAATCTTCTTGTTAATCAAAATGTGATTTATGCCTTTGTATCATATGTTCAACCTGTCCAAAGTTTTACTTTGGACATGGTTGAGTTAATTTCAAACCTTATGAATTCATTCATTTATGCATATGTTCGTTAATTGCATACGTTTCAAGGTTAACTATGATAGCATGATCTCTTAAACAAGACAAATTTCTTGCTATACATTGTTTTCCATTTTCCATTATTTCTGTAGAGCTATTTTCAGCCATTTTCTTCATACACTCTCTACAAAAAGATTCTATATCATAACTATGGAACAATGCCGAATTGTTTTGAATATGAGAACTATTAAATCAAGAACGTTGAAGAACTCAACAAAGCCATTTAATTTTTATACAATGTTTGACATGAAAGACATGCTATTTTTTAAGTCACGGGATAAAAGATTGAAGTTTAAGTCACCTCCTTCACCTGCCAAGTCAAAGGCAGCTGCTAGAACAGCTCTGCCTTCTTCCTAAGTTATTTTTATTTTTGCTCAGTGGGACCTGGCATTTCTTCGGTTTGGGGGAATGTTTATCCTAGATTTGTTATCATTTTTGGTAGTTAAATTACTCATTTAAACATATGTTTTGTCATATTTTGCATATTTTATGTCACGCTGATCACTATTCGGCCCCAGATATGAATGTATTTAAGGTTTATGTAAAATCCTTTTATTATTATCAGTTTATGATTTCATTAATTAAAATTGACATGGTTTAAAGTGCATTTGATTTATTAATTTATATGTATATTTGTTTGCAGGTTATATAGTCTTTTTGGATGAATTAACAACAAACAAACATTCAACTAGCCATGCACACAGCACGTCCAGCTCATCATCCAGCTCGTCGCGCGATACTCATTGGCAGGTTTCCAGGCATTTAAACGTTGTTAATCCAGACCTTAGTCCTTAGTTCACCAACAAATAGACATCGCATTTCATCCTAGATATGTGCACATCATATCCAGCTCATGGTCCAACTCATCGTTTAGTTTGTCGAACCAACCATGCACTGTTGGAAATTGATTTCAGGCATTAAGACGTTGGAACAGTCTACAATTTGTTTACTGTCCACATATCTAGGTAATGAAGCTCACATTCTAGATGATCCTCCAGCTTGCAGCCTCCTTCGTTTGACACCATATCACCAGTCCACGTGTTTGAATGATGGAATGACTCTCATTCTAGAAGACTCGCCTGTCTACATTGTCTATGCTCGCCATCACTTTGCCAACCATGCTTAAGAGAACCATTCACACTGAAGAAGGGAAAACAAGTATGCGTTGCAGTTATATTAGTTAAACGCCATAATGGTTGACTAAATTTAGAGAGCAGTCAACCACTAAAGGGTCGACTTGTTCATCTCTGTAAATAGTATATATATCAGCCTCTACGCGAGAGCTCAGTTAGCCATAAGTTTAGCTAGTTTACGCTTTGATTTGTTGTTCTTAAGAACACTATATTTCTGTTCCATATTATTTAATATGAGTTGTATGCTTTGCTAATGATGATTGCATTTGAGTAATCATTAACCATGCACCACCCCTAATTGTTGAGAGGGCCCCTCATCAACCAGAGGTTCACTCTTTATGTGTAATTTTTTTCTCTTCTTTCTCCTGTAGCTAGTTTAGTTTATTTTCATTAGATTGCTGTAAATGTTTATCTCATTTATTTCTTGTAATGCAATTTTAGTTCTGAAGTTAAATAATTAAGCTACACGCATAGTTTCCTTTTAGTCATTTCATTTCCAGTTTATTGTTCAGTTTTATTTGCAATTAGATAGAATGTGACTGGTTTTTGATCAAGTTAAATAAATTCAATTATGTTTATTTCCTTTCTGTTCCAAGTTTATGCAATTTGAATTTTATTTTGTTTATTAATATGCAATGATTTCTTTTCATGATTTTGTTTAAGTTTATTTCACTATCGAATTTGATTAATAAGTAGGTTTATTTCATTCCTTTATGCATTAGATTTACATCTACACAAATTCAGTTGAATATTAGATCATTTAGGTTATTTTTTGCTATTTTAACTATGCAAACTATCATTTAGACAACTTGTTTAAACTATCATTCAGTCACCCCTTTCAGACCTACAGTTCAGTCTCTCATTCAGCCCATAGTTTCATTTTTGGTGTTTTGAAATTGTTTTAAGTTATTTTTCTTTAGTATTTTAAGTATGCTTTGACTAAAATGGTTAGATGATAGTTCTATTTAACATTGAAGCTGAAGTTAGGTTGTTTTAGGTTATTTATTAAAGTTTTATTATTTTCCTTACCTCTTTTCACCTTGAACATGCTTTGAACTATGTTGTGTTTTGCTTCTTGAGTTTGTTTCTGATTTTTCTTTACTGTTGTATTGTTTTATGCTCATGCCTTTGGATTGATATATCCATTTTCATGTAAAACTTAGTATTAGATGTGTCAGCCTTAGAAAATTATACTAGTACTTTGTAGACTATTCCCTTCTCATTTATGCGAATACCGAAAGAGACTTGTAGGACAGAATTGAAAAATATTCCTATTAAGTTTTCTACTTGCTTCTGTTATTAAGTCTTCTTTATTAAGTTTTCTATTTGTTTCTTTTATTAATTTTTCTACTTACTTATAAGTTAAGTCTTCCATGCACCCTAGTTTCCTATTTGAAAAGTTAGTTGTTGATTGTATCTTTTCAGTTTAAAGTTATTTTCTTATGAAATAAATTATCAATCATTTAGTTTATTATTCTATTATGGTTCAATTACTTTAATAGTTGAATTCTTAGGAGTTTGACTCGGCTTTTCATTTTGAAATATCTTTCGATATTTTGTTTGTTAAAATATTTCCATGACACCATAGAAACCCCTCTACCTTCACATATATTTTGTGTCATCTCTAATCTTACCAACCTCGGTTGATAATTAAATATTAGGTGAATTAATCTAGATGATATAGCACCCAACAATAAGTCTTGAGTTAGAGGGATCATAATTCCTAATGTGTTAAGTTGTTCCTTCTTTTGGGGATGGAAATATTGGATAACTTCCAATGTTGACATGGAAACTGGTAACTGAGGCAGATAATCCATGATACTATAGTTGTAGATAGATTTCATGTGAGGATTCTAGATAGCATTTCTAAGTGGTTCTTTGGAAACACTTGGTACCTGGTCACTATTTAGATGGTGTATCTCCAAGTACCCATAAGAGGTGGTAGAATCAACATCTCGGTGTATGGATTTAGGCATGCTATATTCTTTATCCGAGGATTGAAGGTTGACTCCATATGTGTTAATTTAAATATTATGAAAAGTTCCATCGCATAGGGGGCATGCACTTAGATATTGAGTAACTACCCCTTTATTGGTAAAGGGTTGTTGCAACATAGTTGGTTGGGGTTGCAGTGCATTTGGTACCCAAGGAGGGTTGGTTGTGGCCAATTCATTTGCTTCAAGCATTTGTTTGCAGTCAGGAATTAATGGATAATGTTGTCTCTAGTTTCGATACTTTCCAAATATAGAGAAAGGAAATTATTCATAAGGTTTGCATTATTTTCCTTCTTGGTGGGGGGGGTGGGGGAGGGGGGTTCCCTCATTATGGTTACCCATGTTCTCGTTCTGGGGAAAGGGATTTTCCCCCATCCTACTATTGGTTTTGCCTATTTTTTCTTCCTTCTTCCTTTGATTATGAGTATTTTCCTAGTTCCCATACTCTCCACATATGGATAAAGGATACTTAGTCACAAGGTTAGAATTATTTCCCTTCTTATGGTGTTTTCTTCTCCTCATTATGGTTACCGATGTTCTGATTTTGGGGAAGGGGATTCCCCCCCATCCTGCTGCTAGTTTAGCTTATTTTTTTCCTTTCTTCTTCCCTTATTTCTGAGGATTTAGGGGATTATCCATGTTCAACTACTCAAATATATGAGTTTGATGCATGAGATAAGGTTTTACTAGATTTATCCTTATTTGAGGCATGAGAGTAGGACTAGGAGGACAAGGAAATTGGAAATATGGATTGTATCTAGTCATAAGAACATATGTGTTAGGTTCTCCAGATGACATGGAGGTAGTAGTGAGAGGTTGTATTTGTAGTGGTGGTACTAGATGTTCTTGGATATAATTCAGGTATGTAGGACTATATGGTACATACTTTAACTGACCAAAAATAGGACTTGGTGTAGTGGGAGGCACTAGTAATGTAGTTGGTGCTGGTGAGTATTGTTGTGCCATATTGCATGGTAAAAATGCTAATGGTTGAGGAGCAAAGTGTGAAATAGTCTCAATAATTCCATCAGCTGAATATGATGTACCCAAGGGTTTTCATTTCTGATAATGATTCCAAGGGGAATTTGGGAGGATAGTATACATATACCTAGAATGTGCATGGATAAGGTCAAAATGTTGGTCCTTCATGATGGCCTCTTCTTTCATTTTGGGAAAGGAGATTGCCACATATTTCGCAATAATGGTTTGCAATGAATTACAAACCAATTCAATAGGAATTAGGGTTGGATATATATTTTTCACAAGGTCTTGAACCTACGCCATTCATGGATATGATCCATGATATGGGTGGAATTTGATTGCTAAAATTCCATGATGATATTGATCCCTAGGTCACGATGTATGGGAAACTAAAAATAAGTTAGGAATATGGTAGTGATTGACTCAAATGTGGTATAAGTTGCAGATGGTGGGTTAACGTACCATTTGTTCGTTGTTCCTGTAAGGTTTATCTAGAAGAGGTGAATATGAACTAGGTAGTTGATGGTAATATTGGATGAACACCAAAGGTGAAATGACATTATGTGGTTTGTTGGATAATCTCCTTGATTTCATTCATATTTTGGAATATTTTAAGGGATTTTAGGAGGAATCTCTAGCCAATGGGGATCATGGAGGATGGGATCAATAATCAATTTATCCAATTCAAGGAGATTCAATATTTCCATGACAGGTAGATTTGCATTGGGGGGTAGTATCTCCATTGTGATTTGTGTGTTTCTCCCTCTATGAGGTGAGGGTGGTGGTAATGGTGGTGTCCATTTTTTTGAAGAAGAATAAGTTTGGGGGAGTCCTTCCTCCTATTGGGGGAGATGACGAGCGGGTATTCCCACCAAGGGGTTGGGATGGGGTTCGTCTTCAATGAGGGGAAGAGGTAGGGTAATTTGTATAATATCCAATGGGAGAAAATAGAGAATTAAGTAAGGAAAATCCTCACCTATGTAAGCCTAACAATGTTTCCTAGGAATTACCATGTCTAGAATATATCCCTTGTGAACCATGGGGAGTAAATGGGAAAACACCTATATGGATATAAGAAAGTCTTTGTAGTCTGAGAGAGTGCCTTATATTTATTTGTTCCACTATGGTTATGGTGTATGTGATAAAGTGAGAGTGATGATAAAGAGTAACAAACAAAATTGAACAAATGAAAAAATATTCCAACCATAACAGATGCATTATGGTGCAAAGTGAGTGACATGTGCTTGAGTCTTTTGTGAATAGTATAAAGGTTGATTCTTCTTAATTATGAGTCAAGTGATTTTTTAATAAAATAAAAACAAAATGTAAATTCCCTATAAGATGTAACGTCCTTCCTTCTCTCAATGTCATTAGGCCTTCCAACAATCACCTATCTTTAGTGATTAAATACTCTGATGTTTTTCTAGTGAAGGTATGATAGAGTCAGTTATCAAGTCAGAAGTTGGGGTATGTTCCAAAAGGGATAGTAACATATTACAATCAACAAAAAATATCCAACTCAGGAGTCAATTGCACTCACAATTTCTCCTTGGAGATATCCTATATTTTGGACACTAAGATACATGATTCAAGCGTGGATAACTAGTTCGGCATGGATGGTAAAGTGTCATATCCACAAAAGTTGAGTGACTCTTTGTAGAGACAAGATATATCTATATCATAGATTTCACATTCTTGGGCACCACACCTTCTTATCCAAGTTGTATTTTAACACTTGTTGATATCAGGATTTAAAGCATTCCAAAAGTCACCAATGCTACATTTGAAACTAATGAAACTAGATTTATGTGGATTCTTTGGATGCTTATCCCATTAATCATATCTAGATAAAAATTCTTTTGTGACCTATTTTGGAGCATTTTAGTTGGTTGGTGATTTACAATCACAATGTTGATTTTAAAAGGTCCAAGTTTGATTAAGGAGCGTGAGAAAGGTAGTGAGAGATGCATTTCAAAATTTCGTATCATTTTGGTCCATCAAGATCACTAAGAGTGCGAGATGGAGAGCATACTAGATGTGAAGGAGTATTTATGTTCCTTGGTGAGTACTGAGGTGTAAATCACACATGTGCTTGGAAATAAAATTAGATTTAAATTTTCCACTCATATAAAATAGAAGAAAGTAGACATACATGGGCATCCAATTCAATTCAACTCTAAGCAAACTAACATTTTTTCGAGATGCTCAAATTAAATAATGTGTTCGAAGAAGGTATTTCAAACCTATCATATTTTTCTGATTTGCTAAGATTTATAGAGGTACAATGCAAATAACATACTTCAAGAAAAGAGGTATTTAGGTCCTTTGCTTATGTGAGGAAAGTGTGCTAAACTATCTTGCATAAAGAAAATAAATAAGCAAGAAGGAAAATATTTATAGATAATTATAGTCAAATCTAATCACCTAGACTAACAATTTCAATCAAATGGAAAACATAATAACTCAGACACTAGTGAGTAATAAGAGGCTCACTGAAATCCTCAAAGTCTTTTAGCCTAGAGATTTTCGTGAATCATTTTAGAAAAAAATTCGAAATTCATGAATTTTTTTTTGGAAAAAAGGTAAAAAATTATCCCATGATCTAAATTTTGCCCCTAAAATTTACCCTGCGTCCCATACATGAGTTATATAGAGGTTCATTGAAATTGCAGGTAGATAATCATAAATGATCATACAATTATTTCATATGACTTTGTTAATGAATTCATTGCATTTTTTAAACCTTGTCCCATATATAATTGTTTATTTATTATGGAGTGGTCACACGCTAACACTACAGACAAGATCATCCAACCAAGGTTCTTATGAATTTTTTTATCAATTTATTCTATCCTAGGTTCATTGTTGAAATGCGTATGTGTGTGTGTGTACACACACACACACACAACATGAACGCATTATAGTTGCATTAAAATTGACTCCATAATTGTACATACTAGTCTAGATTAGTTTATAAGCTCTAAATTGACATTAATTTTCTGCTCTTTTGCTCAATAAATGCTTTATGTATTCTACGTGTCCTTTTAGAATCAAACTGTTGGGTGTCTCTAATAAAATATACACCCTAGAGACATTATAAATATGACAATTTCTTCAAATCCCCAAAAAATACTTAATCCCCACGGATGTGTTTTATCTCTTCGAACCTAAGGCCTTGGTGGTTCATCACACCATTGGATATTCTGGAAAGAATTAGTTGTTAGACGATAAATGACTAGTGGAGCAGTTGATTGGATGTCTGAATAAGAAAGTAGGAGGAATTACTGAATGATTTATAAGACTGTGGTTAACACAACTATAACAACTGACTACACTTTGGAATGCTATGGATTTTGTGGAAAACCGATAGAACCAACGACCCCTATTTGTGGACCAAGTCTTCCTCACTTTTAGGGAGTTTGTTATATTTGCAAACTATAAAATAATGACCCTATGGGTTGTGTTAAGTGTGTTCAATTATGTTCAAATTATACACATTGTGATGTTTTCATCAAAATTCTTTGTGCTTAAGTGTTGTAAATGTGTCTTTAGAAACCACCTTTTGTCTTGGAATATTGTTCCCTTTTGTGATTTTCTTTTCTATTATATATTTCAAGGTTAAGAGGTTCTCCAACATGGTATCAGAGCAATTTTTTTTACCTAGACCTGTTGTCTACAAATCATATTGAGTTGGATCTAGGGTTGATTTCCTATGGGATGAAAATTTGTTGATTGGTACCTCTACCTGAACTTTGATCAGATCTATTAGATCAAAAGGATGACTTCCAATATTGAATCTATTGTTCTCAACGGACATAATCATGCAACATGGGAGATAGAAGTGGATACCTTATTGAATATTAAAGGACTATGGCAGTTCACAAAGACTGTTACTTTTGATCCAACAGATTTCGACGCCAAATTTACCATCCACATTAAAAATGATGAAACTCTGGGTGATATCATGACCTATATTTTGAGGGAGGTTCTCTTTCATACAACTGGGATCAAATGTACTCATTTCATCTGGAATAAGATAAATTCTCTATTCAAAAAGATAAATGAAGGTTAAGTTCTGCAGATAGAGAAAGAGTTGATCTCTCTAGAACCTCTTTCCTTTGATCGAATCAAGGACTATTTAGATTTCATCAAGGAGATACAACTAAAATTAGGTGAATGTGGCAAGTATTTTTCGAAGAAGTATGGATATCTCATTGATCTAGTTTTGATGCACTTGAAGACACTATATGATGTTCGTGTTCCTCCTTTTCGACCAATTGGATTTTATGCAAACACGAATGTAAGGATTTTACATTTGATACTTTTTGTGATTTAATGATTAAGGACCAACAAAAGCCACTTGAAGAAGGCTATCTTGGTAGGAAACATCATGCTCATTTGTTGAAAATCAAGGTGAATACAAACCTTAAAGAACATTTTCAACATGACGACCAACTAGAATCTAATCACCAACCTACGAAAGAGTCATTGTCGAAAAAGAAGGATTGAAAGAAGACGACATGTCGACATTGCGGAAAAATAGAACATGTTGATAAGAACCATTGGAAGAAGATAAAGGATTTAGAAGAAATGATCAAGCTCCTTGAGGACAATGATTCGATTGGAAAATGGACCAATCACCCTCCTAAAAACTATAATTTCTCTATTATCACTTCTAGGAATTACATTCTCACACTTCCTAGACAATGAATAGTTGACTCTAGATTTATTCATCGTATGACAAAGGATGCTTCTCTTTTTTCTTCATCTTTTTTATGACCACAGGTGGTTCTTACTTAGAGGAGCACATGAGAGGATTAGATGGCTTACTGGTACCATGCGATGGTCTGGGATGGAGGAGGGAAGGTGGGATATATTTTCACTTCCCACTACCTTCATGTGTGGAGGATGAGGGTTGGTCTGATCGAGTGTTAGGTATGAAATTGAGTGGGATGAACTTCCAAGAGGACTTGAAGTTGCTAGTGCTAGTACATGATAGCGATGAAGTAGGTATGTAAGTTGTTTGTGTGATACACATGTTTTCACATTTGATAT
>LPNX010247061.1:64547-152640 GCA_001517045.1 Pseudotsuga menziesii
GAGTTTTGTGGCATAGAAGGTTGAAACAAAGACTGAGTAGTCAGGTCCTAGCTTCGAGAGGATGGAAAAAACGAGCTGATCATCTTTCTTTTCGATACCACACTGCTTTAGCTGCAAAACTAGTGCTTTGAACTTGGAGAAATATAGCTGCAGGGATTCAAAGCTGCTGGGAATCAGAGAAATCAGCTCATTTTCGATCTGATGTACCCTCATCTCATCTGTCTTTCCAAAAATCTCAGACAACTTCTCCCATACTTGATCCCGTGAAGTTAATCCATCGAGATGGAAAAGGAGGTCTCGGGAAATACTGAGACATAGGAGGCCATAGGCCTCATCTCTCCGATTGTGCCATTTTCTCTTCTCTGCAGCAGCATTGGGATCTGCTTATGTAGCCATAGTCACCCTATAGATGCCTTTCACTCTCAACAAGATCTCCATCTCTGCTTTCCATTCAAAATAGTTGAAGGGAGTCAAGATAGTTTTCTGTGAATCCATAGCTTCAGAAAATCTATCCCGACTGTCACTAGAAGGCTCCCAGTCTTGATGTCGAACCTGCAAAACAATTTTTGAAGGAGAGTAAAAACCTACAATGGCTCTGATATTATGTATAAATTCAGGCCTGCAATAGATTGATTTCACTCACAACAATTATCAATTGATCATGCAAAATTGCTAACAATGGAGACTGAATATGGAGCTGTAACACAAAATTATATTAACTGAGTGTACAATAGCCAACCTTGTAATAACTTAGGTTGCTGAATATATAGAATACATAAAGATATCTAATGCATAAGTAGGCATCCAAAACTAGCATAAAGCAGGCTTACCCAAAATAGGCAAATCCCCCATAGGTGTAAAAAGCTGATCCGAAATCTGTCATGGAGCTCACGAATTGGAAAGGGTGCATGGAAAAGCTAATGAGTGGTGGAATGGCAGCTCATACATGATTTTTCATGGAGGAAAGAGTGGAGGAGAAAGAGGACACAAAGCTAGTTCACCTCACCTAGTCTTGCTTTCCTATGTGCCTTAAAACACTGAAAAAGCAGGGAATAAAGCAGAAAAAGCAGATAGGCACCTAGGAGGCCAGGAATAAAGAAAATTTGATTCCTAAGGATTTCCCAAGCGCTACATGAGTCAAATATGGCAATTTTGACCTCTATGGATAGGCAATTAGCAACTTGCACATGGTGTGACTCATGAACTAGGCAAATAAGACAAAAATAAATGAATTAATGTCTAAGTGGGTAATACTATGGGTTTTATTATTCTAACATGTAGAATCCATCTTGGCCTTCAAAGTGTCGAAGCTGCCTTGACATTCTTGAGTCCATTCAAATGCAACATCTTTTTTTAGCAATTTCTCCATAGGAGCAGTAATCGCAGCATGTCCCCTGATAAACTTGTGATGGTAGCCTATGTGTCCTGATGGTGATTGGAGAATTTTTACACTCATCAACGGTGGTAAACTAAGGATCAGCACAATATTTTTCGGATCTACCAATAGACCTTCTTTGCAGATGATGTGCCCAAGTAATATACCCAAGGGTGCACAGAAAATACATTTCTTGGAATTTAATGCAATCTGATGCTGTCAACACCATTCCAGCATTAATCACAGGTTGTCCAGATGGTATTTAGCCAAACTGTAGATAATCTAGTCATCCATATAGACCTATAATAAATTTTGAATAAAATCCTTAAAAACTATGATAACAACACGAGAAAATATGGTGTGGGCATTTTTCAGTCCAAATGGCATGACCATATACTGGAAACAGCCCCATTCGGTGACAAATGTAGTCTTATGGGAATCCTCCTTCGTGATCTGGATCTGGTGGTAGCCTAAAAAACCATCTGTGAAGGAATATACCTCTTGGCCACCTACACCTTCGAGGACTTCATCTGTGAAAGGGGTCAAGAACAGATCATGCATACATGCATCATTCAATTTTTGTAGATCGACACAGATGTAGATTTCTCTAGTCTTCTTATCTTGGATGACCATTGGGCTTATCCACTCTGATTCTTCTACTGACTCGATAATCCCAGCATCAAGCATCTGATCAATCTCATTTTTCATTCGATCCTTATATCACGGGTTCAATCTATACGGCCTCTAGAGGACTAGTTTTGCATCCGGTTTGAGTGGAATCTTCATTTATCCTAAATCACCAAGGATCCCCTTCATATTATAAAACCATGTGGGGAACAGATCTTGGAACTAGTGCAGGAGATACGTGATTTTGGCTATGGTTTCTTTGCCCCAATAGTCCCCAACATTGGCAAATTTTTGGTTTTCTTTCGTCCCAATGTCGACTTTTCTAATGCATAGTAGTTGGTTCATTGAGTCCTTCAGTATGTCAGGAGCTATGATAGCATGAATTCCCTCAGAATATGGGATATTAACATTGCGCAGCTCGTCGTCATCTTTAGGTTCCCCAGAAAAATTGTAGCACATCATCATGGATTGGATGGAGCAATTTGCATGGGGATCAATCGGATATGTGACAGGGGTGACTTTTAGTACTATGTCACGGATAAGGTGTAAAGCATTACATACCTCACCATCAGCATCCTGGAAGTTAAACATCTGCATGAAGCAACCTAACAACTCTTCCCACATGGTAATGGTTCTACGCAACTCTGCTGCTACATACCAGGACCATGGCATTTCTTCGAGAGTATGAAGAAAAGTGTGAACCCACTCACCTCTGGGTCACAATGTCCATAATGTTTGGCATTCGATAAAATGACTGGAGGGGTCATTTTGTCCATCATATCTCCCAGCATGGTAAACTTATATATCACCAAAATGGACCATCATCAATCTCCGTCACTGCTCCTAGTCGTAGATCGTCCGTTTGTGTGTCACCCACCAACGGGTCGGGGTAGCTTTTAGTGCTACATCAAGAGCCAATATCCTTTGCGGTTCCAACACTTTCTTTTCAAATTCTTGAAAGAAATCACAGAGTCCTAACAGTCCTTCATAAATGGGAAACTCGACCATCTCAGTTGCAACATGTCGGAGAGACTGCGTAATTAACCCACACTTCCTGAATGATACCTCATGCACCCGGTTTTGCCAATTTTCTAGAGTATCCTTAGAATCTGAAGATGTGGAACTTGTGTTGCACCATCCAAGTTCACCGTTGATAGTGGGATGGATGTAGTAATTGGAAATGTTGTATGCCTGATCCTAGCTTCTCCTGACTTCATCCTCCACAGGTTCAATATAGTGTCGTCCTTCCTAGGGGTCTAAAGTAGAAATGACCCTAACATCCTAGTTCTCAAACGTCATGAATCAGTTTTTGAAATTGATAACTACCATGCTGTCATTATCCCACCCAATTCCTAGTAGTGCTAGATAGGAACCACCATCTTCTACAACTTCTATCACATCAAAGTCATTATGTGTTCGCATACCTTCAATGTCGACAACTAAATTTCAAACTCGACCAATGGACTGAACCTTCACCTGATTTGCTAATCGTAGCTGCACTCGTGACCATCCTAGCATTGGCTTCCCCATTGACTACCAAGTTTAATTTGTCAGAATGTTGACATCAGATCCAAGGTGCAGAATAACTGAGTTAGCCTCATAATTCCCAATCTGGATATTCATCCTCATTTCCTTTCCTGTCTTTCTTTTTTGGAAAAAAATTACAGCAGAATCCTTCACAGTTTTCTTTCGACGGTGCATCAATGTCTCAATCTCGATAAGGGAATCTAAGTCCCTTGCCAGCAATAGAAAACTTTCAAAAAACTTACGCAGTTCCATGCTGCTACGATGGTCCTACTTCTACAAACGGGTCAAAACTGAAAGGCATGTCAATAATTGGCATCTTACCCGGATTCCTTCCAATTTCCTGCTTCACTTCAAAGAAAGTTCCTGTTCTGGTGTGATCCACCAACAAAGCCTCATCGATAGGGGTTCCAGCTCTATCAATTCCCTATAGCGCGATCTCCCTGAGCACCAACCTGAATAGGTTTTACCCTACCCGGCAATGTCTGCGAAGTAGACGAGGTCTCACCTGAGGCGTTCAAGGGAGAGCTGTCAGAACCGAGTTTCCGACAGTGGGGAAGGAGGACATGGGGATTCAACTGGAGAAAACCATGAATTATGTGATCACTCTATCTTATCTCAAAATTAATTATGAAACATCATACCACACTCAACAATTTCAAATATTTAACAGATCACATTAACAGAGCAAGGAGAAACTAAGTCGCATCATTGTATCAGAAGCATAATCATAGCATCACAACAGATCTACATACATTGTATTACATCATCATAAAAAAAACCAATACTGCCGCATCATAAGAGAAATCAGATAGAGATTGAACCATATTCAACACATCTTCTATTAACCTTGTGCAAACCCACCACATTACACCATCCTTCTCCAAAACTGGAGAGTTCATCAAAACAGACCCAGATAGAGAAATCCCTAGTACTAAGAGCAAAAGCTACAATGCCAAAATCATGTCTCTATCATTACAAAAATGGATATATAAATAGGCTTACACCTTCGCCTTAAGAGTCCACTATTAACTAATTTCTAACCGCTACTGACCTATTACAACAAAATTAGGTCCTATTGTAGCTGCAACAATTTCCCAATTTTTTTAAATTTTGGACCCTCCTTTTAATTTTTATCTTACTTGGGACTATTTGGTTTCCTAAAATTTGTTTTGCCTCTGCAACAAATTCAGATTTTCTTGAGTCTAAATTGAGATAAAATGTTTCCTTCATTTTGAAAGTTGGATGGTCTAATTTTGCCTTTGTCTAGCCAAATCTTTTGATTATGGAGTTTTATCGCTATCGGAGGTCACTTGAAGTTTTAGTCGAAACTTTAGTTCTCTATTCCCCCGCTATTTCGGAGGTTAAATGAACTAATTTTATTGCTGCACAGCCAAAGGTCTTTTGAACACTTAATGCTTTGTTTTTTCGATATTTTTTCGCTGTCGGAAATCTATTAATGTTTGCGTCGGGCATTAGTTTTCTATATCGCCATCGTTTCGGAGGGAAAACAAAGAACTTTTTGATGAATATTTTGTCCTTGCCGATTCTATGGTTTTATTGCTCAAACCTTTTGGTCTTCAATGATTTGATTTTATCGCTGTCATAAGTCATTTGAACAATGAATCAAGGCATTAGTTCTCTATGCTACCAATAGACAGCCCTGTTTTCGTAGTGTGCTTTATGTGGTCTTTTGGTTTTATTGTTAAATCCTTTTTTGGATTTATTTCTATCAGAACAATGTTTAACTTTTTTTAGAGGGCTAGTCTTTTTTGTTTCCGACATGGCGGCTGCGTTAAGCATTAAACTCGTCGATCCAAAGTCCTTAGTTCTTTCGATTGATGATAGTTTTCTTTTTCATGGAACCCGTAGTCTATCTATTTCCCATCGTTGCGGTTGCATAGTGATATATGGGCCCGATGTTTAGAGGTCTTGTTTCCCAATAGATGTGGAATCTATTTACGCATAGTCTTAAAGCTCCTGATCACCGATGTTTTATTTAATCGCGGAAGCCATAGTCAGTTTGTCTCCTGCCATTGCGGCTTCATAATGAACTATCCAGCTGATGCATATAGTGCTTCCGCCCATCGATGAGAGTTTTGTTTTCGCCTGATGCTTAGTATTTTTGTTCACTGAGAGGGTTTTCCCCGCCTTTTTATGTGGTTTTACTCTATTTTATGATGGCGGATTTGTTTCATGGGTTTTGGTCGAGTCTATTTTTCTTCGAGATGAGGAGCGCAATTTAGGGTTTGGATTGGCGGTTACATTGCTATGATTCATGCTTTCTTCGAAGGATTTCGAGTTAGTCCAGATGCAGCCTGGATTGAGATAAATAGTTTGTTTTTCGGGCTTGTGATTTTAGTTTGGACAGTGGATTTAGTGGATTTCAGGATATGAACTTGCAAGATTTTCTTTGTGATATCATTTTTTCTTTTCATGCATTAATATTGTTGATAGTTCATTTTGCAGGATGTATGTTTTGATACAGTTTGTGTTACTTTCTCAAATGCTAAGTGGTCTAAGAACAAGCCGTGTTTATGATAGAATGATTGCTGCTACAAAGAAGATATTTCTAAAAGGGAGGTAGCAAGGAAGGAAGTGGTTGAAGAATGAAGAAGCAGAGATAGAGAAAAGAAGAAGAAAGTGATGGTCTAAGCTCAACATGATCTAAAAAACGATCAACGAATTACTGAGCATTATCAATAGCAGTAGAGGCCCAGACTTGGGAAAAGTTCATTGGCGACCAAGCTAGACCCTCTTTATAAAAGTGCTATTAAATTTTAGTTTAATGTAACATATTGTACAGTACTCACTAAAAGACAAAATTGTGGATTTAAACAATTGGGGGAGCCCAAAGGTCACCAGAGGGCAGCCCAAAGGTTTTGTTGTTTTGTATAAATATAGGAGAGTTAGATGTAGAAAAGGAATTTTTCCTAGATAGATTTATGAGAGTATGTTGTAAGAAGAACTATTTCCTTTTGCAATAAAGAATTACAAGTTTCCTGTTGGAGAAAGCTTGGTGGAATTTTTCAAATGCTATGCTATGGGTCTGTTGAATGTGAACTATTTCATTTTTAGCTTATGTCCATTAACTTTGCGATCATTCTAACTCTTTGAACCTATGTTCTTGTTATGAATGCACTGTAGTTTATTCTATGAAATTTCCACTGTGAGTAATGAAGGCTTTTCATAAACAATGAGCTATCTTTTTATTCATATGTCTATTAATGTTCACGTGTTTTGAAATAAGTAACAACTATCTGTGATTTCTCTTAATGCATGCACATAAATACATTACTCACTGATAAATTTTAATCTTTCTCCCTAGGGATAGGTTAGATAGTTAGTTTTAGTTTCTTGTTGTGTGTGATTTAGATACAAGAGAGTTAAGACGAGAGGTAAGAACCTGCGCATCACATTGTGACCGCTCCTAATATTCTCTATCAATCTAGATTTTTAGATAGGCACTTTCATATCATACTTAAATTCAAAAAACTAAAAATATAGACGGTGGACCGGGCAGTAACCGGTAAAACCTTTATTTTGTTACTTGACCTATGGTATCCAAACCGTAAACTGGACCGATTCCCCATACCAAAAAGTAACGGGCTAGTTGGGAATGTTTACTAGGGAGAATCCCTAACTGTTGTCACCTGTGATTTTCCATGCCTCAATAGTTTTTGGCACTAGAAGGAGGGAATCTAGTGCATGGCTAGCCGAGGAAACCCATTTCCTTGAAATTGCTCCACCAATAATAGTTCTGAGAGAATTTTGTTTCCCAATCCAATTCCTGAAGAGAAGGGTAAAGAACATATGTATTCTGTCAATAACGAACTAGTTGATGATTTGAGAAGAATTACTAGGGCTTATGCAAAGAAGATCAGAGGATTATCGATTATCTCTGTCTTACCCAGAAGAGAATATCAAAAGAAAGACTGCCCTATATTGGAAGACGCAATGTTGGTTGAAGATTTTGAAGAACTGGTAGAAACAACCTTACAGGAAGTTGTTCAGTCTCTAAATCAATTGGACCTAGATACACCTTACTATTCACCTGTTCATACCCCTATTCATTCACCACCTCATTCTCCACTTAAAATCATGGCAAATGTAAATGCAAATCTACCACCAAACCCACCAAATCCACCACCTGCTTGGAAGGCTAGGTCACCTTTAAATTTGGCACGTCCTTTGCATGATTTACCTCAAGCTTTTGAGAAAATGTTGCCTAAGTTTGACCCAAGTGACAAAATTTTGGTTGACGATCATTTACAAAGTTTCTACTTGGCTATAGAAGGATTAAGGGCTGGAGAACATGAAGATGTAGTCTGCAGATTGTTTCCACATACCCTGAAAGGAGCAACAGCCTCATGGTATTTTTCTCTGCCTGCAAACTCAATCATATACTGGGACGCATTTGAAATAATATTCAAAAGTAAATATGTAGCCCAGAAAACTCATGCAACTCTAATGAAAGTGTTACGCGCTTTAAAGAAAGAAAGAAAAGAAAAAGTGCATAGTTTCACTCAAAGGTTTGCTGCTTATCTTAAAAAAATTCTACAGCTGATAGGCCCTTTGATAAAGTTCTTATTGAATACTATACTTTAGCTCTAGGGCCTGACTTGGCCATTTTTGCCAAGATGACAGTCAAACCTATGTTATCAAAAACTTATGAAGAAGTTGAGAGAGTAGAAGCTGAAAAAGAGAGCATAGAATATTATCCTGAGCAGTCGGGAGAAAAATGTTTTGGTAAGAAATCCATATTATTGACTAAGCCTATGGAGGAGCAATCACATGACTTTGAAGGAATGCTCAAAATGATGCAAAACCTATCTAACAGAGTGATAGATTTGGAAAACGAAAAGGAGGCTCATAAAGCATATAAGTATTACTATGAAAGGAGAGAAGACAACAATCAATCTAAACCTCATCCACAAAGTCCTGGACCAATGAATTTAACTGAGTTAGGTATGGATAATTTTTGCACCTTTCATCAGCAGCCCCATTCTAAGAAAAATAGTCCCCAATGGATAAATTCGATGAAATTAGTAATGAATCGGCTATTGGACTCCAAACTAACAGAAGCTGATGATGAGGAAGAAAAGGGTAATAAATCCACAGAAAAACAAGAAGAGGATGCTCTGGTTTTATGGGATTTTGTCTCACTTTTTGATACATAAGAGGAAGGTTCACTGAAATAGGAAGAAACATCAGAAAAAAATGTGACAACGAGAAGTCAAGGTTTTTTCAATAAAGACAATTCGATACTTCCAAAGATTAAGAAATTTCAAGAGAATATGAAGAAAATACAGAAGAACACCACAGCTGATAAAATACCTGAATTTACTATTACAAGTCAAGATCAAAAGAAAATTAACATTCCTGTTAAGCATGTTGAAGACAAGATTGATAATGTCAAGAAAAATCTCAAAGAACCTGAGATGGGGTGTAATATTGTGGAAGATATTAAAAAAACTAAGTCAAATATCTCACTGTTTGAAATGTGTAATATGCCTCAGCAAAAAGAAAAATTATTAAAAGCACTTGAAGTACTAGAGGAAGAGCTTCCCACTGACAACCAACTTGAAGAAGAACAAATTGGTGAAGCAAGTGTGGGAGGTAAGTCTAAGTATAAAAACCCACCATTTCTCCTAACTTTTGAGATTTTGAACCATAATGTACACAAATTTTTAATAGACTCAGGGGCATCAGTCAATGTTATGCCACTTTCAGTTTGCAAGAAGATCAATGGACAACCTAAACCATCTAATTGGTAGGTTATTCAGTTAGACAAGACAACTATGAAGGTAATTGGGGAAATGGAAGATGTTTTGATTCGCTTATCTTCAAATGAAAAGGTATGTCAGTTCATCAATATTTTATTAGTAGACATACCTGATTCTTATGGACTTGTTTTGAGTCGATATTGGTCAGCAAGGATAGATGGTTATTTTGCATCAGATTGGTCACATCTGTGGTTGCCTCATAAGGGAAGTCCTAATCATATAAAAGTATTAAGGGAGCCTCAAATGAAGCACAATATTACTCAATTGGAGGAAAAAATTGAACCAGTAAATTTTGTATTGGGAAATTACTTTGTTGAACTAGAACCAGAAAATTACCAAGCTGAAAAAGCCAGCAACATATCTGACACCCAGCCCGATCTCCTTCGATTTTCATGGGCTAATGAGATTGACTGTAAAATAATAGATTTAGTTTTAGATATAGTTTTTAATTCAAGTTTCATAGAACTAGATAATGGGTAGGCCTTTTCAATTTGTAGTCAAGCCTATACCCTTAACTTACAAGTTGCCAGATTTACAGGGGTGGGTAGAGAAATAACTAGTTAGTGTTTTGGTTCTCAAATTTTATTTTTCTTGATTTTTATTTCTTGATTATCTTGTACATAAATAAAATGATTGCTTTGTTTTATTTTGATTTATTTGTTTGTTTTTAGTTAGGGTTTGATTGATCTTAATAAAGAAGCAAACTTTTGGTTGCATGGAGTTCATCAGAATTATGGATTAACTAAAATCCTTAATTATAATACCGTGTCTTATTGATTTATTTGAAATAACTTCTTCTAGTTTAGCAGTTTTCCTAAATGGCTATGAACACATTGAAGTCCTACTTAATCCTTGTAAAATAACTCAGGGTCAAAAGGTCTAGAATACTATTTCGAGGCTCCATCCATCTCACATTTAAAATGTCTTAGGAAGTGACAGCAACATGACAGGAAACACCCATGGAGAGGAAGCATGGTAAAACAATATATTATATATAAATGATCCCATGCCAAGAATTGAAAGCCAAAAAGGGTAAATAAGAGTCAAAATCTCCTAAGAAAGCAATATGTATCAAAACAAAGTACTGAACCATATGAGTACATGATTGCCAAAGTTCTTCTCCATCCATGAGCTGAAAAATCAATACATATCTCACACAAAAGGACACTATGGATAGAGCATCCTGAATAAAAATTTAGAAAGAAGGCATGCAGAAGGACTTAGAAAGGAAAAAAAAGTCCAAAAGCACAAAAGTGCAAAATGGCATGGGAATGAGGAACAAACGAATAATTATGTTTACCATATGTTACAATCCTGTGGTGTCCAAGCTGGGAGCTACCCAAATACAGAGGTAAGAAATGAAATTCATATTCCTGGCCTCAAAAGAGTTATCTAGACTTTTAAACCTTGGTTCCCATTATCCCTAAATTGGACTATTATAAATGATTAAAGTACATACATTTTTCATTTGGGAAATCCAGACATCTAGAAGAATTCAACATGTTGATATTTATTGTCAAAACAGTCTGTTGCTCAAATAAGAAGTTGTCTAGAGATCTATGTTCACCAGGTAGTCGCCAATTGTTGCAACTGTAACAATTTCCCAAATTTTTTAAATTTTGGACCCTCCTTTTAATTTTTATCTTGCTTGGGATTATTTGGTTTCCTAAACTCTATTTTTCCTCTGCTACAAATTTGGATTTTCTTGAGTTTGAATTGAGATAAAAAATTTCCTTGGTTTCGGAAGTTGGATGATCTAATTTTGCCTTTGTCTAGCCAAAGCTTTTGATTATGGATTTTTATCACTATTGGAGTTCAGTTGAAGTTTTAGTCGGAACTTTAGTTCTCTATGCTGTCGCTATTTCGGAGGTTAAACGAACTAATTTTATTGCTGCCCAGCCGAAGGTCTTTTGAACACTTAACGCTTTGTTTTTTCAATATTTTTTTGCTGTCAGAAGTTTGTTAATGTTTGCGTCAGGGAGTTAGTTTTCTATATCACCGCCGTTTTGGAGGGAAAACAAAGAACGCTCCAACGAATAGTTTGTCCTCGCCAATTCCGTGTTTTTATTGCTCAAACCTTTTGTTCTTCGATGATTTGATTTTATCACTATCGAAAGTCATTTGAACAATGAATCAGGGCATTAGTTCTCTATGTCGTCGATGGACAACCCTGTTTTCGCAGTGTGCTTTACGTGGTCTTTTGGTTTTATTGTTAAATCCTTTTTTGGCTTTATTGCTATCAGAAAAATGTTTAACTTTGTTCGGAAGGATAGTCTTTTTTGCTGCCAACACGACGGCTGCGTTAAGCTTTAAACTCGTTGATCCGTAGTCCTTACTTCTTCCGATTGTCGATAGTTTTCTTTGTCGCGAAACCTGTAGTCTATCTACTTCCCACCGTTGCGACTGCATAATGATCTAT
The DNA here is from genome assembly GCA_001517045.1 of Pseudotsuga menziesii. Classification (NCBI taxonomy): domain Eukaryota; kingdom Viridiplantae; phylum Streptophyta; class Pinopsida; order Pinales; family Pinaceae; genus Pseudotsuga; species Pseudotsuga menziesii. Next base: position 76,279 of record LPNX010247061.1, read on the forward strand.
GTGCCTAATGTTTAGAGGTCCCATTTGCCGATAGATGGGGAATCCGTCAATGCATAGTCTTAAAGCTCTCAATCGCCTATGTTTTATTTAATCGTGAAAGCCGTAGTCAGTTTGTCTCCCGCCGTTGCGGCTTCGTAGTGAACTATCTTGCCGATGCATATAGTGCTTCCGCCCGTCGATGAGAGTTTTGTTTTCACTCGATGCTTAGTAGTTATACTCACCGAGAGGGTTTTCCCCACCTTTTTTATATGCTTTTACTCTATTTTATGATGGCAGAGTTGTTTTGTGGGTTTTGGTCGAGTCTAGTTTTCTCCGAGATGAGGAGTGTAGTTTAGGGATTGGATTGGCGGTTACATTTTTGTGATTCATGCTTTCTTCGGAGGATTTTGAGTTATTATAGATGCGGCCTAGATTGAGATAAATAGTCTGTTTTTTGAGATTGTGATTTTAGCTTGGTCAGTGAATTTAGCAGATTTCAAGATATGAACTTGTAGGATTTTCTTTGCATTATCATTTTTTCTTTCCATGCATTAATATTGTTGATAGTTCATTTTATAGGATGTATGTTTTGATATAGTTTGTGTTACTTTCTCAAACACTAAATGGTATAAGAACATGCTGTTTTTATCACAGAGTGATTGCTACTGCAAAGAAGATATGTCTAAAAGGGAGGTAGCAAGGAAGGAAGTGGCTGAAGAATGAAGAAGCAGAGATAGAGAAAAGAAGAAGAAAGTGAAGGTCTAAGCTTAACAGGATCTAAAAAAGGATCAACGGATTACTGAGCATAATCAATAGCAGCAGAGGCCCAGGCTTGGGAAAGGTTCATCGACGACCAAGCTGGTCCATCTTTATAAAAGTGCTATTAAATTTTAGTTTAATGTAACGTATTGTACAACACTCACTAAAAGACAAAATTGCGGATTTAAACGGTTGGGGGAGCCCAAAGGTCACTGGAGGGAAACCCAAATTTTTTGTTGTTTTGTATAAATATAGGAGAGTTAGATGTAGAAAAGGACTTTTTCCCATATAGATTTGTGAGAGTATGTTGTAAGAAGAACTATTTCCTTTTGCAATAAAGAATTACAAGTTTCCTGTTGGAGAAAGCTTGGTGGAATTTTTCAAATGTTGTGCTATGGATCTGTTGAATGTGAACTATTTCATTTTTAGCTTATGTCCATTAACTGTGAGATCATTCTAACTCTTTGAACCTATTTTCTTGTTATGAATGCACTCTAGTTTATTCCATGAAATTTCCACTGTGATTAATGAAGGCTTTTCATAAACAATAAGCTATCTTGTTGTTCATATATCTATTAATGTTCATGTGTTTTGAAATAAGTGACAACTATCTGTGATTTCTCTTAATACATGCATAGAAATACATTACTCATTGATAAATGATAATCTTTCTCCCTCGATATAGGTTAGATAGTTAGTTTTAGTTTCTTGCTGTGTTTGATTTAGATGCGAGAGAGTTAAGACGAGAGATAAGAACCTGCGCATCACATTGTGACCGCTCCTCGTATTCTCTATCAATATACATTTTTAGATAGGCACTTGCATATCATACTTAAATTCAAAAAAATAAAAATATACACAGTGGACCGCGCTGTAACTGGTAAAACCTTTATTTTGTTACTTGACCTACGATAGTCGGACTGTAAACCGGACGGATTCCCCATACCAAACAATAACGGGCTAGTTGGGAACGTTTACTAAGGAGAATCCCTAACTGTTGTCACTTGTGATTTCTAGGCCTCAACAGGTCCATATATATATAAAATATTCACAAGTGGCTACTTCTTCACTTATAGTGCTAAACGACCCTTGCACGGTGCCGCGTGAGCTTGCACAGCTGCCGCGACGCTGTGCAAATCACTCGCCTCAACCCCTTGCCAACAAATACCATGGGAAAATACTGTGGGATACCCAAAACCATGGGTCTATACATCACCCATTATTGACAAATTCATGACTTTGAAATTACAACATTTTACTAGGCATTTTTTCCTAAATTTTCGCTACGCAGGTGCTTCCCCCAAACCTTTTCCATGGGGGGCTCCCAAAATAGTCGCTTCCCCCCTTGGACCCCCATGACGACTATAGTGGGGAGGAAATACCCCCTATACCTCCCCGTTAGGTGCATGGATCCAAACATGGCTGAAACAATAACATATATAAATCAGGAAGATTAGGCTCCGCAACCAACTAGACTTTCTAATTTCCTTCAACGCGGGTCCAATTCTCGCCCCATGCTTACAGGAGGTGATATATCAAGATATATTTCAAGCATTGGGATCTTCATTTCTCAATAGAGGATATGATGAGTATCATTCACAAATCCCATACACATAATTTCTCCCAGGATTCACTTGGTGATAAACAACCGTGGAAGCTTCTCGAACCTTTTTTTCCTTCTGAAGGACCCACAGTTTGTAGATCTGTGAATATGAATATCAACAATTTCAATGCAAAATTTACATGATCTTATTTTCCAATCACATTTATCTTCATATCCTTCATATCTATTTCTTCTCCTTCATATCCATTGCAACAGACTCTACGCTTGCAATCGAATGTTTTACCACTACTTAGTAAAAATACAATTCTTTGTAATGAGAAGTTGTAATGGAGAATATTTTAATTATATTTACCTTCAACTCCTACAACATCTCATATATCCATTCTCTTTCTTTTCTCTCCCTCAATCATCAATTTAAACACCATTTTCTGCAAATACATAAAAAATTGGGATTAATAATCCATAACCTATGGAACTTAAAACCATTGATTTTGCTTAAACAGAGCAAAAATAGTAGCATACCTTCATTATTGATATCCTTCCAAAACTCTCTTTGTGAAAAATAAAATTATGGAGAAACAAGAAAGATACAATTGGTATTTGGAATTTTTTATCCTTGTAATATTTATTCTCCCAAGAGTTATAGACTAGCTATGGTGTGTATACCTATATGGTTGTGGCCTAAGTCCTTCAAAACTAGGCCAACAATATTCCTTTTTACAATTATTATTTTCATTGATATCTTCTCTAAATCCATACATTTTTTTTAAATTAGTGCAGTCAATGGTAGTGATTTACACTTTCAGTTAGCTACATGGTCAATAGAATGACACAAAACTATCACTTCCACTTCCAATTTGAATCGGGTCCTCTTCAAATGGGAGCGAGAGTTCTATATCATGCAATCGCTTCCCTGTCATGTGGATTTATGTCATTTGCAAATTTAAATACAAGCATATTCAAATACATAATCCTATCTATTATATATACCTAATTGTTGCAAACTAAACCCACACCTTAACTAGTTGAGATAGGAGATTGTTATATTGCTTATAAAATATATGATTAATATTTAGTGTAGATACTCGACTGGCACAACCACTTAAGTTTTGGTCAGTGAACATTGTTAGGCCACAAGTTAAGTGTCATTCTCTATCCATATTTATAATTACCTATTTTCTAAGTGTTATCAACCACCTTCTTCTAATTAAACGAGTTTTGCACACAACAAAATAGGTGTTATCCATGTATGCATCAACTACGAGTTATCCATGTAATGGATACCAATTATCCATGCATTATCTACAGATTATTTTTTATATTCATTTTTAATATAATTGTTTATTTCGAATTTGGAGCGATGCCCATAAAATCAATTATTTCGAATTTGGAGCGATGCCCATAAAATCAATCTCATCCTCCTACATTATAAGAAAATCATACTTGCTAGCCAATCCTAAAATAATTTATCAAATATTTATAATTAAATTATCATTTTTTTTAATTTCAATTATGATATCATATAATATTTTATTTTTATTTTAATCAATTTTATAAAATAATTAATAATTTGTTGTCAATGTAATTAAACAAGTTAGAGGTGGAAAATTTTAAAAACCACTTCTTAGAAGTGGAAGTGGTTGGCATAAGATGCCAAATCCTGGTTAAATCATTGTAGAGTCTAGGAAGAGGTCACTTTCCACAGGAATATATTATAAGGAGGTGATTATAAGTCAAAAGTATATCTCTTTTTTTAACTAGTATAAAGAAGAAAATCAATATTGTTAAAATAAAACAAACTCTCACACGCTCCATAGTGAAATGTGTCATTGGACAATCCCTAAAATATGAAGGGAAAAAGAATTTGTCATTTTGTGACACTAAGAAGATTGAAAATGAAAATCACTTTGTTTTAGAACGTCATAGATACACACACCCACATTTTATTGCAATTTAAAAATATTTTTTATAATATTTACGTCCCTAACTATTTTACTCGTCACAATTATGGTGATGTAGTAATGTTTTCTTAAATATTTCCAAGTACAAAAATAAAATTCTAAAATATATCAAAAAATTTCTTCCCTTTTTAAAGTTCAAATGAGCAAAATTAGCCTCAGAAAATTTAAATACCCATAATTATCAACATAATAATAATAACTTTGTCAAGTTTCGGTAGAGAAAACGGTCAAGACAGGTTTCGTTCTGCAAGGTAGCTCGAGATCAAAACCCCCTGCTCCTGGGAGGCAACATCTAAATCCAACCATGCTAAGGGTTGGTGCGGCCCAGTCCAGGTGCGATCCTCGGGTGATTTTGATGGCTTATATTCCCTTGGGTTATGGTTTCTCAGACCAATGGCTGGCCCACCAAGTCAAAGGGCATTGCAGCAAAAAAAAAAACATAACAATAATAAGTTTGAATTTTTTCAATAAAAAATTACAAATACATATATTTTAAATCATTTTTCCACATCAATTCTTCATATATATATATATATACTTTTCTTACAAAAGAGTAAATCTTGTAATATTTAATTAAATTATTTATCATTTACATATTTTATAGTCATAACAAATTTACTAAAAAATTCTACTTGTTCAAACTTTGGTTTTTTATATATTTACATCGATAGGTGATTATATCTTAGAATTTAGGGTTTGTGGAAAAGATTAGAATTTGGGGTGGACTAGTACCTATGTTTTTCCTAGATTTTATGAGAATGAGACAAGTGTACTCTCTAGATTTATTTTATGGAAGTTGTTCCAAATCCAGAATAAACAATTATAAAAGATAAATAATATAAAAAATAATTGGTAATTGATGCATGGATAAATAGTAATTGATGCATGGATATCTCTTAGTAAATGCATGAATATTGTGCATGGAGAAACATACTAGATAACTTATTTGTGTTACTTAACTTGTGGCTTATCATTATTCACCGACCACAAGTTAAGTTTCAGTACTAGTTATCATATAATTAATAAATGAAAGAATCAAATAAAATAAAATACTTTATTTTTTTAAATAGCTAATCATGTATAAAATGATTTGTAAATAATAATTATTAAAGTTTATATATTTTAATAAAATTTCAGAATGTGATCTACTTCATTATCACATAAACATAAGTTTCTTGATTTTTATTAGTTCTTATGGGAAAGCTATGCTCCCATTGTCAATACTTTAGCCCTTAATTCTTTAATGAAATTCATGGAAAAAATATTTAATGAAATACAATCCTGCATTCACCAATATTAATTAGATTCTTATAACCATTATATTTTAAACTTTAACTTGTTGAAAATACATGTTTTAATGCTAAACTTGTCTAAGAATGTAGTAGTTTCTCTCAACAATAATCTTTTTCTTATTTTGATGTCCAAATGAAATTATACCTCCCTACCAACTAGGATCCTAGCTTCCTTCCTATCTCCAAGAAACCTTTGTCCCTTCATGTCCATTGCTCCAATAACAATAATGCACAATATATCTAAGAATTTGTTCCACGATAATATTTCTTCCAAGAATTCTTCCACCTCTTGACAAACTCAACCTCTCTACAACTCCAAATATCAAGTCAAAAAGAACTCCCTATCTCCTCTTCACTCTCTTTATTTATCAAATTGTCATGCACATCTCCCCAAGTCTCCTCGGCCACCCTCATTTATGGGCCATCTACCACCCCTTTTAGATTTTTATGAAAAATATTTAAAATAAAAATAATGAATTAAATAACAATAAATATAAAATAAAAAGTATTTGTTTCCATACTAGCTTAAAATTGAAATTTAACATTTTACCAAAAAACATTATTAACCACACCATACCAATTTAATTCATCGGATCAACAATTAATGAAAATCAAGAAGGTTATTTAATGCTACTAGATATTTATATGTCCTCTGTGTACTGCCTACAATCAATAACCATTCATTCAAAATTTAATACATCAATTAATCATGCTAGTGTGCATGTACAATGTAGGTATACATAGTGTAATGTATCCTACATCACATTAGACTTAAAAAACACTATTTTTTTTCTAAAATGTTACATGCATAATGACTATAATCATTCTTATAACAATTCACAACATGCATAACAAATGCATAATATGCATAAGTAATTTAGTGGAACCATAGAGTATTTTGTGAGACCCATAATAAAAAACATGCATACAAAATAGTTTTATGCATACTTGTAGAATCATATGTATTTCAATATGCCACAAAATTTTCACATATAAATTTACACCATTTTTAATACACATTATATATTTTCTATTAATATACATTATATATTTCCTATTAATATACATTATACTAGTTTTATAGCATGATTTGCCACAGCTTATGCATCATGCCTTGATGTCCTGCCCTTTTCTCTTTGTAGACTCATTACAGCCCCCCTTTCTCAGTATATCCCTGATGCTCCATTGAATCCCTTACGAAATCAGTTTTGTCGACACACATGGGTCACCAGCTATGCATCTCGTGCATCCACATCTTGCTCTACTTACACCTGTATAAATCAATATTTATGTTCAAAATTAAAAATATTTCAGATTTTCCATGCCAAGTAATGGCAGTTATAATCCTTGACCTTCCATATGATGGAAAGCGCTCTAATTTGACCCTCCATTTTTCATTTAAGGGCTATATATTGAGACATTGAGAAGCATCGAGGAGGAGAAACTTTGAGAGAAAGGAAAATATAGTAAAATTTTCCCCATTTCCATTTCCTTGAGTCTTCATCCCTTTATCATTGTTGATTGAACCATTTATGTTCATCTCCCAAGCTCTCCATTGTCTTTGTGAGCTTCCCTTTATATGGAGGATTGAAGTGTTGGAGACCCAATTGGAGGAACTTGGTTTGTCAGTTCCAACGAGTTTCCGACAAAGGTTGTGACTTTGTACTTGTCTTTTTGAATGAATAGAAATACTATTTTCTCGTCCAAATTCATGTGCAAATGTTTATATTAACTTCCATGGGTATATTTGTGCTATATATGTTCAATGGATTATGCTAGAGTAGGTACTAAAATTTCATATATATATGCTTGAATACATTTGTTGTTGAGGACAAGTTGTAGGTTGCAAGCATTGGATCAAAAGCTCAATGATGGTCTTATTTTAACTTCTGGTTGAGGTATGGGTTTTATATTTTTTTGTTATCATTTTACATTCATATGGAATAATTGAGATTAGATTTGATTCCTGGTTTCCGTCTGTTGTGGTATACCCCAAGCCATAGGAATATTTTATCCATAACAAACTTGATGAGTTCCATTAGGGAAGTCTCCTTTTTGTTAGGGTGTATTTGGTTTCATTTTTGCTTGAATTTCTCTTTGTATCTTTGATTCTCTATGTTGTTTTTATTCATACAGTTGTTATTTGATAGTTTCTTTGAGTGTTTTGGCTTCACTCCTAGTTTTTTCCCCTTTGCTCGATATACATGGGTCACAATGTTGACACTCACATGTACACGCAGGTTGTCAGTGTATAGGTTGTGTACATATGTTGTTGTTTCCTAAAAAATCGTGCACATTTCGATTTTTGGCTTGTATCTTGGTTGGAATGGTTTTTGGGTGAATTGTAAGTGTTGTTGAGTCTTCTTATATCCATGTATTGTTTATTGACTGCTTTTACAGTGACTAGAAACTCCATTATTATTAGTGTTTTGGAAAATATGTTTTTGTAATTTTTTCACTTTTAGTTTTTCTTTTAGTTCTTGAATCATGGATTCTTAGTGTCCTTCTTGGGTTGTTTCTTAATACTTGTTGTAGGGTTTGAGATTTTCATGATTCCATTTTGCATTTTCATTCATTTATATTGAAAACACAGAAATATTTGCATGTTCATTTGCATTTTTTCATTTTGTATTAAAAGATCACTTGCATTAATATTTTTGGTTGGAATGGAATTAGTTTAGTATTCATATGGGAAAGTTTGCATTGGCATTTTAAAAGAAAGATACCATTTTTATGCATTTCATTTAGTGGCATACAATTTTTTCATTTGGAAAAAAAGTCTTGGACTTAGAAATTTTTTCAGGTGTGAATATTTTTTTTGTTGAGTTATAAACATCAATAGTTGTATGACCATATCCCCTTGAGTAAGAAATAACCCATTAAAATTAATGCTTAACTTAAAATTGATTAGAAATTTTTTGTTTTATAGGGTTTACAAACAAGCTTAGGTCTTAGAGTCTTGGAATAGTATTGTGTGAGTAAACTTCTTGAAGACTATAAAAAGTAAACAATTAGGTATATGTCCAAGGAGAGGATAAATCCTTGATACAATTGGTGTTCTCGGGAATCTCGTCTTACATGGGAGTCAATCAAAAGATAGCGTGAACAACATCTGCATAGATAGATGTAATACCCCCAATTTAACTCTTAGAATGAATTGACTTTATATGTGAATATTTTGTATATGCATGAATGATTCCTAGCGTGGATGTCAATTCCAAGGCCCCACCAATGAATTCTTATATTTAAAAAAAGGAATGTATTTATATTTTGTTAGCCCTATGCTATTAATCTATGGAAAATTGTAGATGCATGTAAATATTTTTAATACAATAAAAATACCAAGAGTTGGCTATGGAAGTAACTAAAATGAGGGGGCCATGTGTATCCACTAGGGAGATGTAATAGGGTTGTGGGATTGAACACTGTATTTCCAAATGTCATCTTGAGAACCTATATTGACTACCTTGCTGACATTTATTTTTGTTGTCAGATGGTAGTTGAAAAATCAGCTCAAGAAATTAATGTAGCATGGTCAACCCAAAAATTCATATGCATGAGTATGGGCTCAATTTGCTTGAACGATAAGCCATTCTTCCTCATGGGAATTCATTTTCTATCGTCCCCATTTCATTGTTAAAAAACAAAATATCAAATCCCAACATGTTATGCATTCCCAATAGTGAAAATTGCAGAAATCACAGCTTGTAAAGAACCCATGTTTTGAATTACCAAAAACACCCATAAATTCACATGAGGAGCCAAATCTAATGGGAATTCCATAGATATAAACCCTAGGCATAAATTGATAGTGCCAAGAGCCCTAAAATCCATAGGGAGACCCATAATTATAGGCTTGAAAGTGAAATTTCGTGTTTGACAGCCACACGACAAAAAAATGAAAAACTCTAAGAGTGAATTGAAGCAAGAGTGAGTTCAAGGGTTGGAATGGATTGATAAAAACAATGAAAGAAATAATATTTGAGGCTTTAGAAACTTGGACCTTTCTATTCTGACCTTGAAGAGAACTAGAGGGAAGGGTTTGCTAAGGGAGTGTGTAGTAGAGAAGGGGAACTTCCTTGTATTGGGTGTGTTAGGTAATGTGGGTTCCAAGACTATTTTAAGTCAAATTGAGATGCTTCTAGATATATGGTTTAGCTCATTGGCTTATCTATCTCCTTCCCCGTCTCCCTAATTTCTTGACAAAACCACTTGTGTGTTGTCTTAGCAAGAGTGCTCGTGCCTAAGGTTGTGAGTGAGCCTAAATAGTTCCTCATTAGTGGATACCCGACCCATATCAGTGGTGTTCACTTAGATAAAAGAATATATGATGGACAGATACCTACAGTTGGGTGGAATGTTTCTCTTCCATATCCAGTTGCTTAGTCGATTATAATTAAAAGATAATTTTTTCTACTACCTCTATTTATGCTTAATCTATGTGTTACAAATGACTGTTAATTGTGTTAAATTGAACGAACAGACCGAGCATGAATTGTTCAATTACATGCCTATAAATAGAATGAAAATGATTTTATTATTGTGCATGGTTTTAATGTTATTCCTGTGATGAACATGCTAGTAATTTCATGTTCTGTGTGCTTTAATAAGGTTTAATTCCATTGTGTATGCTTAATATGAATTTTCATATGCATTTAGATGTTAAGGATTTCATAATATGGTAATGGGGGTGAAATTTAGCACCCCACATATCATTCATGTCTCCATCCGAGGTCGGATTAGTGGCAAGGGATGTGACAGAGTGGTATTAGAGATAAAGGTTGCAACACTGGGGTTAGCTGGGCCAGAATCTACACCTACATGCAGCAAATCAGAAGTGCACAAGGATTACTGATAGAATTTTAGTGAATTTGTGGGTTAAATAATGACCAGAAACACAAATATGCAAATTTTGCATAGGATATTAGCATTGCGTAGAGCTTGTTGAGATCTTTTCAACGATACCCATTTTGTAAAAATTAGACTTCGTCTGTGAAATATGATTGACAAAAGAAGTTGGTAGTAACATGGACATATTGTTGATTTCTAAATTACAACATTAAAATCAAAAGGTTGGGAGGTTTGTGTTATTACCATTTGGATAGTGTCGAGGTGCCAATGTCGAAGTGCTGATTTCAAGATGTCGACGATGAAATTCAGGATCGGGACTAAGTAGTAGCGTAGTAAGGATCTATTACTTTCAACTCCCGACATATGAAAGGTAGTCGTCAGAGTCGAGAAGTTTGGCTAGTTATATTTGGGATCCATTTTGCATTTCTGACTTTTTCTTCCTAACGTTTGAAAGGAAGTAGTCAAAGTTGAGAGGTCACGAAAGCTTATGGAAGAGCTATTTTGCACTTTCGATTTTTGACTTCAAATGTACAAAAGATAATAATCAGATTCAAGAAGTCGAAGATAGATCATTATCGATAAATTGTGTGTTTTTATCTTCGACTTCCAATTGCAAAAGTCAGAAGATATTGAAATTTTTTGCAATCGACACATTGGGGTAGAGGAAAAAAAGATAGTATAGAGCCCAAAAATTATTTCGGCCATGGAAGGAGAAATTTAAATTAAATTTAGATGAGGCTTAAGGCATTCATATTCAATTAACAAAGGTCACCAAAGAACAAATGACAGGTCTGATCCCACTTTTCTCCATTTCGGTCTAAAATTGGAATTAGTCATTTTCAAATATTGTTGTCTCGAGGCCTGATGGGAACTCAATTTGGGATTAAATTGTTATGGAATTATCATGGACCACTAACAAATTTAACTATGGAATATTGGAACCAAATTCCAAATGGTGTGACACTAGGGTGTGAAAGAAGACCAAAAAGCAATATTTCAGATCACTTTTTGGGGATTTTAAAAAGCTTGAACGAGGTAAAAGTTACCCTAGATGTCGAAACCAAGAAAATTATTGAACTTGAAATTTTACCTCATCATCAAAATAAACATGTTTTGTTAGGATTTTTTCTAGAATTTCTTGGTTTGGGACATTGTGAAAAAGTGGAAAATTCAAAAGTATTCAAACCTAGAATTTTATAGCAGGTGACTAGAAGATTGGATCAAAAATATCAAACAAAAAAAAAGGAAAATAAAAATAAAATGGGAAAATCATTCAAAAATCCAAGAGAAGTGAGAAAGTCATGAAACCTAGTGTCAATACCATGGTTTTCCCAAAACCAAGGGAAAAATTACCACCAGTAAAGTTCCCCATGAAAAGAGGGGTGGAGGACCCCATTTCACAAGTTCATATTCTCATTTCCGAAACTCTACCAGTTTTACTCCATAAACCCTAGCTACCATATGGAGCTCAGAAACCTTACTGAGATCAACGCCTTATGTTTTTTGAGGTGGAGAACTAATGAATGTTGGAGACCATGAAGAGCACCATCCATCACGTATATGTAAGTCCCCCCTACTTTTTGAGGTAACTCGAAATCGAATGTAAAATCCACATTTATTTCCAAATAATGAAAAGAAATCCATTTATTCTTTCATGTAAGTTGCGTTAATATATGTGAATGGTTTACATTGTTTTCTTTTGACTCTTACTTCTTACCATTTATAGTTATTTTTCCTTATTTACTATTACTACATGTATTTATGGAGAAATATTTACATTTCATTTCTTTCATTTTCGGCTCATAAGCCTTTGCACTTTCACTCATATTTCTAGTTTCATAGTTTAGTTCGTATTTTACTATTTTTTATTTGCATTTAGCATACTAATTAACAAACTAGTTTCACAAGAGACACTCTCTTGTTTTCTCTCTACTATGGTATCCCTAAGTTGGTAGAACCCGTTTTTTCACCTATTGTGGCGCAAAATCATTGTCAATAGAACTGACAACCATAACCAGGTCAATCCCTACAAATCCATGGTTTTTTTACTGTTGGTTTGACTATGTTTTATTTATTGAATTTTGTCTTGTTATATCTGTTATAACTATATCTTTTTCTTAGTTTATCTTTTCTTTTTGTCCTAATTTTCAACCGTTGGTTTAAAATGATTTACATTTTATGTTGATTTTAAGAACTTTTGACAATCAGGAATTTTTGTTGGATTTAATGCTTTTAATGGTTGAATTATTTCATTAATTTAGTTTTAAGGTTTGTGTTTTGGGATTATTAGTTAATATGTATATCTTTAAGGTTTAAAAAAACTATAATAAAATTTTATTCCAAGTTTTCTTTATAATATAAACCTCATTTTTGAATCCTTTGTCAAATATTTTCATGAGGAGATTCTTGTAGCAGGTCTGTTTTTCCTGTTTTTGTCATTATCATTGAGAGCATATTACGAGGTGATGGAAATGAATTATAAAAAAACCAAAAGAGGTTTTTGTCCCAACCAGACTCATTCTAAAAAAACTCTCTCATGTTTGCAACAGCTATTATTATTTGATAGATTCGAATTCATCTTTGTGGCCTATTTTCAGGGTTTGAATTATTTAATAATTTCCTGTTTTAGTCACCAATTTTTGGCACGTATTTTGATAAATTGAAGGGGAATTTTTTAAAAACAAGAGAGGTTTTTGTTCAAAATAGAATCACTAAAAACAACATCTTTCAGTGTTTGCACATGTGTCCTGTTGCGAGAGATATGAAGGTGTCTTTAAGACCCAAATTTTCAGAAAATTTCCAAATTTCCCCAAATCCGATTTGTTATTTTTGGGTTAATTGTCTTTAAATATTTGAGTTATCATATAACTAATTGATGTAACTGTTTCAAATTTCAACCTAGAAGGTAGTTATGGAACTACTTTACCTTTGTAATGATAAAAGGAAGACAAACATACAATTTTGGGTGGGATTTTTCATTCAAGGAGAGGCTTTGTGAGCTTTGATTTCTCAAGCTAGCATTTATAACTCTTATGCAAGTGGATGACTATTGTTGATTATATATAAACTGATAAGCCATTTTACCTGTCATGCTTTTTCATTTCTGATTTGGTTGATTGCTCAGTCTACAATTTCATTTCCTGTTTAAAGGTTTATTCATGTAAATGCTTGTAGCCTGTGGGTGGAATTAGTATTTCATGTGTAATGTTTATGGCTTATTGGGATGTGTTTGATCCCTAGTTTATCCAACTTGTATGATTTAGTTCTGTATTATCTTGTGGATTTTTATTTCCTCCTTGCTGATGAAGTTTTTAAAAACAAAACCATAAACCAAAACCCTAAAACCTATTTTATTTAATTTTAATTTTGATATTGTGTTGGCTTGTTCTTCTAGTACTGTAAGAACAATTTCTGGCACTAACATCTTTGGCACCATTGTCAGGGATGAATCTAAAGTATATCTTCCCTGGGATATCATTATTCATCTGATTTTGAGAGGTGAACAAAGTCAGAAAATATTTTAGACTACAATTTTTCACCGGTGACTCCACAATTAAAGATTCCACTCCAAGGAGAATTTTGTTGATAGAAAAATGAAGAAGCCAAATGGAAAGCCTGGGTATCAACTTGTTACTTTTCTCCATGAGGTTTTGTTCTTATTCATCAATTCTTTCTTGTCTTTCCCATTGCATGTCAAGATAATTATTTTGTGTTTTGTCTATTCCAATGATCATAAACCTTCAGGTACATATCCCTCTTCGGAAGAAGAAAGTATGCATTCTTCTTGTTTTATTGATGTTGATCCTATTCCTTCATTTGAAATACATGTGAAACATGATATACATATATCCATATCTCTTGAACCTTATTATTCTAGTCATCTTGTAGAGAATAAATCTGATCTATTACCTTCTATCATCACTGCTGAAACTTGTGAACAACTTGTTGAAACTCATTTTCAACTCACAAATTTGCATTCTAGACTCAGATAGAATATGTTTAAACCTCTTAGGCTACCATCTCTCTTACATCCTTACCCTTCCTACTTTGTTGAATATCTTCCCCATTTTACTGGAAAAGACAATATTACAGCAAAGAAGCATTTAGGATCTTTTCATAATTTCATTGATAATTTTGAAATCATGCATGAGGATGTTGTCATGAGGTTATTTTCGAAATCCTTTGCTGAAGACGCTGGGTTTTGGTTCCGAAATTTAAAAGTTGATTCAATTGGATCGTGGGAAGAGTTACATGGTATCTTTTTGAAGTATTGGGGTAAGAATAAATCTTATGATCAATTTCTTTCCAAATTTTATAGTTTGATAAGGGAGAATGATGAGCCAATTACTAAATTTAATTGGAGGTTTCAAAGGTTTTATATCAGTATTCCTACGGAGATCAGACCTTCAGAAAAACTTGCTATGGTATATTATGTTATGGCTCAACATTCAGATCTTGTATTTTTCCTGTTATAAAGGAAATCATTATCTTTAAGATAATTGTTTGAGGATGCAAAAGGAGTGGAGGAGAACATCCAAGCTTGCAAAATGCTTCAAGATCATGCTCATGTTGAAGATATACAAGATTATGAATAGGAAGAAGAACGTAGATATCATTCAGATTTAAGACAAATTTCTTTATCATTTTTAGATTTTCATATAAACAAGGATATAAATGACGCTTGTGTTGATTCTTCATATCAGTTTGCTGACATTTTAGATGATAATATACTTTCAGTGGATTATAGTAAAAATTTCCTAGTTCCCTCCATGAGATTATCATGTTATGAAGAAGAATTTGCTTCTCTTCAACCTCTAACTATTGATATAAGAAATAAGCTGTCATTCATGAATTATGGTCACTTTCAGAATTTTATTTATTCAAGTTTTTATCAAGGGTTTTATTTAAAGGTCGAGAAGCAGTTTGAAGAGCCCTTGGTTTCCATTCTTCAGCCAAAGTTTAAAAAGAACAGCAATGGAGAGGAAGAGAATGCTTCACTTTATGATGAATATAATGAAGACATTGAAGTTTTAAATCGGAAATTTCATGATCCCATTGTTTCTTGGATGGAGTTGTATTTTTCAAAGGTTTCTAATACTCCATATTTTGGCATACTTCCTATTTCTCGTCATAAGTATCAGCTCCCTATAGAATCTTTATTTCATTTATGACATCTTTTGTGGGTCTTCTCAAATAGTAGCATGCATGGAATTATGATTCTTAATCAAATAGTTTCTTGGCTTCACTGGAAGTATGATTACACCTGATTGGGTTGTTTCCTCCGATTAGAAGTAGGAGTAAATAACAGAATAAGCTCGCTATACGAGCATGTAGATTCTTTTCAGTATGCTGGTTTGTAGTAGTATTTTGTCATTTCATAGGTATGTGTTTAGAGTATGATAAAGTTGCAAATATTTGGTAAATGACTCCATCACCCAATGAATAAGGCATAAGGTCTATAGGTTCTTGAAGCCTCATAAGGAGGACTTCATCTCGTAGCAAGAGCCAGATGTTATAACTAGATCTTGTTCTTATTTTATCTGTTATTTTTGTCCTAATTTTAAATCGTTGGTTTAAAATGATTTTCCATTTTATGTTTATTTTAAGAACTTTTGACAATCAATCATTTTTGTTGGATTTAATGCTTTTAATGGTTGAATTATTTCATTAATTTAGTTTTAAGGTTTGTCTTTTGGGTTTATTAGTTAATATGTATATCTTTAAGCTTTCAAAAACTTATAATAAAAGTTTATTCCAAATTTGCTTTATAATCTAACCCTCATTTTTTAGTCCTTTGTCAAATATTTTCATGAGGAGATTCCTGTAGCAGCTCTATTTTTCATGTTTTTGTCATTATCATTGGGAGCATATTATGAGGTGATGGAGAAAATTTTTGAAAAACCAAAAGAGGTTTTTGTCCAAAACAGACTCATTCACAAAAACCTCTCTCATTTGCGCAACAACTATTATTTTTTGAGAGATTCGAATTCATGTTTGTGGCCTATTTTCAGGGTTTGAATTATTTAATAATTTCTTGTTTTAGTCACAAATTTCCATCACATATTTTGATCAATTGAAGGGGAATTTTTAAAAACAAAGAGAGTTTTTTTTTTTCAAAATAGAATCATTTAAAACATCCTCTCTCCTATTTTGTACAAGTGTCCCGGATCAAGAGATATGAAGGCGTCTTTGAGACCCAAATTTTCAAAAATTTGTCGAATTTCCCCAAATCCGATTTGTTATTTTTGGGTTAATTGTCTTTAAATATTTTGAGTTAT
This sequence comes from Pseudotsuga menziesii, assembly GCA_001517045.1. NCBI lineage: Eukaryota > Viridiplantae > Streptophyta > Pinopsida > Pinales > Pinaceae > Pseudotsuga > Pseudotsuga menziesii. Next base: position 92,963 of record LPNX010247061.1, read on the forward strand.
CATATAACTAATTGATGTAATTGTTTCAAATTTTGACCTAGAAGGCATTTGTGGAACTACTTCACCTTTGTAATGATAAAATGAAGAAAAACATACAGTTTTTGGGTGGGATTTTTCACTCAAGGAGAGGCTTTGGGAGCTTTGATTTCTCAAGCTAGCATTTATAAATATTATGTAAGTGGATGAATGTTATTGATTATATATAAAATAATAATCCCTTTTACCTGTCATGCTTTTTCATTTCTGATTTGGTTGATTGCTCATTCTACAATTTCATTTCTTGTTTAAAGTTTTATTCATGTAAATGCTTGTAGCATGTGGCTGGAATTAGTATTTCATGTGTAATGTTTACAGCTTATTGTGATGTGTTTGATCCCCAGTTTATCCAATTTGCATGATCCAGCTCTGTATTAGCTTGTGGATGTTTATTTCCTCCTTGTTGATGAAGTTTTTAAAACCAAAACCCTAAAGCCTATTTTATTTAATTTTACTTTTGATATTGTGTTGGCTTGTTATTCTAGTAGTCTAAGAACAATTTTTGGCACTAACAATATCTATTATTCCAAGTGTTTATTAGAGCTATTATCCCCCTAGATGGATTATGTCCTATAAAAACGACCTTAACCATCTCTTGGGCCCCTTCCTCGATGCCTGTTTGATCCCTTTTTTAAATTTTATTCCATTTTGAGATGGAGTGTTCCTTTCTTATAGTTAAGGGTGCCCCAAAGCACTCCTTTTCCCATATTGAGTGCACACCATATTGTTTCTTTCTCCATGAAAGGTTCACCCTAGACCCATTCTCAATGTTTTTCACTCTGCTTCCATTTTTGCACAGAGTGCACCCCAAAACACTTGTGTTCCTCAAACAAAATCACCCTGAGACTGATAAAAAGGTTTTTGAACTCCTTTTTCAGACCCTCAACCTATCTAAATTGAATGTTTGATTCCAGACCCTAATATTTTTCACCACCTTTTGTTGGATTTTTTACATTATTTTCAATGGTTGTTTTTGCATAGTGCAACTTTTTATTTGATTCTAGAAGTAAATGATCATTCCATGTATAAGTAGTTGCTACACATCGTAGGATAATTTTAGTGTTTTTTGCAAAACAATTGGTTGGTTGTTATAGTTTATTTTAAATTTCAATTGTTTATTTCAACATATTTTATTTTCAACATATATCAAGATTGTTCACACCACTTTTGCACCCACACACTCCCTAAGATCAAAGTAAGCCTAAAAAATTACTTAATTGAACACATACTTAACCCCACTTGGGGACCAATAACAATATTGTAGATAACTAGGGAACTAGGGGTAGGAATCCAAATAACCCCCCTTTTCCATTCACATCTGAGACATAATTGTTGACTCTTAAGATACCAAAATCCCCTAGTATTTTTTGGCATGGTTACGACCAATTTTTAAGAAGGCCTCTCCCTTAAGAGGGAAATTCATGAGACTGGTTTTAGAAGACTAGGTGGAATGTCACTCTCCACTTAGTTCAGAAGGATACGTACTTGTATTCCTCATTGCATTGCTAGGACACAATACCAAGGGTGAGAAAACCCAAGGAATGAAGTGATAGATTTACCTCTCTCAATGTGTCATGCATGGGGTAGCCTAGTTACCATTATTCTAGAGATCTTTTACCCAGTATCCCTCTCGATAGGGGGATATCCCTTAGCCACTTTGGTCTTTAATGTCATATTACTTGACTATGGATTTCATCGGCCTATAGAGGATAAAATTTACGAGGTGTTTACATTGATTAGTTGGGTGTTTGCATGCTCTCATATCTCATAGGTTAGTGAGTCTTTTTGTTTCTAGGTAGTGGTTTTTTGTTGGATTAATGGCCATTTTTTGTGACTCATTTGTCGTGACACAAGATTTTATTATTATTTTATAGTGTGTCGTTGGACTGAGTGCTAATTTTTTGAGAGATCTCCTTTTGCACACACTGTTACAGTTCGATTTTTTATCCTTTTCATAGCCCCCTTTTACACTTATGTCACTTCCTTGTCATTTATCCTCTGAGGTAATCTTGCAAGATTTGGATGCAGTCACCATATTTTGGTTCTTTAGACCATTTTCTCTTCACCATTAGTCGACATTGTTCACTTTTTCTTGTTTCCTTTTCAGATAGAGTCACATTTGAGACCTGTTAGATTTTTATCATTTAAGCAATATGATCTAGGATCTTATCTGAGAGAATAACATGCACAACAATAAACACAAGACACAAGAGACACAAAGAATTTTCCTCAGGGAAACCATAAAGGAGAAAACCCCACAACTTCCTCAGAGATAGAATGAGAACTAATGGCAGTAGTAAAACCCAAAGACAAAAAAGATGATCTCCACTGTTGTTCTCTCTCTCTCACTTGAGAGAGCTTCTCCTCTCGCACTCATGTGCCCCAGTGAGTGAGTGTGTGTGTGCTAAATAGAGAGTCTCACTCTCTATTTATATTCTTTCATTCACTTAATATTTGAATCTATTATGTAGGCTTGAGTAATCCTAACTCAGTTATGTAGGCTCGAGTAACCACAACTGGAGTGCTAATGAACCGACTTACATTAACTCACCTAGGGATGACTTCTATAGGAGATTCTAATAACCCTAGTGCCCTGAAACTATGGGGACTTTAACCCTTGAACAATACGGAGGGTTACCCTCTATGACTTTACATGACTTACTATTGATTCTCCCAATAGGAACATCGGGGTATGACATGACTCAATCACATTACAGATACTTTTCGGAATAAACATTGGGGTACATAAAATATACAAGTGAATACATTATGAAGTTAGAAATACATCAACACTCCCTATTAACTAGGAAGGTATTCTCTTGACACAATTCATCAATATAAGTCTTCTTCTCTAGATCAAATATGGATCAACGTCAACATTGGATCATCACTGGATCATCATCGAAACTTGATCATCATTGTATCATCATCAAGGCTAAATCATCACTGGATCATCACTAGATCATCATCAAAGCTGGATCATCACTACATCATCATCGGAACTGGATCATCACTATATCATCATCAAAGCTAGATCATCACTGGATCATCATCGAAACTGGATCATCAGTAGATCATCATCAAAGTTGGATCATCACTGGATCATCATCATCACTGCTTCTACCATATTGATCAACTGGTGCTATCTCTCAATTCTTCTCTTCATAGGAAGTTCTATAGAGCCAGCCCATTTTCATGTTGGTTGTAGGCCTAGCCTCCATGTAGGTCTTCTTCAACGCTTATATTTGACCCTAAGTCAAAATGGCCTGCCCAACACTTACATCTGACCATGCGAGGAACACATCCAACATAAATGTCAGAAAGGCATGCCTAGCACTCACATCTGACCATGGGAGGAACCAATCTTGAATTCATGTCAAAAAGGCCCGACACTCACATCTGACCATGAGAGGAACCAATCCTGAATCCATGTCAGAAAGGATCTGCACTTACATCTGACCATGTGAGGAACCAATCCAACATTCATTTTGAAAGGGATCTACACTTACATTTGACCATGCGAGGAACCAATCCAAGATGTCAGAAGGGCTCTGCACTTACATATGACCATGCGAGGAACCAATCCAGCATGTTAGAAGGGCTCTGCACTTACATCTGACCATGCGAGGAACCAATCCAGCATGTCAGAAGGGCTCTGCACTTACATCTGATCATGTGGGAACACATCCCATAGTCACATTAGAATGGATCTACACTTACATCTGATCATATGGGAACACATCCCATAGTCACATCAGAATGGATCTGCACTTACATATGATCATGTGGGAACACATCCCACAGTCACATCATAATGGCTCTGCACTTACATCTGATCATGTGGGAACACATCCCACAATCACATTAGAATGGATCCTGCACTTATATCTGATCATGTGAGGAACCAATCCTACATACATGTCAAAAGGGCTCTTGGACTCATCACTTCCCTTTGGAGGGAACCTCAATCTGGAGAACACCAAGCTTCTCCCTTAAGTACTCGAACTTCACTCTGGTCATTTCTAGCATAGAATAAAATCAAGGTTGATTACGTCCAAGGATAACCTACCATCTTCACTAGGAACCATTACATCCGAGGACAACCTACAGGACCATTTACGTCTAATCAACCTACGATCTTTGCCAGTATTTATGCTTAGAAAACCTATCTCACCAGCGATGCTAGAACTCCTTCTTTCAATGGATATCGATCTGGATCACAAACTAGTGCTTCACTGCTCCTCTTTTCATCATACAAAAAAATGAAAGTCAGATCAATCAAATCAAATAGTAGTTTTCAAAAGAAACATACTACCTCCAAAATAGCAAGTGGCAACATCTTTTTCCTCAGTTGTAATTAGCACGATGTAGGACTCAAGCTTTCCAAACCAAGAGATCACACCTGATCCCATACTGAAGCAACACCCCGAAGTGCTCTTCCTATCAATGGCACTGCCCAATCTGAATCCACATAACCCTCTAGGTTAATATTTTGATTCGCATCATACTTGAGCACATATTCAACTGTACCCTTCATGTACCTCACTGCATGCTTTACAACCATTAGGTGAACATGTCTCATTCTGTTCATAGCAAAGAAAATATATGGTCTCGTATTTATCAGGTAAATCAAAGAACAAATAATCTGACGATACATTGTGGCATCAACCATCTTTGATGAAGCATCACTCAATAGCTTCAAGGTCAATTCCATAGGTGTGGTCATGGTCTTGTAGTCCATCATCCTGAACCTCTTCAGAATCTTTACTGCATACTTCCCTTGTCCCAGGGAGATTTCATCTGCATTCTGCCACACCTCCATATCCAAGTCCTTTGAACTCGACAGCAAGTCTCCTTCTTGCAACTTTAATGAGTTCCTCTTTTCCTGTCAAGAACAAGTCATCGACATGTAACAAGAGCATCACTATTATTCCACCTTCAACCTTGAAGCAAACTATGGAATGTGCTTTACTTTCAGTAAATCCTAGAGCCATCAGTAAGCTGTCCATCCTGTCATACGATGTCAAACCTCAGGAGCTTCTGCAGTCACTCCCTCTAAATTGGAGCACCATTCTCTGTCTGTCTTTCATACTCTATGCATTGAAACATTATGTACTGGAGTGACAAGTACCTTCCTCTACTACTAATATTCTATGTATCCTTCTAGGATCACTGGATACCAAGATCCTTTTTCAAAATTTCTTCTCGCAGTTGTTTGTGAGCTTGTCATCCTCTACAGGCTTTCATCTGCAACCTTGTAGCAAAGGTTAAGATCTTCATCACTCTAGGTGATCTTCAAGCTCCTCATGTATGTGTCATCCTATGGGTGTCTTCTGAGCTTGTACAAGGCCTTCTTTCATTTGCACACATGATTCTGCCTATCATGTGTATTTCTAGTGGCTATAAATGTCTCCTCATAATCTATGCCTTGTGCTACAAATATTTCCTAGTATCCAATGATGTTTCCATATACTACATGGTGGAACTATGAAATTCCCTTCAGGTATCGATACTGCATCCTAGACATCATTCTTCTTGAAATGGTCTTCCCTATAATCTTGGCTATTTCTTCATTGCTAGAAGGTTCTGCATCAATGATTTCACTGCATTCGCCATATTATTCTTCATCTTGAACTGTCGTCGCTTGTTCTTCAGAACAAGTCTCATCCTTCTTTGCTTGTAGGTGATTGTACGCGATATTGGGCCTATAATTCAAATGCATTTGTATGGTTAGAAACATTTCATAAGGCATATTCATAGTGGCAAATTCTTATGCATTGATATATGATCATCCAACTATTTTATCCAATACAACATTCATCCATATCTCAGGAAAACTTTTCTAGATGCCTTCCATCTCTACCAAGACATTATTGAGATTGTGCACTAATCCAATATGTTAGCAAAGAGGTTTCATTCTAGATAAGTAGAGATGGAGAGTTGTATAGCACCATGAGCTACTTACCCATCACATGCATATTAGTAGTATACTGTCATTAATGCAAACATTATACCATGCATAATACAACAACTGAATATAAACAAATGCATAACAAGACAATATCATGAAATGATAATTGAATACTTATCTTTATTTGTTTCATGGGTAGACTCCTTCTTGAGCCTTCAGCTTCATCATCTTCTTCATTCATCATTTCTTAGCCAAATGCTAAGATGGATAAGTGGTTCTTCAAGAGTTGAGTCCTTCGTATTCCTCATCACTTGAGGGATCTTCTTTGGATGGTGAGAGCTTGATCTTCAGTTTCTCCCATCTTCTATTCTCTTATTATGAGTCGAGCTTCTTCTTCTTCCCAGAGTTTGTTGAAAGTAATCACGTCCTTCTGGCACACGTTCCTGGAATGAATGAATCCCATGATACTGGGAGGCCATTCAAGGCAGTTACCATAACTTATGCATTCTCCACTTCTTCTTCTACTGCTACAAGTTTTTCTTTGATTTGATATACCCTTGTAAAGTACGACTATATGGTTTCTGCATTCTGGATCTTCACATTCTTCAAATGTTTTCTCAAAGTCATCTTCTGATTTATGTTCTTCCCTTCAAATAGCTTGGTCAAGGAATCAAACATCTCTTTCAGTGTCTTTAGGGAATACACTTGTGGTATAAGGTGATCTGTGATTGAATTAGCAATGATATTCTTGGCCTTGACCAATTTCTTCTTGTGTAAGTATTTTAGACTCATCTCCCTCTGGAACTAGAACCTCTCTACTTATGTAGGTGTCCAATTCATTTCATTATAGAACTAGTGAGATCCTATACTTACATGCTTGGAATTTTTCAGCCTCACCAAGCTTGTCATCAAGCTGGTGTGATTAGGCATCTTAAAATAAGAACCTCAACTGTAAATAGCAAAAGATTAGATCTTACCGAATTGAGGTGTCCATCGTGGTTCCAGACCTGGATGATCTAGGGTTTGTTAGAGAAAGCCTAATTTTTGAAACTTGGAATCTTCAGATATGATTAGATAGAAATATATACCTCTTCAAGGTGAGCTTTCCAATGTACTCCTTTTCTAAAAATAGTGGAGGGAAGCTCCGGAAACAGGAAGCCCTAGTTTACCAATTTCTTCTACATAAATTCCTGATACTGTTTCTACGGTATCTCCCAAATTACTACTCATATGTGTCTAAAAATTTGTATTAAGGTATCCTCACCTATCCTTGTTCCAACACCACAGGTTTCAATCGAATTGGTTTCACCAATTGGGACGTATGATATTTTTCCCAAGGTGACCTGTTTCAGGATTATTCAACATAGAGAAGTTGTATGGACTTCCACGTGTCACTGTTTCATCTTCGAGGTCTGAAATTTTTTCCATAGAAATTAAAGTCTGTGCCATTTCTGGAACATCTTGAGAAATTTAATTTGGACCTTTGTAACTTGAGATATAGAAATTCTCCCTATGTGTCCTTTTTAGGGATGAATCCTGGAAGAGGCTGGAACCCTAACTTGGAGGAATCATATCTCCTATAATATAGAAAATCTGAGGTTACAACTTGGAAAGAGTGTACATTAGGAATTTATCTTCGACCTCTAAAAGTTATGTCCCCTGAGAATTATTCAATACTGAAATATAGCCAATGTAAAAAAATTATCAGTTTTAGTATATAGGGTTTTTCCAGCCTGGGGTCAAATTAGGGTTTGACTTTCTCGGAGTTTCACCCATCCAAAAATATCGACCCATGTCTCTAAACTTTGATTTTGATGAGGAGAATAATTCTATGTCGATCTCACTCAAAAATTCCTCTTTTGTGAAAATCCCTAATTTCCTGCACCAAAAATTGAAAATGCCCGGAATCAAATTCTGCTTCGATAGAAAGATGTGCCCTTCAATGGAGAGTTATCCTAGCATAATTTTGCTGATGGATTATGGAGAGAGACCCAAAAAGTAAGAATCCATATATTCTGCAGCTACAAAATTTATTCTTCTTAGGATAGCTCTGATACTATGTTAGATTTTTATCTGAGAGAATAACATGCACATCAATAAACACAAGAGACAAGAGACACAAAGAATTTTCCTAGGGGAAACCATAAAGGAGAAAACCCCGAAACTTCCTCAAAGATAGAATGAGCACCAATGGCAGTAGTAAAACCCAAAGACAGAAAAGATGATCTCCACTATTGTTCTCTCTCTCTCTCACTTGAGAGAGCTTCTCCTCTCTCACTCATGCACCCCAGTGAGTGAGTGTGTGTGTGATAAATAGAGAGTCGCACTCTCTATTTATATTCTTTTATTCACTTAATATTTGACTCTGTTATGTAGGCTCAAGTAATCCTAACTCAGTTATGTAGGCTCGAGAAACCACAACTGGGGTACTAATGACCTGAATTACATTAACTCACCTAGGGCTGACTTCTCTAGGAGAGTCTAATAACCCTAGTTCCCCAAAACTGTGGGGACTTTAACCCTTGAACAATAAGGAGGGTTACCCTCTATGACTTTACATGACTTATTATTGATTCTCCTGATAGGAACATTGGGGTATGACATGACTCAATTACATTATAGATACTTCCCGGAATAAACATCGGGGTACATAAAATATAGAAGTGAATACATTTCCACACTCACAAATACATCAACAAGACCGATCACTATCACTTAGATCCCTTGTCCCCACACAGACCCATGGTTGGTCACGTCCCATTGTCTTAAGGCACTAACCCCGATCCCTTTCATGGAGGAAGGGTTGGAGGAAGTTCTGGTAGTGGACCTTTACGAATAAGCACCCTACCTATTGGGAACCCACATACTAGGAACCCTATTGTTGGGAACCCATCTACTAGGAACCCTCCCATTGGGAACTTATCTACTCAGAACCCTCCCATGGGAAACCCACCTACATCCAAGAACCTCCATTATGGAAATCCCCCATTCAGCAACCCAACCACTAGGAATGTTGTATTGGGGAACCCATCCATAAGTTTTGTTTTTACTAAAAACCCTTTTTCCAACAACCCCCATGTAGAAAATCTACATGTCAAGAACCCTCCTATAGGGAAACCCCCCATGATTGTACCCCCACATAGATCCTCTGGGACCATGAACCTTCCATTCATGGCTAGCCCTAAACTTCCTGATCTAGAACAATCAACCAATGACCCAATTCATTAGGTTACTAACTAGCCAACTATGCCTACAAAACTCCATTCAAATATCTCTAAATTTGATAGGAAGGCCAAAGAAGATCCCTAGAACCACATCATGTACTTCCACCTATGGTGTTATTCAAAATCCATAGTTGATGAATTAGTTAGACCATGTATCTTCCATAGGGACTTCATTGGAATTGTGACCAAGTGGCACATCTGTTGGGGCATGGACCTTGAAGGTCCTTAATTTTGGCAACTCCACGGTTTTGGTGCGAAGCTTGTAAGCGTAGTTGCGGTCCAAAATAGGCTTAGGGGTTTTAGGGTTGGGTCGAAGCCCCTCTTTTTGTAAATAACCCATAGTTTAAGTGCATGGTTTTTAAGCCCATGGTTTAAACTCATGGTATTGTAATAGTGCACTTGTATAAATAGGCACTTATGTAAAGGAGAAAAGAGATTTTTCGAAGGTTTTTGTATGATGATAATTTGATGCGAAGAAGCTAAGGTCTATTTTTGGAAGGATAATTCCCAGCTGAGTGCGTGGACGACCTCTGCAGCTGAGTGCGCAGAGGTTTTTGTTAAGGCTAAGTCCTAGCTAAGTGCGTGGATGACCTCTACAGCTGAGTGTGCAGAGGGTTTTGTTAAGGCTAAGTCCCAACTGAGTGCGTGGATGACCTCTACAGCTGAGTGCGTAGAGGGTTGAAGAAGAAAGGTTTTGCAGCTAAGTGCATAGTTTTGGGTTGTTGAGAAGATCTCCAGCTGAGTGCATAGATCAGAACTGCTAGAAGATCTGCAGCTGAGTGCGCAGATCAGAACTGTTGTTTTGTAAAGAGTTGAATATAAACGCAGTTCTGTGGACATAGCCCCTACACTGGGGGTGAACCACGTATATCTTGTGTTGTGGTGGTTCCTTTTTGTTTTGTGCTGTTATGTTTTATGCATTTGATAATTAGAGGAATGATAAAGTAAGATAAACTGTTAAGTATTAACTTCACTGTGAATTCCCAGTTAAGGGTTAAGCAAGTAACTATCTTTTTATCTAAACTGCGAAGCTATTTAAGTGAATATCGAAGCTCTGTATTGTATGATTATTCTTTGTTAAGGCTAAAGGTATAGTAATATCCCTCTTTTGCCTACAAAAACCTAATTCTGTGGCAGCCCATAGCTGTTTCGGGTGAGTGCAACATGTTCGCAGGTTGTTGCTAAAAGGGCCAACACAGTGGGTCTCTTTGTTGGTGTGAAGATAAAAGTATAAGAACCGGGGTCTGCCCTATGTGCCAACAAATTGGTTCTGTTGCCGGTTGAACTAGTATCTACTTCAAGAGGGATATACGTTGTACCTGGAGGGATATGATTTGGAGGCCCTCGGTAAAAGAAATCAGTAACTGGATTGAAGATACCTATCTGAGATTTGCTGAACAAGAAAATAAAGATCCTCGTCGTAGCTCAGACAACTTCTTGCAAAGGTACATTTTTTCTGATATTTATGAAATTTTCTTTGCTAGTATCCACATAGAATTGCACCAGTGCTTATCCAGGTTGACAGAAAGAAAGAAAAAATTCAAAGAAGATCAGTCTCCTGACTGGACCCCAGAAAGAATTAAGCTGTTGAAAAGTGTGAGCAACGCGGTATCACGAGCTGTTGACTTTTGGATAACGCAAACCCTTGAAGCATTTGTGACGGAGTCCTCCATCGACACACATACTTCTTTCAGCGAAGCAGAAAGAATTTTTTTCAAAGGACCAAGAGGTAAGTACCTGAATTCATTAAGTTTGAAAATTAAAATGCTCTTGGCTGAAAAAGGCATATTGCTTATCGAATCCGATTGCTAGATTTATTGCTACTAACCTATGTTTGGAAGCGAAAGTGACTTCGACGAGCAAAGTGGTTTGCTTCACAATGGTAAAAGATAGAAGAGAACTTTTGGATCCTATACCCTAGGCCAGAATACCGATTATACCCCATTAAGTCCAGAAGAGTCTGAATCTGAAGAAACCCTCCTATCACTCCACAGCACAAATCTGTTATCCCTGAGAACCCTTCGTAGTCTGAAAGTAACCCTAGCCTGAGTAGTCTTGTCGCAGGTCAGTCTACCTCAAAAAGTTCCCTTCCTCCTGTTACCAGTATTCCCCCTACTCCTCCCCCTCCTCCCCCTGCTTCGATCCACTATGGCCCATGTGAATGATGATATCAAGATCCCAGTATTTAGAGGGACTAGATCAGAGGATCCAGAACAGTTTTAGTTCTTATGCAAAGTTGTTTGGACTACTAAGAATTTTATGGATCAAAATACAAGAACAACGTAGCTGGTCACCTCTTTCAGAGACCGAGATTTGACCTATTTTATGAAGTTTTCTAGTACTTAGAACTATATCTTGGCTGATATTAAAAAAGCAATGATCAGAGAATTCAAGAAGCCTAAATCAGAGTCACAGTGTATAACTGAACTAAAATAAATTCAGCAGAAGCGAGGTGAATCAGTTTGGGACTTTGATCAGAGGTTCAAGGTTCTATTGGATCAATTTAGCTTCACTATTAGACCAGAAAAGCATAAAGAATGGTTCATCACAGCACTATTGCCTCATATCAGGACTCCACTTATGCAACAGAAGGTTGCTGATCAACAAGAGGTGTTGGAAATTGCTATGAAACTTGAAACAACTCCTGTTAGAGATAATTCTGGAATAGCCCAAATACAAGCACAGTTAGCAGAAATGGCTTTGGAGCTTTGCGACATGAAGAAAGGGAAATCTATTCGAGAAAAGGTTTGTTGTACATGATGTAAGACAGAAGGTCATGACAAAGAACAGTGTCCTGCATTAAGAACTTATTTGAATACTGGTGCACCAAACTTGTTTAACCCTAATGTCCTATATTGTGAGATCTGTAGAACAACTGGCCAGCATCGACTTGAAGATTGCTATCTACTGCAGAGATATGTTCAAGTACCTAAGAATCCCTACTGCAAGTTCTGTAAGTCAGTTGGACACAAGAAAGACGAATTTCATAGCTTTGACCTCATGAGAGAGCAAACCTATGATGCTTATAGGGTACAACCCGATGCACAAGGCAATGATGGATATGGTTACCGGGGTAGTACATCAGGTCAAGGTAATTTCAGAGGTCGTGGTCGTGGTGGTATGCCTGGAAGAGGTTGAGGCCAGGTTGTTTTCTATAACTGTAATTAGGCAGGACATGTAGCTAGAGACTGTCAGAACCCAACTTTGACATGTCAATACTGTAGAGAAGTTGATCATGTGATTGAGCAATGCCCACAGTTGATAGCCAAGATATAGGAAATAAATGGTGCTCCTACTCAGAATGTTCAGATGATTGCTATAAAGAAAAGACCTGTCCCAACCCTTAACATTGTTACAAGGAATGGAGCTAAGACGCAAGTGCAGAATAAGGAGAATTAGCCTGACGAGGCTTGGGTCCGCAATACCCCAGAGAAAATTCCATTCTTCAATGTTGGAAGAGAAAAAGGAACATTTATGGAAGCTAGAAAAGACTTTGCTAACCCAAGAACATCAGTAGAAACTACGCAACATCATCAATAGAAATTACAGTTTCAAGAAGCTTTGTCGGATCAAGTAAGTACATGAACATCATTTTTACAAAGTTGTATGAAGCTATTAAGAAATCAGAATGCTTTGAATGAGTTACATAAATTTATTCAGTCTTGCGAACCTCAGCGAAGCTCTGATAGAGGAAAAACTGTTAATAGAGTTAGAAGCACTAGAAGAGAAATGAGATTGCATGCTTATATAGGATATTATGACATGACTGATATCATTTTAGACCTAGGATTAGAAGTGAATTTCGTAACTAAGCAGACATAAGAACAAATGGGAAGACCTATGCTTGAATGGTCCCCTATACCGCTGAGATTAGCCAATCAGTAGAAGATTGTGCCCTTGGGAAGATTCCCTAGTGTACCAGTGGACATTGATGGAGTCAGTACCTTAGCATATTTTGAAGTAATTGAAATAATTGATGATAGCAACCCCTATCCAGCATTGCTAGGAATTGAATGGGAAATAGAAAATTATGCAGTAATCAACCTTAAGAACATACAGATGACTTTTGAAGGAAAAGGCTTGAGAGTCATAGTACCGTTGGACCCTTCTCAAGGAGAAAGGTATACAGATCCAGTCAGAGATGAATATCGGGATGTTTTAGATCATATTTACAACATCACAGCTAAAGAAGAAGACTATGTTAACCCTACTACTAAAGGTATAATGGATTGGCAGTGTGACAGTTCTTGCATGACTGATTCAGACAAAGGCCTAAAGAATTGGAAAAATAGACTTTATGAGCTACATGGACATCGATGTGCAAGAATTACCAAGTCTATCAGATGGGTTGGCTCACAGACAAAGATATTACCTACTTTTGATGGCTTGACAGACCCAGAATAGTTCATTGTACAATTCTCAAAGCAAGTACCAGATTCATAGAAAATGGAGACTCTAGATTTAGTATTTAGAGCCGTAGCTACCAGATGGTGGAATGGTCATAAAAAGTATATTCATAGTTGGAGAGCTTGTCAAAAGTTTCTTTGCTTGAGAATCATGGATCAACCTCAGGAGGTGCGAAGCATATTTAATGGTAATACTAACCCTCAGGAACATTTGGAGCAATGTTATGAAGCATGGAAGCATGTACCTTGTGAAGAATGGGTACATAGGTTTGTACACACTCTGGAACCTATAGCAAAGAACTAGTCTATGGAGGTGGAGCTTCGCCATGGTACTGTAAGTTGGGTTAGCCTTATCAATAGTTTTGTGCTCACATTTTCTATTAATGAGGATTGCCCTGCTTTGGATGCAGCTATTAGGGTGATCCATACTAAGGTGTTTGATGATAAAGAAATAGCCGAGCACCAACTTGATTGCAAGGAACAAGAAGCTAATGCAGTAGAATGTTATAACCTTTCCATTGATGAAGACGATGACCCTCGCAACATTAATATTCCTGATTCAGAAGGAAATTGCGAAGTACATGGAACAACAATCGAATCACCTGAAGTAACTCAGCCCTTGAAAACAAGGAAAGTAAACATTGGATCAGAAGAAATACCTAAGTACGCTACCATTGGAGATTACTGGGATGAAGAAATGGTAAGCAAAGTGACTGAACTCCTCCATGAGTATGAGGACTTATTTTCAATGAAGTTCTCAGAAATGAAAGGTATCCTTGGTGATATAGGAGTGATAAAAATCCCTTTAAAAACTGATGCGAAGCCTGTGAAGCAACGCCCTTTTAGGCTGAATCCCAAGTACAAAGAGAAAGTCAAGATGGAGCTAGATAAGATGCTCGCTGCAGGAATCATTGAGCCCGTCAAAGAGTCCAAATGGGTCAGCCCTATGGTGGTACAAGAAAAGAAGACCAAGGGAGAAATCAGAATCTTTGTTGATCTGACGAAGCTGAATGATGCTTGTTTACATGATCCTTTTCCTACTCCCTTTACAGATGAAGTTTTAGACAATGTCGGAGGTCAAGAAGTGTATTATTTCACTGATGGATTTTCAGGTTACCATCATATCATAATTGCTCCAGAGGATTGACATAAAACAACCTTCACTACAGAAATGGGATCTTTTCAGTATACTGTTATGCCCTTTGGATTGAAGAATGCACCTGCTATGTTTTCCAGAGTAGTCATATCTGCACATAAGGAATTTATTCATAAGTTCTTAGAAGTTTACTTTGATGATTGGACTATCTTTGGTTTATTGAAAGATCATATATCTAGTTTAAGACTTATGCTGGACAAGTGTAGACAACATTAGATTTCATTAAACCTGAAGAAGTGTATCTTTTGTGCACCTTTTGGAATTCTGCTAGGTCACATTGTATGCAAGCAAGGATTGATGGTGGATCCTACAAAGATAGCCATTATTGTGAACTTACCACCTCTTAAGTCTATTAAGCAACTTCGCACTACGCTTGGTCATACTGGATATTACAGGAAATTCATTAAAGGATATGCTTAGATTATAGCCCCTATGGAAAAGAAATTGAAGAAAGATATTAAGTTTGAATGGACACCTGAATGCCAGGAAAGCTTGGACATTTTGAAAGAAAATATGGTAACTTCCCCTATCTTAGTATTCCCTAACCGAAATAAAGATTTTCATGTTCATGTCGATGCCTCCTCCATTGCTTTAGGTATAGCATTGGATCAGTCAGGTGAAGGTAATATTGATCACCCTATTGCTTTTGCAAGTAGAAAATTGTCCACAGTAGAAAAGAATTATACTATGAAAAAATGAGAAGGTCTAGCTATGGTTTATGCCTTGCAGAAGTTTCGACACTATCTGTTAGGATCTCATTTTAAGATGTTCACTAACCATTCTACTTTGAATTATTTGGTTAACAAGCCTGTGTTAGGTGGAAGGATATGCAGATGGATGATTTTGTTTCAGGAGTATGAATTTGAGATCATAGTTAAGCCAGGAAGACTTAACCTAGGGCCTGACCACTTGTCGAGGCTCGAGCCAGGAGAAGAACCCACTAGTTTGGATGAAGGTCTTCCTGATGCCCAGTTGTTTTCCATCCAAATGGTTGATGACTATTTTTAGGATATTGTTCAGTACTTGTCTACAGGGTTTGCACCTTCTGAGATGACAACAAAGTAGAAGAAGTAGCTGGTGGTTAGAGCAGCTGACTTTACCTTGATATCAGGATAGCTATATAAGATGGGACCAGATGAAATACTGCGCAGATGTGCCTTGGAGCATGAAAAGCCATTGATTTTGGCTGAGGCACATTCTGGAGCAGCAAGAGGTCATTATGCAGGAAAAGCTACTGCACAGAAGATTCTGACAGCTGGATTGTGGTGGCCTATGATTCATAAGGATGCAAGAGAGTATTGCCACAGCTGCGATATCTGTCAGAGGACAGGAAAACCATCCAGGAGGGATGAGATGCCTCTGGTTCTATAGGTAACTTTACAAGCATTTGACAAGTGGGCTATTGATTTTGTTGGACCAATCAATCCCCCTACAAAGAAATATGGAGCAAGATACATTATTACAGCAACTGATTACCTTACTTGTTGGGCCGAAGCTCAACCAGTCCAGGACTGTAGTGCTGCTACAGCTACGAAGTTCATCTTTGACAATATCTTGTCGAGGTTTGGATGTCCTAGAATTCGTATGAGTGATCAAGGATCACATTTTATGAATAAGACTATTGAAGCATTGACCAAAAAATTTCAAGTATATCATCAGAAGAGTACTGCCTACCATCCTCAAGCAAATGGAACCGTCGAAGCCTTTAACAAGATCCTTGAGTATGCTTTGATGAAGGTTTGCAATGTTAACAGAAATGATTGGGATCTTAGAATTCCAGTAGTATTATGGACTTATAGAACCACTTGCAAGAAGTTGACAGGCCATACACCTTTTAGGTTGGTATATGGACAAGAAGCAGTTATGCCCACAGAGTACATTGTTCCTAACCTTAGAATATCTGCCTTCATAGAGATGGATGATCTAGCCGTGTTGAATGAAAGGCTGGCGAGGATACTGGAACTAGAAGAAGACATATTCATTGTAGGTTTCCAGCAGCAAGTGCACAAAGCTAGAGAAAAAGCATGGCACAATAGACACATTAAGAAGAAGCATTTTCAGAATGGTGATCTCATGCTCTTGTACAATAGTAAATTCATGAAGTTCCCAGGTAAGTTCAAGACACATTGGAAAGGACCATACATAGTTCAGACATTTACCGATGGTGGCGCAGTTCAGTTAGCTAAATTCAATGGAGAAATTTTTCCCTCCATGGTGAATGGGAGTAGGTTAAAGAAGTACAGGAACAAGCCTGTACCCCCTTATCAGAAGTAATAGCAAGAACAAGAGTCTAAGTACCAAGAACAATTGAAATGGGGTACTAGCCTATAATGAAGCTGTTCTCAGAGAGCTTCAACAGATTGTTGAAAAATTTACGAAGTGTCGAAGGTTGTGGAAGAAATTCTATTGTGGGTCAAAGTTTGAAGCTCTGTCGAAACTGGTCTCAAGATGGGTTGTAGGTCAATATTATGTTGAAGGTCCTTATTGTGGTGAAGCTGAAGTTAGTGGTCGTGCCGAAGAACAAAGGTGTGTCTAAGCTTAAAATGTGACAGTTGGAAAAAATCAGATTTGGTGGCGCCGGTACATTAACTGCATTAACTGCATGTAATGATGAGATTTTGGGAAATCTAGTGCCGTTTGGACAAGATCTACAGCTGCTCTATCAGATTTGGTGTCTTTAATGCACAGTTATGGCAGATTTGGTCGTTGGATTCTATAAGAAGACACCCAGGCCTGCGAATTTCGCGTTACGCATTTTTCTTGAGTTGAGTCAATGTCAGCTGATCGCGAAGTCCAGGAATTGTTGAGAGAATTCAGACAGAGGGGTCTGTAGAACCTTATGAGAAATCCACCTACATATGCACCTCAAGAACAAACTCCCCTAGCACCAATTCAGCCAATGCAGACATGATCAACCAGAAAGAAATTTAAGGCAGAAGTTTTCTCTAAGCGGAACGAAGAAAGACACAAGCCATTAGGAAATACACCAGAGGATCCCATGATGAATCCTCCTGGAGAATTCGAAGACTTTGGTGAGGATGAGAACGTTGCACCACAGCATCCACCATATCTTTCGCCTATTCGACCAGTATTTCATCCACCTCGACGGACAGCCAAGTTCACGTTACGCACCCCTTCCCTGCCACAGGGTGTGCAGTTGGTCAGAACAATGATAGGAAAGATAGACTGGCTCAAGTACGCAAACCATGATATGAATGATCATGGGAATTTTCCGCAGTTCGCACTGGGGATATACTTGCACTCTGTCCATTATCTGGAGATCGGTACGACGCTACTGGAAGTGAAACAGTGGGCTGCTGGCTTGGAGCAAGCTAGCTTGTTGAAGATGCTAAATGTCCCCCACTTTGGTTGCAGCACGCAGGTTACCATGGTGGTCAAGCAACTATTGGCGTTGGTGCATGATGGGAACTTACTGATAGGAAGCCACAGAATTCCTATTGATGGAGAGTTGATTCATAGGATCACAAGCTTGCCGAAGGAAGGGCCTGATCCTGGGATTGAGTTTGTTGAAAAACACAAGGATACGAAGCTAGCGCAGCACATGAAGGACCGCTTCGGCCTGACGAAAGGAAAGAGAGGGTATCAAACCTCGACAATTCAGTACCAAAACATTCACTTCACCGTAGAGCTCCTAGCATGCAAATTAATGAAAAAGTGCAGACTGAATGAAGTACCTACCCCGATTGTCAGTATTGCTGTGAACTGTGCCGAAGGCTATAGTTACAAATGGGAAGAGTACATTGCTAGGGAATTCCTTGAATATGTCTGCGATGAACAGGAGAAAGGTAGACCCTTTCATTACTCATTTTTGTTAGTACTTATTGCACTGGTAGGATGGAGAGAGCCTACCGAAGCACAGTTTGTTGATGTGCCTCTGGAGATGCCTGGCGCAGCAAGGTATGCATCTCTTTGGGTCTCACAGGATAAGGCCTTGTAGCAGATGACGAACTATGTGTTCACCTTTTATGCACTGAATATTTCATATGAGATCCTGAAAACACCATGGCTCAGTAATGAGCTATTCTCACAAGATGCTATAGTGGCCAACTTCAAGGCTGACATGCACAATGTCTTCATCTAGGCCAATGTAGATAACAAGCATACATGCTGGAAGTTGCCATACATGGTGAACTAGGAGGACATCATCGCAGTAGTTCAGCAGTGGCCAGCTGAATGGATGAAGGATGTAGGAACAAGGCCCAACATGCCAGTCCCCTAGTGACAGATGTGGGCGCAGGTCCTAGTCAGGTGCCGCAGAGTGACCCACCAAAAGAGAGCAAAGAACAAGATGAGTCACAGCAGATCGAAGGTGACCATGGTGGAGATGATGGAGTTGACGAAGAAGAACAAGAAGAATTGGTCAAAACCATCTCAGACCCCAATCGCCCAGATAAGCGCAAGTCTCCAGAAGTGGAGGAAGTTACGAACCCTTCGCCCAGAAAGAAAGCTAAGGCGTCGAAGGGTAAGAATATCGTCGAAGAGCCTGCTTTGACGGTTGAAGAGCTTGATCAGGATTTGACAAATTCCATAGAAGTATTAACCAACAAATGGTCAGAATTTCTAGCTACACACCTTGATGTGCTCACTGGCGTAGCATAGCAAATTACAAAACTAAAGGAGTTAGTAGAAAGATCAGTGACTGGCGCTGCAGCAAGTAGTGCCCCAGTAAGCGCGCAGCTAGATACGAGACAATGACCTGCTAGAAACAACAGAGGAAAAGTACCAAGTGTAGCCCTCATAATAACTGACATAGTATCTCGATCGCAGATGAGTATGACAGTTGAGATAGACTATGCCAAGTTGTCTATGTTGGAGCTGCATCTTTGTCAATTGGAAATCATGAACGATATCTATGAACGCGATAGCTACTCACACATGCAGTTGGAAAATAACACAAAGCAGAGTGAGAGCCTCGCAGTGCAGTTGGAAGAAGCTGAGCAGAAAAAGAGGGAAGCAGAAATCAAGCAGGCTACACTGGCGCGAGTATTGGATGAGGTGTGTCGAAGTCTCCCTGATTTTGACATGCAGGCTGAAGAAGAACTGGAGCGAAGAATAGTCAAGTTGAAAGACTATGCACAATAGTCTCGAAGCCAGATAGAGAATATGAAAGAAGAGCATGAGGCCCAGATTATGGAGCTTCAGCTTCGCATCATTCTTGAGAGTCCACCAGAGGTCAGGGAGCATCGTCGCAGAGATATTCAAGCCTCAGCAATGAAGATCTCAGATCTTGTGAGCAGTGCATCAAAGCTGCTAGATGAAAGTGTCAAGGCCTGGGTGAACTTGCAGCACAACCCAAAAGTAGAAAACTTGCAGGAAACCATCAAGCAGTGATGGACAGAGCTATATGCAGTCAAAGCAAAAATCAAGACATTGCCTCCTATGCAGAAGATGCTTAAGGTGAAGCATAGCAATGAGCTCCAGCAAGAAATTGAGTCCTGCAGAAGGAAAGAGACATTGTTAGTGAGCTCTATGTTGCCTCTCATTAACGAGGCCTTGGAGTTGAGCACTGCTGCAGACAACCAGCTCAAAGTCTTAAAGGAGTATGATGCGTTCGCACAGGAAAAGGCCAGCGAATCATCTGCAGCAACATTGCAAGAGATAGTGGAGAAGGATAAAGCAGCCGAAGATATCATGCGCAGCCTCAACAAGTAGTTCACTATATTCACCAATAATATTCTTCCACCAGAAAAGTAGCAGAGTGCCCCAGGATGGGACACTGGTGAATCTTAGGGGCCTGTTGGGGCGTGGACCTTGAAGGTCCTTAATTTTGGCAACTCCTCGGTTTTGGTGTGAAGCTTGTAAGCAGAGTTGCGGTCCAAAATAGTCTTAAGGGTTTCGGGGTTGGGTCGAAGCCCCTGTTTTTGTAAATAACCCATGGTTTAAGTGCATGGTTTTTAAGCCCATGGTTTAAACTCATGGTATTGTAATAGTGCACTTATATAAATAGGAACTTATGTAAAGGAGAAAAGAGCTTTTTCGAAAGTTTTTGTATGATGATAATTTGATGCGAAGAAGCTAAGGTCTATTTTTGGAAGGATAAGTCCCAATTAAGTGTGTGGATGACCTCTGCAGCTGAGTGCGCAGAGGGTTTTGTTAAGGCTAAGTCCCAGCTAAGTGCATGGATGAGCTCTGCAGCTAAGTGCGCAAAGGGTTGAAGAAGAAAAGTTCTGCAGCTAAGTGCGCAAAGGGTTGAAGAAGAAAAGTTCTGCAGCTAAGTGCGCAGTTTTGGGTTGTTGAGAAGATCTGCAGCTGAGTGCACAGATCAGAACTGCTAGAAGATCTGCAGCTGAGTGTGTAGATCAGAACTGTTGTTTTGTAAAGAGTTGAATATAAACGCAGTTCTGTGGATGTAGCCCCTACACTGGGGGTGAACCACGTATATCTTGTGTTGTGGTGGTTCCTTTTTGTTTTGTAATGTTATGTTTTATGCATTTGATAAGTAGTTGAATGATAAAGTAAGATAAATTGTTAAGTATTAACTTCGCTGTGAATTCCCAGTTAAGGGTTAAGCAAGTAAGTGTCTTTTTATCTAAACTACGAATCTATTTAAGTGAATATCGAAGCTCTATATTGTATGATTATTATTTGTTAAGTCTAAACTTATAGTATTATCCCTCTTTTGCCTATAGAAACCTAATTCGGTGGCACCCCATAGCTGTTTCAGGTGAGACTGCAACCTGTTCATAGGTTGTTACCAAAAGGGCCAACACTATGGGTCTCTTTGTTGATGTGAAGATAAAAGTATAAGAACCCGGGTCTTCCCTAAGCGCCAACAACATCAACTAGCCTCACAATACCCACTCTACCTTCCCATCGTTAGCATCCATATTTTTGTAGTTTTTCCAACTTCCTATGAGATATGGAACTAGTGTCAAAACCATTTTGTCGTGTCACCAAAACACCACTACCCATATCATGGACCACACCAATGAATGGCATAGACAAAATTTTTTATCCAAAATAAAGATAGATGGTAGGATTTTTCTCGTCTAGATTTCAAACTCTCTGATCCCTGATATCGCTAAGGATGTTTCTTTTGAATGCCCAAAATAAGAAGAAGAGTCTATGCTCAAAGTATAGTAGTTTGCCTTCATCTATTCCTAGCCAAGTTATCGATACACCATTTTTGCAGACACACCTCATGGCAATTATGCTCACAAAGACCCATTGGTGGAATGACATGATGTCTATGGTGTTATTGGTTCGGTCAAATCCATACTTCAACCTTATACTCACATACCTCCCATTGCGAATCCTTTGTATGGTAATCCATCCAGTGCTACTGTTGGGTCCTATAATAGACCATTTTTTACCACACCCATTATGTCTTTTTGCCTTATCCTACTTCATTTCTACACACCAAACAGATATTTTTCCTCACATTGAGCTTAAATATTTATAGGTATGATTAATTCTTGTTTTATTCTATTAATTCCTAAGATTGTTATTGTTAGAACTTTGTCTCTTGAATGGTGCTAATATGTCTTGATTTTATAAAGATAGTTCAATCCTTGAGGAACACGGGTGCAGCAACCACTTAGTCTGGAGAAGAAAGTAATATTGGGTGCTAGTTGTTACTCTTCAGTCCCAGTTTCATATGCTAAGTGGGAACAGTTATAATTGCTCCATGTAATAGTTTCAATAGAATTCAGTTGCAACAACGTGTCACTACTCAACGCATAGCTACAATAGAAAGGGTATCTTCCATCTTATTGATTCTATTTGATCCATTAACGTCCATAACAACAACACTTCCTATATTCCCTATCTCCATTCAATTTCACTCAAAGCTGTAAGAGCTTGTTGTAACAAGGCATCCTGAAGATTGTAGATATTCATGGATGCCAGATATTAGTGGGTGAGGATTATGTTGTTCATGTATAAATATGTGGACAAAATTTGAGCCTGGGGTTGGTTGATTATTATCAGACTATGGAAGCTATGATAGAGAGATGTAGCTGTAATTCACCATTTTAATGCAAGGAGCATGATTCTTCATATTTCTACGTCTTAATTTGTGTTAGTCCTGATGTCTCTGTTTGAAGGATGGGTCTACCTTCCCACACAGATTGTCAAATTAATTAGATTCTTTGATTATTTTTGTCGCGTGGTGTGTAAATTACAGTAGATGCATTTACAATAAGCTGCAACAGTAATGACCGATCATTGTGTTTCCTTTGATAGTTAATGTTTGCATTCCTATTAAGCGGAAACTTTGTGGTGTGGAAGTCAACTATGTAAGATATTTTCTATTATGCATGTGTGCCAATAGTTATTGCATTCAAGCTCAGCTCTAGTTCCTTTCAATTACTTATCTTTCTCAGGTTTGCTAATTTAGTCAGATTATGGTTTGGGTATTTTTTGTTCAATTAATGTTGTTTCCAATTCTTATATTAGTTGAATTAAATAGGTTATGATTGATTCACTTATAGTCTGATACTGTAGGATTTAACTTCTTGTAAAAGTAAGTCTAGTTATCTATTCTTAGATTTTTTATTGTTGGATTGATGCTGTAGGAAGGTAATTGCATTTCTGAATTCTTAGATGGGTAAATTAGATTAGTTTGGTCCATGAGAAGAGTTTGACTGAGCAGATAGGCAGGACAATAATCTTGCATTCATTCAATAAGCTAGTTAATTTTTTATGCATAGATTGTTCTAATTATATTTGAAACAAAAAGACTCCCCTGGGTTGACAATTCATATTGAACTTTCTGTGTGTTAGTTGTAATTAATTAGGATATAGGGTGACCAAAATTTTGGCGGCGTTGCTAGGGAAGATAATTGATAGACATAGTAGTAGTTGTATTTATTCATTTTTCTTCAGTAGTTTTTTTATCTTGCATGATTTTTGGGTTGTATGAATACAAGGAGAGTACAACGTGATATTCCCAGAAACCCTAGAACTCCCCAGAATACCAACTTTGTAGGAAGTCAAGGTCATGGTAGTAGTCCAGAATTGGGAAGGATTACACTCATTGATGATCTAGTTTCCAGATATAATTCTTCTACCAGAGCTTGCCATCAGGGAACATCATCTGTCAGAAGAACCCCGATTACTCCTAGGGTGGAAGCATCAGCTTCCACAGTGGAGAGAATAGGAGAAGTTGCGACACCATCTGGTGTCCCTATAGATGAAGTAGAGCTAGTGCCATGGGATTAGGTGAGCCAAAGGTAGTTTACCACATTGATGGGAAGGAGGTTACAAAGGAGTAGTGGTTACAACTTCAGCAGGAGTGGGAAAATCAGAGGAAGCAAAAGGAAAACATGAATAACGGACGTGAACTTGATGATCATGAAGAAGGAGTAGGATATAACCATCACAATGATGGCACCCCTCTGCATGAGGAGGTAATTTCCACACTTCAGTTACCTATTTGACAGCCAATTGTTTAGGCACCCATGAAGAAAACACCACCATAAGTATTACCACGCTTTCATGGGAAATTCACAAGGGATCTAGATGAGTTTATCTTTGAATTTGGCATCCTCTGTCACAACTATGAATACATGTACAGAGAACAAAAGTTAAAAGGTTTTCCTGCTACTTTGAAGGACAACGATCTACGATGGTTTATGAGCCTGGGTGGTGAGACTGCCACCACCTGAGAACAAATGAAACATGTGTTCCTTGGAAAATACCAAGAGTATTGTAACAACAAATACAAAAGAGAAGAATTGTTTAAGATGGTACATGAGGATGAAGAAAGTCTGGAGGAATTCATTGAGATACTTCTGTATAATGTAAAAAGGGTGGGAAAAATTAACATGGGGTTAGAGTTGCTCAAAATTATCCTACTTCATGGGATTAGAGAAGATTTTCTGGACATGATGAATTTGTTGGGAAAGGGGGATATTTCAAAAGAACCCTTTGATAATATTGTCAACTTATCTCGAAGATATTTGAGAGGATCCTTTAGACCCAACAAATGGGACAAAGGACTAGAACGAGATGTCTTCAATATAAAACATAAGTCATCTAATGGAGGATCTACTTGGGAATAAATAGGAAACCTTCTTGAAAATTTTAAGACATATATGATGAGCTCTATCTCCTCGGAAATGGACATCCTGAGAGAAAAGTAGAGGCAAGTTGTAGAATATTTGACACTTGGTGTATTCTTGCGTAGATGCACGAAGAAGTACCCACTGAATGAATGCCCACTTGACAAGGTGGAAGTATGCCAACTCTATGAATTAAATCATGATACTAAGGAGTGTCCTTCACTAACCCAAGTTAAGGAAGTCCTGCAGGCATCTACTCCTGATGTGGAGAAATATTATTTCATTGCTTAAAAGAAGCCTTGGAAGCCAAGAAATCAAGGTATGAATCCATACTTTTGGAATAATATGAATAATATGAATAACATGAATACACAATTCCCTTCACATTATTCTAACAATCAATGGCATCCATATCAAAATTTTATGTAGAATTCTAACTATTGGTCACCTTTGGCACAACAATTAAACCAACAAACTTCTTGATCTCCTGGTTGGAGAAAATCCTGTCCAGGAAATCAGTTTCCTCATAACCAACTGCCTCATCAACAATACCTTCCTCATCAATACCCTCGTCAAAAGTACCCTCCTCAGCAATACCCTCACCAATAGTACCTGTAGTCGCAATTGCAACTCCAAAACAACGTTGCACCAATGAACATGCCAATATGACCACAACTACCTACCCAGCCTAACCCTAACCCAAATAATAAAGCAGTTCATCAATTTGAGACTTCCAACATGTCTGCTTACTCAATCACCTCAGTTCCTTGCAATAACATACGCTTACGATCAAGGAGGGTTGTGGAGCCCTTAGTCATTGAAGATGTTCCATCTTCTGTGACTGAAGAAAAAATGAATCAGCATTACCCATATAATACAACAATCCCCATCATTGAGGATGTTGAGAATCCTACTGAGATACTGACTGAAACACAGGAAGAAACACTCATTGAAACACAACCTACACGACTACTTAGAGAACCGCCATATCCTGAGCGACTAACACTACATAATATAGTGGAACAACCTTAGTTTAATCTCTTAGTAGAATTAAAGAAATTATATGTCAAAATTCCACTTTTACATGCCCTTCATGATGTGCTCATCATGCCAAAACAGTCAGGGATCTGTGTGTAAGAAAACTAGGAAGGAAGCCTAGAGATCCTCCCACAATCTATGTAATAAGAAAACTTTCTGAATTAATAATGGGAAAAATATCTTAGCCATGTATGATGATCCTGGAAACCCTACTATTACAGTACACATTGGAAACACTCAGATACTGAATGTTTTGGTATATTTAAGCACATCTATCAATGTTATGAACATCAAAATTGTCAAAAAACTTGGGCTCACTAATATTTGGCCCACCCCTACTATCCTAGAACTTGCTAATAAGTCCACAATAAAAACCGAGGGAATCCTTGATGACCTTGTTGTCTAAGTGGATTCATGGGAGTACCATGCAGACTTCCTGTTCTTGCAACTGAAGTCATAGCTAGGGGGACATCCGTTGATCCTAGGAAGACCTTTCTTAGCCATATCTGATGCTTGCATCAGCTGTCAGTCAGGGTCTATGACTATCTTAGATGGGACTGATACAAAAAACATGACCTTATACCCTCCATCTGAACCCATATTAGAAACTAAAGCTCCACTATGGATGGAGCTCAAGGAGGAGGAACGCATTCAATCATTGTTAATGATAGGGAAATCCTTAACCTTTAAGGATGAAACAGAGGATGATACTATCAATAGTTTCATTAGTGAGCCCACATCTATCAATAAACATGTTTACAAGATAATGAACAGTAATTTAGGTTAAGAAGAACAAGAAAAACTAACAAAGGAGACCCTAGTCAGTGATGCCAACATAATTCCAGTACTTAAAAACTTGAAAAGCATTCCAGTTGAGATAGAACCGAGAAAAACACT
Organism: Pseudotsuga menziesii; assembly: GCA_001517045.1. Lineage (NCBI taxonomy): Eukaryota > Viridiplantae > Streptophyta > Pinopsida > Pinales > Pinaceae > Pseudotsuga > Pseudotsuga menziesii. Next base: position 119,656 of record LPNX010247061.1, read on the forward strand.
GAACATTAATCTGAGTCTTGCTCCTGATGACAAGGAACGCCTGATCACTCTGCTGAAATATCATAAGGGAGATTTTTCTTGGGATTACACAGATATGAACGGTATCCCTGCTAATATTTGCACCCATCACATTTACATTAAAAGTGACTCCCGGCCTGTGTGCCAACCACAACAAAGGATGAACCTTAACTTGAGGGATATAGTGAAAGAATAAATCCAAAAACTCTTGGAAGTGGGGTTTATATACCCAATATTAGACAACGAGTGGGTTTCTCCACTCATGATAGTGCCAAAAAATAATGGGAAGTAGAGATTATGCATAGACTATAGGGAGTTGAACAAAGAAATGCGAAAAGACCATTTTCCCCTACCTTTTATTGATTAGGTACTTGATACCTTATATGGGAAGAAGTTTTTTTCTTTTCTGGATGGATTCAGTGGTTACAATCAAATCTAGATTGCTCCCGAGGACCAAGACAATACCACTTTCACATGTCCCTGGGGTACTTTTGCATACAGGGTACTTCCCTTCGGTTTGTGTAATGCACCTGCCACCTTTCATAGAGCTATGATTGGGATCTTTTCTGAGATGGTTAACTACAGCATGGGAATTTTTATGAATGAATCTACCCCATACGGTAGTAGCTTTTAGGAATCATAAAATATTTAGAAAATCTTTTAGTACACTATGAACACACCCAGCTATCTTTGAGCACTGAAAAAGTGTCATATGATGATGAGAGAGGGTGTAGTTGTTATGGAGAGAAATTCCTATGGCTTGGGGTACCACAACAGACAGCTAGACTCCAGAAATCAATATTTCCCAATATGCAATAGAAATAAAAAAATCTAACACTAAAGGATTGAACCTCGTACCTTATTCCAGACGGTTGAAGTAGATCCCCGTTGAGCTTTCCAATCTTCAGCTTGAATTGTTATAGCACATCCTCAACAACAAGTAAACAATACAAGCATACTATATTTCATGGTGTTAGATCTATTATAGCATATATAATCAATAATGTAAAATCATTTGACATATTCCAATGGATACAATATTCATTCAAATACACATTACTGGACAGGAAAAGATATTTCTATTAATCAGAATCAGAGATTACAAGTGACAACCTCTGACGGCACGTCTGCGAACCGGAGAAACTGAATCCCCCACTTGGGCCTCCACCACCTCAATCCTCCATCACTTCGATAGCAAGCTTACTAACAAAAGGAAAGCTTGGGAAGAACACAACAATGCTCCAAGGGACAAAGGGATGTAGACTCAAGCATAAGTTCTGGCAACAATGGACTATAGTTTCGTTACTCTCAATTCTCTCTTATGCTTTCAATGTACCAAGGGGTTCCTTATATAGCTTTTCAAAGGGGTATTGAAAGGTCGAATCCGTGCGATCTCAAGGCATATGGAAGGCTAGGAGTCATATGAGTCAGATCCAAGTCAAGGAAAACTCCAAAATGCTTTGGATTATGCACACATCCCGATGTACGCGACTATAAGGGGAATATCCGCGTATGGACGTGGTTATCAGGGAAAAAGCCACGTATATCACGTTTCTAATGTTTTTAGGGATGATCAAGGTTACATCAAAAGACAAAAAGTGGTCCATAAGGGCTAATGAGTCTGCAACGGTACAGGGGAAGGCCATACAATGTGTGATTCACCTAGTGTGGTGAAATCTGCTATAACAGATGCCCCCTAATGTGTGAGGTCAGAGGGGTTATGCGATGGACGAAATACATTATAAGTCCATCCCAGAAATGAAGTGATAAAGGTACCCAAATGGAAGACCATCCACCCAATCAGCATAATACCATAATACAAATCTGCATATAATCTGCAAATACATCTAGCAGTCCCGGATACATAAGAGTACAATGGCCATGAATAGGCATGAAACATGATAGAACATATGTGGTCATCGCCACATACAATATACATAGATCAGAATCTCCATGATGAAGATATACAAAGGACCATGATCTCCACAAAGGTTGAAGATATATAATGGATCAAGATCTCCATAGTGGCTGGAAATGTCTGACATATACTGGAACAAGTCACGAGAGCTGAAATCTCATGAACACTGGCACGATCAAGGAGGTAGCATATAAGAGATGCCACCAATCTAGAAGGTCTTCTACACAAACCACTACGAGTACATGTCCTACTATGCGAATAGAGGTGTCGAGGTCAAACATAGTAGTCCATCGTCTGATTACCGGTCATTGATGTATACCGTTAACAGATGCGAGATCACCCACCGATAATGAAAATGGGAATCAAGGTACTAGAGTGCAAACTAACAAGTGTGAATAAATGTGTTGAGGTCGAACACTTGAGAGAATCCATCGATCAGGGGACATTGATGTATTCCCAAAACTGTCGATGGCAAGAGAACCTGCCACTGATGACTGCAAGTCTCAAGGCACTCAAAATGACTCTAGACTCCAATCCCAGAATAAATGATCTGAAGTCGATGGGATGAAATCCGCTGGAAGGAGGGCATTAAGGCATCCCCCATCATCCAACACGAGGTACTCAGCAAAGCTGTCTAATGTGGAAGGACTCGATCATAAGATGCATGAACCAGTAACTGTACCGGGAATGGCCGACATGCAAAGTCAAGATAACTGAGGAATGGCCGACTCAGGTTTCAACTTCCTTCAAACAAGAGCATAACTACGTATGGTGACTGAATAAAGGTAGCATAGACTCGATATACAAACTGGGACATCTCTATGACGTAGGAGGCATCAATAGAGGCTCCATAGGGACTGGAAGCTTAACCAGTCGGTGGAGATAAACTCAGATAAACGAGTACAGCTCCTAAAGTCAAACTATAACCCAACCAACGGATGTGATATACAGTGCTCTGTTCGAAGGCGACACGACTCGACAGCTGCCAAAGATAACATCTTTTCTTGTCCGGCTTTTTTGGTTTTTTTGGTTTTTTTTAGTTATTTGAAAAGCTTGAAAAAAGAATAAACTAGCTTTATAGTTACAAACTAGGAGGAGACGAGTGTCATAAGGGAAAACAAACTAGTTCCATGCAGTGGAACATAACTATGCTCAATGCAAGGATACATGTGTAGGATATCGACACTCAGGGGAAAATCCCCTCCCGGTAAAAAGGGAAATCAAGCTGCGAAGGATATACAAAATGGCTCTGCATGGCTAGACATGAGACAAGATCGGGCTATATGGCTGAAACGCAATGTCAGGGGAGATGGCATAAAGATCAATAAGACAGGCACAACTCATGATAACGAATCCACAACTTGATACAAGGGAGTCCGGGGGGAACATGGCCAGCATAAGATCAAGAGGAGTATGAGGCTCTTGCGAAATGTCATGGCAATACTATACAACGGACTCCCACACCCTAAAAGGAGAAACATCGGCATGGGAACCAAATACAAATAAGGCACTAACTAGGGTACCCATGTAAGGTGAGGCTCTACCACTCATATCATGCCACTTCTAAAGCAGCAAGAAGGTTCCGTGACATAATAGAGTGGGTTCGTACCTAAGGATATAGTGACATGGTCATAAGGTCATGCAAAATGCAAACGGTGGTGGACCTAACCTATATGCCAGTGTAGACATGATACCTGAAATGGGCACGAACGGGTCAATCCAAAGGCTGAAATGGCACTGTAAATGGTCTTCTACATCACAAATCATGTCAGAAACGGTCCAAAATGGTTAGAAACTGTCAAAACTATAGAAAAGGGGGTAAAAATTTTCAAATATTTGAAATTTTTTCTATAAATAGTAAAAAATAGAAATCATTTGAAACTTTTACCCATTGGAGCTCTGATTTTCAACTGTAAATTCCAGGAGATCCAGCCGGCAAAATTCACAACCGTTTCTTCCAGGTACTTACTCATGTTCTCAACTTGCATTTCAATACAATTTTTTCAAGTTTTCATGGTCAAATGAGCTAGTTAAGGCCAAAATTACATGAGCGCCACAGCCCACGCAGGTATCGAAGCTTTTTCCGCGTATAGGGCTGGATATATGCGGAAAAGGGGCTAGAAACCATGTACATACGTGGCTATTTGCAAAACAGCCGCGTATGACGCCGCGCAAGTGAATTTAAAGTAATCTAATGGACACTTGGTCAATTTCTCATGCAGGATGGTACTTGAATGGCGAAAACGCGAGCATGGTGAAGTAGAAGAGGCTGTAAGGGCTGATGTAAGGGCTCAACAAGTATTACGTGCATGTGGACTCTATAAGTTCTGGTGCCTATTGGGATCTAGACTTAGAGTCTGTCCTGATAGACGGTATGTCACTCTCCATTGAGGTGGAGGATATCTATTTCATCACAGGTCTATCTAGACGAGGGGAGGTGGTGAACCTTCGTTCTCGAGGTGGGCCAGGTCATGGGCTTACTATCGATGAGTACATAGCAGTGTACTGCTACCTAGATACTGAGAAGGTGGGGAGTCAAGTTCCCACCAATGCTATACAGGTGCTGGGCCTAAAGGCCATTCTACTGACACTGGGTAGGATAGCAGGCATAGCATCACTCCATCAGGCCTCTCGAGCACAGATGTACTATGCGGTGGAGTGTATGATACCGACCGTATATGACTGGACTACTACACTACTGGGCAATATGAAACATCAGCTCAGTGAGTGTAAGGCAGGTAGGATACAAAACTTTGGGTTCAGCAACATACTGAGCACGTTCTTCTTCGAGCGGGTTCCTGGATTGAGCCCTAGAGTGGATGTTCCTCTCCACAGGGTTTGAGATCCGGCCCAACGACGTTGGGCAGACACGATGCGCAGACTGGGGGGTGATAGGGTGGACAACCCCTATCCAGTTGACTTCTTCACATGGTGGCGGCGACAGATTGTTGCCATAGATGACTATCCTTATGCAGGGATAGAATTTCGGGGGGATCCGGACATGCCATTGCCACCAGGCTCAACATTCGGAGACATAGGTAACGAATCTCAACCCTCATTCTTTTTAAAAAATTTTGAATTATTTAATTTTTTGTGTTTTCTTGATTATGTGAAACCAAAAAGACATGTTTTTGGGTGACAATACATAGTGACATCTACTATTCATGTGCAGATGTGGGACCACGGCGACCAGAGGGCTTCCCGCGTCATAGACGGAGGGGAAGAGGGGACAACATCACCGGTATGGATGCAGAGTGCACGCTCCAAAACATCCATACCAACTTCGTTCAGTTGACACACAAGGTTCCCATGGCGCAAGTCGAGGACTTGCCTGAGGCCATGCAGTGACAGGTGGTGGGTGTACCACGCGCATGGGTGCGCTTATTCTGGCGGCTAGCTAGAGCCGTAGTGACATATCATGATCACAACCCTCCTCCTCCACAGGACTAGACATCTAGGAGCATATCTATTTTGTACTACCGTGTCTATGATGGAAGCTTGGGAAGCTCCACTTTTGTATTATGACACTATGTATTACCACATTTTTGATGTATATATAAAAACGTTTTATGGTGATCGGTTTATTTATTTACATGTGTAAAAGTGTGTTTATGATTAATTTATTATGAATGAGACAAATTCCAATCTAACACGTAGTTAGCATATGAATCAGCAACTTGATTATAATTTCTAGGAATGTGTATGTATGTAATACTCTCAAATTTCCATTCTAACAATCTTACCTGCAAGAATCTCCTCAATAACGTCGGATCTCTAACATGATACAAACCATTTAGCTGTGACACTACTAACTCCGAATCAAGACGTACTTCAAGAGAGAGAATACCATGCGAGATGGCATCCTGTAGAAGCTCAATAACGACGCTATATTCAGCAACATTGTTGGAATATGGCCGTAGACATACACCTCCTGAAGACAGTACTCGACCCATAGGAGTATAAATCACCCAAGCAGCTGAGGCTGAGTGTTGAGTGTGATGGCTTGTACCATCCATGAATCCTATGTAGGTGGAAGATTCCATTGACATCTGCCCCAAAAACGGAAACTAATCACAAACCCGATCACGATAAACAAGATCTAACTATGCAAAAAAGTTGTACAATAATATACAACAAACAGCCTTGGCTAAAGATCATGCATAGTATTTTTTAAGGTAGAGCCCATTTCTAGGCTCCGCCAAGGCTGTCCCCTCGTAATCCACTAACTCGTAGGCACCCTTCTCTAAGACACGCTTGACTACGTAAGGACCACGCCACATAGGATTGAAATTCCCTGCCCCCAAGGGTTCTTTCGATTGATCCCACAAAAGGACCAAGTCTCCCTCACTAAACACTCTTGGACGGACAGACTTATCGTATTGGGCCTTCACGCGACGCTTATTAACCTCTAGAGTCACCAAGGCATCTCTACGCTGCTCATCGAGTTGCTCAAGGTGAACCAAACGCTCCTCCAAAGGTGAAGTGTCTGGTAAGAGTTCCACGGCTAACTTCAACGAAGGAATTTCACATTCAACCGGCAATATTGACTCCACTCCATGAACAAGCTGATATGGAGAAAAACCAGTGGTAGTCTTGACCGCGGTTCGATATGCCCACAAAGCAGGGTATAACATAATATGCCAATTCGTCTTGCTTTGTGCGATGGTTCGTTGGAGAATGGACTTAAGTGGCTTATTCACCGCTTCAACCTGTCCATTTGCTTGAGGATAGTAAGAAGAGGAATGCTCTTGCTTATACCCTAGCTTGGATGCCAACTCTTCCATCATACGGTTCTGAAAGTGCGAGCCATGGTCAGTGAAAAGCTCTCTCGGAATCCCGAATCGAGTAATGATTTGGTTGAATACGAAGTGAGCGGCTGTCTCACCATCGTATTTTACAGTAGGCATTGCCTCTCCCCATTTCGTGAAGTAATCAATAGCCAATATGATATGATGGTGCCCCCCAGCCGAAGCTGGGTTGCAATCCATAAAATCGAGCCCCCACTTGGTGAAGGGAACGGCCGTGATAATAGGATGTAACGGGGCAGGCTTCGAGCGCATATTACATGCGAACACCTGACAAGGGTGGCACCTCTTGACCGCTTCAATACAATCCTTGAAGATCGACGGCCAGAATAATCTTGCTCTCAAAATATTCTGAGCTGTAGAAAGCCTTGATAAATGACCACCACACGCCCCTCCGTGGCAATCATTAAGCACTACCTCAGCCTCATCATGAGTTAAGCAACGTCGTAAAAGGGAATCTACTCCATGGCGGTACAAAGTATTGTCCACTATGAGGTAGTTCTTGGAAACGTGACGTAATCGACGTCGCTCATCCCGCGAGAGGTGAGTAGGGGTCCTCTGTGTTTGTAGATATACAATGATATCCCCATACCATGGGTCAGTCGTTGAGATTAAGAAAATGTGTTCATCCACAAACGTATCTTCACATACCAACTCCTCAGCATCGCTTGAAAAATCCGATATGAGCTCTGCAAATATTAACGATTTCTTCGATTTTGCCGAAACAAACTCGAGATCAAACTCTTGCAGGATGACAATCCATTTATTGTATTTTCCCCCAATAATCCTACGTGTGAGGATGAACTGAAATGGATTCACATGGGCTACAACCAAGGTTTTTCAAAGGAGAATATAATGTCTCAAACGTTGCACCACATGTACGGTAGCTAAGGCAAGCTTCTCGACATGAGAATATCGAATCTCTGCGTCAATAAGGTTTCGTCTCAGATAATAAATGACATGCTCTTGGAGCTCCTCATCCTCCTGAACCAATACCATCCCAATTGTCTCTAAAGATGCGGCCACATATAATAGGAAATCACAGCTATAATCCGGAGGACTAATCACCGCGGCCGAAGCTAGGGCTCGCTTAAGTGCATCGAAGGACTCCTGGGCTCGCTCATCCCATTCAAAGGGAGTATCCTTCTTCAAGAGATGCATAAAGCCTCTAGTCAAATTGGAAAAATTGACCACAAATCTTCGTAGGAAGTTTGCCATGCCTTGCAAACACTGAAGATGGTGAATATTTTGCGGGGGAGACAATTGAAGTATTGCCTCCACCTTCAAAGGGTCAACTCTTATCCCCTCTTTCGAAACGATGAATCCTAACAAATGACCTGACTTCACGCAAAAGATGCACTTATGAGGGCTCAATCTAACAGCATAGTTCCAGCATCTTTCAAAAACCAATCTCAAGTGATAAGAATGACGCATCCTCATACGAGAATGAGCAGCGAGGTCATCCAAAAATACTTAAATAATAGACTTGAGATCGTGGAAGATCAAGGTCATCGCCGGCTGAAACGTAGCTCCGGCATTTTTAAGGCAGAAAGGCATTTTCCGATATGCAAAAATTCCCCAAGGACAAATAAATGCAGTCTTTTGTTGGTCCTTGGGTTTAATTTGGATCTGATTATACCCGGAAAAGCCGTCCATGAAGGAGAACACCTCGCTACCCGCACACTCATCCAAAATATGATCTATAAATGGTGTGGGGAAGTTATCCTTAGGACAGGCTCGATTTAAATCACGAAAATCAGTGCATATACGGATCGCTCCCTGCTTCTTATCCACCGTAACGGGGTTTGAAACCCACTCCGTCAAGGGAACGGGATAGATGAAACCCGCTTTCAATAGTTTCTCTATCTCTGCCTTTATGGTGGGTGCTTTCCTAGGATTCACGGCGCGTAAACGCTGTCGAACAGGCTTAGCATTGGGGTAAGTTTTAATCTCATGTTCGACAATTTGAGGGTCAATCCATGGAATCTCATCATAAGACCAAGCAAAAACATCATGAAATTCCTTGAATAGCTCGGTGTACTCACGAATCTCATCTTGGGAACAATCTGCCCCAATATAAGCATTCTCAATCGTACCAGGATTGTGATAAATGTTGATAGGAATAGTTGACGATATGTTCGCGATGTTTCCATCAGCAATCTAACCAGGAAAGCTTAATGAAATGATAGGCCTACCAAATTTCTGACTAAGAATCTCCCTATAATCCTCATGCTCCAAAAGGTCAAGCTCAGGAAGGAAATATGATCTATGATGAAGTTCCTCCCATGGTGGCTCAACTCCCGACATAGCCTCGATAATCGCTTCATCTGAAGGGAAAACCATATCAAGACAATCGTGGGAATGAGAAGACTGTAATGCCCATGCCGGCAGCACATAGGGGTCTTCTTCCTCCATCCGTGAAGAGGAAGAACAAGGCTCTGCAGCAGACTTGATATTAGCTTGGTAAGTAATCATAACTGCAGGCAATGGCACACTCGTCTCGATGGACTCACTCGAAGGACTCGGTGAAGGAAGAATCCAAGGATCTCCCATATGACATGTGCGAAAAGGCACCGATCTCGTAGATGTGGAAGCACCACCGAAACTTGATCCTATCATGAGGACGGGTGCAGAACAACTAAAGGTTCCCATGAGGGAAGGATACATTCCTACACCCACACTCCCAGTTACCGGCTGGGAATGTTCAACTTTCGGAACCGAAGCTCTTGACGATGCGGTAATAGGCGGATTCTTGAATCCCATTTGGTCAATTGTTACAATCTTCCCATTATGTGGAAAGCATACAACGCAAAACATGAAAGACGCAATGGCTTGCATACTATACATCCAATTCCTTCCCAGTAAGAGATTGTAGTCAAGGGGTGCATCAACCACCTCAACCTCTATCGCAACGGTCTTCCCTCCCAAACAGACTTTAAGAGAAGGAAGTATACCGTGCGGCCTAAACGATCTCCCATCGAAAGCAGTTAACATGGTCGTAGACTTTGACAACTTAGGATAACCAAGACCCTTCCAACAAGACAAAGACATCACAGAAGTAGCAGCGCCTTCGTCAATCACAGTACGCTTGACAGTCATATTAATACATTCTACATGTACCAAAAGGGACACATAATAGGGCAAGTGAGGCTGATGTCCTGCGGTTTCAAATTTGATCGTTGAGGAAGAATCATCACCATTCACACCAAGAGAGAAAAGCAAATCCTTCCTTTGCGACGGACAATTCTGAAGCACCTCCAATGCAGACATCGCACAAGAAGTATGACCCAAGTCCTCGACAACTGAATAGTTCTGGGCAGCTCGGGCATTTGGATTATGCCCTGAGCGCTTAAGTACCCCCTTAGGAATGCGAGGTGCATCTTCAGGTTTATCCATACGTTTATCCACCGGTTTATCGGCCGGTTTCTCAATACGCAAAGGAGTTCCTGGTGGATCAGGTTCTTTGCTTGGGCTGGGTTGCGACGAAGTATAATCTTTCGCATGCGTCACAACCTTCGCGGCACGGACCATATTAATGCACCCACGACCACTAGTCTCATATGGATCCTCATCACTAGATTGGTCCTGAGACTTCGAGTTCATATTCTGATTATGCGGTAAAGGGTTTGTTAACACAGCTGGGCCCTGTGCTATGAACTTCGAAGCTTCATCCATCCTAGGGCACAAGTAAGTGAGGTGATCATCCTTACATATCTTGCAAGGAAACTTAAACTTACGTTTATTCTGCTTGTCCCCCCCAGCATTTTTATTGTTCTTGTCATTATTATTGGCATTTTCGTTTTTATACCCACCCTTCTTATTATTATTGTTTTTACCCTTCTTCCGATTCCGTCCGGGTTGCTGGTTACCCTTCTGGTCTAACGCTTGTACAGCAAGTACATTCACCATTTGGGCAGGCTGAGACGAAGTCGTAGCTTGTCCCGAGGCAGATTGGTTGGTTGACAACTGAGCTACTTGTTTTGCAACCGAACCTGCAAGTTTCTTACTTGCACATCCCACAATGACATCGGCATGTGGTCCAGGTTTGACCTTGGGATCAAAACTCGAATGAGGAGCCTTGGGTATAATCTCATATAACAAACCAGACTGAGCATAGATCAAGTCTAGTTCCTGTGCCCTAAAGATTGCTTGTTCCTCATTCTACACTCCGGATGTGGAAACATCCTTCGCTATATATGGAAATAAATATTTGAGGAACCACTCAAGGAGGAATTCTGGCAGTATAAAGGCTTTGATTAATCTCTTCTGTCTACGCCACTCCTGAATATAATCAGAAATATGGGTGGCTTTATCTTGTCGAAATTTCAACAAGAGTTCAGTACCAACATCATAGCGTACTGGTAGCTGGAAGTGATTAAGGAAAGTCATCGCAAGATCGTCGAACAAAGTAAAGGAACCCCTAGGCAACTCTATATACCATTTCGCCGCAGGCCCTGTGAGGGTGCGTTGAAATAGTCTCAAGAAGACTGAGTCCTGATGCAATGAATTGGAAGAGCACCATAGGTGGAATGTCATAACGTGTTCACTTGGATCCTCTCCTGGTTTGCCTTTGAATTTAGGTATATCCGAAGGAAGCTTGGTAGGGATAGCCGGCCAAGCTGGGTCATGAGCTACAGGGTCGTTCGTAAGTCTTGATAAGTCAGGTAAATTGAGTGTCATGAAGAAAGGGAGCTTAGAATGATTAGGTCTTTGGACCGCTCCCTGGTTCATATAGGATTGATTACCACCATGACCTTGTCCATAGTGACCTCTTCCCGTATGACCCGTATAGGGTGGCGCCGAAGTACCATAATGAGGTGGACCTTGACTAGAGGGAGCTACAAAGCCATAAGTAGGGGGATAAGTAGGTTGTGAATACCCGCCTCCATAAGGTGCAGAAACTTGTCCATACTGCGTCCCATGATGGGATGCATAGGTCATCACATGCGATGCCCCATGAGACACTCCATAGGTAGGTATATACATTCCAGAAGTAGGAATATACATGCCATAAATAGGAATATATGTCGAGGAAGTAGCAACCTGACCTCTAGAAACATGAACATAACCTCCCGAAACCACAGGTGGTATGTAGGCTTGAGACGAAATGGGTCTATAAGTTGCAGTATGGACTTGACTCATAGCTACGTGCCGACTCAAAGGACCACGTGAGTAAGGGGGAGGATTTGCATTTGAAGAACTCGGATGTGAGGACGAGGGGATCTCAGTAATAAGATATGTGCTCGTGCCTATCGTCACTCGTCTAGAACCTGGTATCGCTATGGGATCACTAACTCTAGACCTAGGAGGTATATAAGGTATAGCTTCCACCGCTGGGATGGAAGGTGCAATATGACTAGTACTCGCAAACCTCTCCACAAGGTAAGGCATGGAAATGCCCCCAGGCATCGTGTTAGGGTGAAAGTTGGATTCGACATTAAATGCCAAATCATGCATAGGAAAACCAGTCGTAGCATAACCACTGTAGCTAGTGCTGGCAGGTTCAAAGTGAGTCTCAGCATCTTCTAGCATTCCATACCAGTAATGTTGCAACGAGGGGTCAGGACTAGAATGAATATGTTTATCATGCATGGCACCTATCTCAGAAATCATAGGTCTTAACTCAGTTAGGTCGGGTGAAGGATCATAAGTAGGTGTAAAAGCCCCATTGTCAACATGAATGGGAGGAGGAAGTGAATCATATGTATCCTCTGAATGGTCTCCCATGGTGTGTGAATCAATGTGTGATATAGTCCTCCTGGACTGTCTAGGTCCCTCTCCCAAAGGAGGAGGATCAGTAGAAGGCGGAAGTCCTGCTAAACGACGAGAACGGCATGGAACCGCACCCGAATCCACAATGACTCAAAAAAATAGCAAAGACTCTCTATTTACGTCAACCCTAGGCCAACTAGCGTGCACATAGCAATCACTAAAAAATCTAAAGCCAAAAGCAAGCAAACAAGGGCTGGATAAGTGAGCTCCCGAATGTGGCCGGTATGTCTCGCCTAGGAGAGGCTTGAGAGGCCCTTGTCACCACAAGCGGAGGTTCGAAACCAATTATTGTGGCCCTCAGCTTCAACGCGTAAAGTGACTGTGCTGTCCGAACCCAACCTAGCCGGGACACATGCAGAATAACCTCTACATGTACCCCCTCGATATCTTAGGTAAGGTCACTAAGGTCACCTCAATATAATCAACGCTTAGGCGGACATTCGCAGGCAGGATTGACCATATGGGCAGGGTAGCAAAGCCCGAAACTCCCAAAAGAGCCCCCAGATACGAATACAATCCTGGCTATATCTTCGGTGCTACACAGTTCTTGACCAGGGGTTATCACAATAAACAACCGCTCACACTGCCTAGTGCTTGACTCCCTTTTGAGAGGAGCTTCCTGAGAACGCCGGTTATACCAAGGATTTCACACACTCCCTGGACAGACACCTAGTTGTTGTTGTTTTGTGATCTTGGAGAATTAACTTACAATGAACTATTCCAAGATGCTAAAACCTAAGCTTGTTGGTGCACCCTAGAAAAGAAAAGAGTGTAATTCATTTTATTTAGCGTTGATTTTAGTTGGCTTTATTACTCAAAAATAGGATATAGTCGTGCAACTAATGATGTTATGACGCAACAAGAAGTAAAATGCACACCTAACAATCAATGCAAATGCATTGTGTCCATGAAAACAGGGTATGCGTACTACGTGTAATGCAAAATTTCTTCTTCAAATGTTGAATGCAAATTTCCCTATATGAAGTCCTAACTATTACTCCAAAGCAAATCTAGATCTAGTGCAAGTACAATGCAAAGTGCATAATGCAATGCATAATGAGAAGCAAATATTTTTGTATTTTTTGAAAATAAAGAGATACAAGAAGCAAAAGAATGATTCTACCCACCCCAGACTCTGCAAGCACACATAAACAACATTCCAGCAAAGCACTAAGGTAAAAGGACTCTAATGCACTAATCTCAAACAAAAAATCAAAGATGCCATGACAAGAACTTTCCTAAAAAAAATTTAGGCTAAAAAAAACGTTTCTGGTCAAGAACAGAGGTATTAACAGACTCAGGCAGTGCCAAAGGAGACTCAGCAACTCATAGAATTCACCCAGCAATCCACTTCCTTCCACAAAAAGGTAAAAACCAGAGTATACGCGACTGTGTGTAGTAAACTCGCGTGCATACGCGAAAATCCCAGAGGAAACCGTGTGTATACGCGACTGTAAGCAATAAACCCGTGTACAGGAAGAAAAAGATGCACAAATCGAGGTAAACAGACAGGATAAGACTAATTTTACACCAATCAGACTCTACCAAGCATACATGCCCCCATACCCGACACAGAAACAAGAGAGAGAGAGAGCAATTCAAATACATTGAATGCCAAGAAACCAATCCCCAAAGGTCAACTACTAGGAACTCCCCAGTGGAGTCGCCAATTCTGTTACAGAAAGAAATTCCTATGGATTGGGGTACCACAACAGACAGCTAGACTCCAGAAATCAATCTTTCACAATATGCAATAGAAATAAAAACATCTAACACTAAAGGATCGAACCTCGTACCTTATTCCAGACGGTTGAAGTAGATCCCCGTTGAGCTTTCCAATCTTCAGCTTGAATTGTTATAGCACATCCTCAACAACAAGTAAACAATACAAGCATACTATATTTCATGGTGTTAGATATATTCTAGCATATATAATCAATAATGTAAAAGCATTTGACATATTCCAATGGATACAATATTCATTCAAATACACATTACTGGACAGGAAAAGATATTTCTATTAATCAGAATTAGAGATTACAAGTGACAACCTCTGATGGCACGTCTGCGAACCAGAGAAACTGAATTCCCCACTTGGGCCTCCACCACCTCAATCCTCCATCACTTCGATAGCAAGCTTACTAACAAAAGGCAAGCTTGGGAAGAACACAACAGTGCTCCAAGGGACAAAGGGATGTAGACTCAAGCATAAGTTCTGGCAACAATGGACTATAGTTTCGTTACTCTCAATTCTCTCTTATGCTTTCAATGTACCAAGGGGTTCCTTATATATCTTTTCAAAGCGGTATTGAAAGGTCGAATCCGTGCGATCTCAAGGCATATGGAAGGCCAGGAGTCATATGAGTTGGATCCAAGTCAAGGAAAACTCCAAAATGCTTTGGATTATGCACACATCCCGATGTACGCGACTATAAGTGGAATATCCGCGTATGTACGCGGTTATCGAGGAAAAAGCCATGTATATCACTTTTCTAATGTTTTTAGGGATGATCGAGGTTACATCAAAAGACAAAAAGTGGTCCATAAGGGATAATGAGTCTGCAGCGGGACAGGGGAAGGCCATACAGTGTGTGATTCACCTAGTGTGGTGAAATCCGCTATAACAGTAGTTTTGGGGCACTTCATCTCTGCTGATGGTATCCATGTAGACCCATCCAAAATCAAGGTAATTGAAAATATACCACTCTTGGAACACAAAAAGAGCTATGTATATTCTTATGGCATTCTGGTTATTACAAAATATTTATATAAAATGTTTCCAATCTAGCTTCTCCTTTATTTAATATGTTGATGAAGGATATACAATTTTATTGGTGCATGTCAAACAATATTTACTAAACTTAAGAAGAGGCTCTCTACAGCTCCTATATTAAGGGGCCCAATTTGGGCTCTTCCTTTCCACATTTCCTCAGATGCCTCGGACACTTCCATTGGAGTAGTGTTGAGATAACAGGAAATTCATGCCCCATATGCAATTTACTATATTAGTAAAAAATTGGCCCCTACTAAACTCAATTACATTGTTGCAGAAAAGGAATTTTTGGCCATTGTCTATTCCATCAATAAATTCAGACACTATATTACTATATACCCCACTTTTGTGCACAATGATCATTCAACCATTAAGTACTTAATGACAAAACTTATCACTAATGCTAGAGTAACTAAATGGTTGTTACTATTACATGAATTTGACATTACAATTATTGACAGACCTCGAAAGGAAAATGTTATTTCTTACTTTTTATCTCGACTTACTAACAATGATGAATGTTTACCAGTCGAAGATTCCTTCCCTCATGAACATTTTTTTTTAGTTTCGTCTCATTCCCCTTGGTACGCAGATGTTGCTAACTATTTGGTTGCAGGAAAGAATCCAACACATTTTTCAAAGAGAGAAAAGAAAAATTATACAATGGAGTGCTAGATACTGCTGGATAGATGGGCATATTTTCTACAGATGTCCTAATCTTGAGATCAAAATATGTGTAAGGGAGGATAAAATTTTCAGTATCTTTAAGGCTTTCCATGATGAGACCCGTGGGGAACATTTTGCTGACAAACAGACAAGTCATGAGGTATTACAGATGGGTTATTATTGGCCAACACTTTTTAGGGATGCAAAGAAATATGTTCAGGCTTGTGATAGTTGCCAAAGGATGGGCCAACTGAATAGACTACATGAGATGCCTCTTCAACCACAGCTAGTGGTTGAACCTTTTGAGAGATGGGCCCTATATTTTGTAGGGCCTATCAACACCTCCTTGAAGTAGAAATTTTACGTCTTAGTTTGCACCGATTATATGACAAAATGGGTGGAGGTTGTAGCTTTGGTCATGGCCAATGACCAGGATATAATAGATTTCTTATATGGAGAAATATTCACTCATTTTAGAGTACCTAAGAGATAGTTACAGATGGAGGACCGCAGTTTGTGTCCTGCAAACTAGAATTATAGAAATATCACATTCAAGAAAGGATATCCTCACCTTATCATCCATGGGCCAATGGCCAGTTGAAAAGTACCAACAAGGTAATTGAGGCCATCCTAGCAAAAACAGTCAGAAGCCATCATAGAGACTAGGATGACAGAATTCCAGAGGCATTGTGGGAATACTGCAACACATAGCGCAATACTCTGGCCTTCTCCCCATACAAATTGGTGTACGGTAAGAACATTGTATTTCCCATTGAATTTGAAATTAAAACTTTAAAAAAACTATAGAGGCAAACTTAGAATTGATAGAAGCTCATAGGAACAGATTGGATCAATTAAATGAACTAGATGAGAAACACACAACTGTTGTGTCGCATACCCCAAATTGGAAAAACATTTAATGTTTTAGGAGACATTATGTTTTAATTTTATTATAAAGTTTGTAATTATTGACCAAGTGGGATCAAGGATAATTGTATTTAATTGCTGAATATTTTATTAATTAATAAATAAAAGATGAGACAACATCTTAAGGAAGCTGTTAAATGAGTGTTTACTGGCCACTTGGTGGAATAGGATGGGTTGAGAGCAGATTGACACTTGGCAGCATCCTCAAACTACTTCTAGCTATTGTAGGAGGAAAATTACCTATTTTTGTGTTCATGTTCCCCAAGAAAGTGGAACAAGAGCAGGTGGCTCATTAAGTGAAAACTGACCCAAAATACCTAGGCATGCTAATAAAACTACCCATTAAATTCAGCTGAGGCTGCTCATTCTTTACTTGTGAAATTTCTAAGTGAAATTGGTGCATCAGGGATTCGATGGACGGGACATGCAGAAGTGTTTGAGTGGAAAGTGATGATTTACTGAACTAGTGCAACGGTTTTGGGTTGAGTTCTTACTGCTACAAGCAGAAGTATTACTGTTGATTACTCTGTGGAGTTTCAAAGGTTTCTAAACATATTCTCTCACCCAGTGCTTTCAACCAGGTGGACCAGTAGACAGGCTCGGGGGTCCTAAGATTTGCAGTTCAGTTGTCTTCAGGAGTTGGTTGGGAGGAAAGGGATCCTTAGGTTGTTGTCTCCTTTGCTATATTACCAGGTTCTAAATGTTATTTATAATTTATCTATGCAAGTAATGAAAACTGGAATGTATAAATCTAGGAGTTAATGCATTTATATGTATAAAATTATTTGTTTAGTGAGTTAAATATTTTATTGTTCAAAGATGGATAAATTTTGGTTAAATATGTATTAGAAATAATGTATTAGGGTTAGTTTAAATTTACTGATGAATGAATTACCTTACTGTATTTTTCCACACCTTCAAGAAGGTAGTACTCTAGTACAGTAGCTGAAATTAAGTTTGATTATTAAATCAAATCAAGAAATGTAGGAATTTGATTATTTACTTTCTACTGTTAAATATTTATAAGGATGTTTAGCATAAATAATCTTCTATTTCGGGAGTTTCATTAGCTAAAATACATCTGTAAAAATTATAAATAAAAACTATCACAAAAGAATGTTTATTAAGAAAATCAATACACATTTTGGTAATTGTGTTCTTTTAACACAGTAAAATAACTAATTCTAAGTTTCAATCTATTATATAGATACATATAACTCTTAATCAAAACATAACAGGAAAATTATGCAAATAGAGCAACATTGGACTTTAAATAGTAAAAAGAAATTGTGGTAACAAAGTAGGTTTTATAAATAAGATATAAGTGAATTGCAGAAATACTATATAATTAGTAAATATTATATTATTTAATAGTAAAAACAACTAACAATGTAGAGTATATAATTACCATATTTTTCAGGGTCAAAACCCAAAACAAGTAACCTATATAGTCACATCCAAAATTTTACTATTTGTCTAATCTTATAATATACATATATATTATATCTAATATATAACTATACTAAATTATATAAGAGTGAACAATCTGTTTTACTATATTTAAAATAAACAGAGTTATAATAATAACCTAAAACTAAAACTAATTTATTATAATAATAATCTAGTCCAGGTCATGAGCTCGAACCCTACAACCAAGAGAAATTTCTCCTCTGATTGTTCTTAAAAAAAATCTTTTACAATTAAGAAAACTAAAAAGAAAATTCAGAAATTATCTTTTACATTAAAATTCCACATAATAACCCCAACTTAACAAAAATAAAAAATTATGGACTTTTACAAATAGAGAAACCCTTGCATTATCTTTTATCAAATCATTCACCAGATATAGGTAAATAACCATAAGTTTTTTTCAAAATTTCATTAATTTAAGCTTAAACAAACTGAAATATCCAATAGAGAAAACCCTACAATCCAATTCTTTCATAGAATTCCTTCAAACACATCTCGGTTGCGAACTCTTGTTTTCAATACAGTCGAGTTTTTCTAGAAATAAATCTAAAAACTCATAAGATTTCAATCCCTATTTTATACATATTTTACTGTCCAACAAAACAGAGCTATGACCAAGCAACCTTTACAAGTAATTCTTCAAAACATTCAAGTCATAGCTACAAGGACTTCCCAAACAAATCATTGTTCAAACGTAGCCATGGAAAGGGCGACCAAATCTCGGTGAGACAGTATCATCCAAACCCCACACATCACCATAGAAGAAAACTCAGGCATGAAACCAAGGCTTACCAAGTTGTACGACAAGCGTGGTGCCCTTTTTCGGTTGTATCCTGCATCTTCCAGGTCACAGTAGAGAAATTGAAGTCTGCGCAAAAAATTAAAAAAAAATATTAAGCTCTTTCTTAAAAAAATTTGTTACAGTAAAGAATTATGTGGCATTGCAGAAAGAAGTTAAAATGAGTTACCTGGTGATAGATTTTATCCTCGGTCACACAGTAATCATTTTGCATAGTAAGCCATAGAAAAAAAAGCTTCTTACCCTAGTAGTTGAACAGGAGAAATGCCAAGAACCTCGGCGAGAATGAGAATGCCACAGTAAATGCTATGGAAAAACCAAATCTCCCCACTGTCAGTGAAAATCCACAAAGTAAAGACCACACTGCTATCAAACAGAGTTTTTTGGTTGATACACAGGTTAAGACACTCATAGAGCTATACTTTGGCATCGAAGGCCATCACTCACAGAGACAAAACAATGGCATCAAAGGCCATGAGCCTAGAGGAGCTTCTCACAGCAGCAAAAGGATTGTAAACAATGTGAGATTTTAGGGTTTGAATAGTTATGTAGGAGGGTTTACCAACACCAAAACCCCATCCACAAACCGGTAGCCACGTGGATTCCACCAAGATTCAAATCTTTTAGGTTTTGGATATGAGTTTCTCCATAGTCTCGAATGGCTTTGTTAAACCTACATTTTACCAACTAATGTTAGATACGGTGATAGTTATAATATTTAAACTTTGCATAATTCATTATAATCACATATACAAATGTCCAATTTGTTAACCACATAAAAATACATAGGCATAAGTTAGTTCTTGTTTATGATCACATTTCGGGCATATGTAAAATCCCTTTGCATATCAAATACTTTGGTCAAAATAGTATTGCAAGTATTAGTTTATAGGACTTTCCTTCTACAATGTATAATGTAGCTTGTATAATTAAGATCTATTACACCAACAATAGATTTAATTTGAGATTTACAAGTTTTGTTCATGGTTTAGGCTAGAGACATAAGTTTCCATCTTTGCTCATGTTTCTAAGTATATAAGCCTTTAAATTATATATATATATATATATATATAGGAAAACATCATTGTGTTACATTAACATAACTGATGTCAAGATTTGAAAAGAAAAACAAGTTTGACAATACCTTCATCTTTTCACAAAACGTTATTTTAAATAAACATGCTAGTATTTTACTTTTTCAAGTGAGATATTTAGTCTCGATCCTGAAACTGGGAACAAAACATTTTACCTGTAAAAAGACCTATACAAGAATTAACATTTCACTGCATTAGCTTCAAAATCTAAGTAAGCCTCAAGCATGGACTGAAGTTCCTTCATTAAACATGAGACAAATTTAGTACATAGTAAACAAACAGTTGTTTTCAACTCATACTATTTCAGATCCTTACTTACTAAATTAGTCTTTCAACACTTACTTTTGAATGCAGATAGTGAAGAATGCAATTATCAAAATTAATAAATGAATTTGTTTAGTATCTAGATTAGACCTTAGTATGTTAACTGTTAGCAGTTAAGTGACTCTCTTAAGCAGCGATTGTATACATTTATTGTCGTAGGAAAAATTTTAAATTTTTATGAAATTTTGGGGTATTACATGGTGTGCATCAGACAGTGTTAATTCAACAACAACATTCTAAGTGGCATGATTGGTTCATAAAGAAGAAATTATTTTGTGAAGGAGACTGGGCCTTATTGTCTTATTCAAGATTCAAGAGGGACTTTAAAGGTAAGTTGCATGCAATATGGTTGGGACCATACCAAATAAACAAAGTAATTGACAATGGCATAGTCCTCCTGCTTACTATTGATGAAGAATAGATGCCATTATTCGCTAATCGTCAGAGGACGTGACTGTATCATAAGATGATTTCAAAGGATCCATTCATTTCACATGTTGTAGATGATCCAGATTATCATTTGATGCAAGGGAAGGAATTTTTTTCTGCTCTTGTGAATTCTTAAAGAACACTGCAATTTCCACATAGAAATCTGTACATAAATAAAATTGTTGTTTTGTTTTATTTTTATTTTTATTTTTATCTTACGCTTGATGGATTTTATTTGAAGAATGTATACAGAAATATACATGAGGAGGAGTGGTCATGACTAGGCCAAATGGTTGTGGGCGCCTTAACTTGTTTTCCTATTATGAATAACTCCTTGATGAAGATGAATAGTTCAGCAACAAAAACTAATCAGCTGAATATTTTCTCATTTTTCTATTTTCCGTACCTATGACTTTGCCATACTAATCCTACTTTCCAACTACGACTCCACCAAATTATTTCCATTTCTTTATTTTTAGTAGCCGTGACTCTGCAAGATTTGTCCTATTTTCCATCTGTGACTTTGCAAAATTCCTCCCATTTCTCTATTTTTTTGCAGTTGTGACTCCGCCAGATTTGTCCTATTTTCTAGCTGTGACTCCATGAAATTTCTCTAATTTCTCTATTTTGGAAGCTATGACTTCGCTATATTTTACCTACTTTATAGCTGTGATTCCTCCAATCTATTTTCGCAGCTGTGACTCCTCCTAATTTATCCATAGACCAGCTGCGACTTCGCTATATTTTTCCTATATTTCCTCTTTTCACAATTGCGACTCCTCCAGATTTGTCCATAAAACAACTATGACTATGTCAAATTCGTCCATAAATCTCATTGCCAATGACAACTCCAACCACAGTTCTGCCAAGCATGAAAAGACAGCTATTTATTTTCCATGAGTGCTAGCCAACTTGGATTTACTTGTTGATCGAATAAGTGTGGGTAATATCATAGTAGCACATGCACAATTATGTTTTCAATTAAAGGTTTCGATGACATGCTAAACCATTATGGAAAGTCATGACTCATCTTATATTGCAAAGGTATGGATTCTGACCATTTACATGATTAGGCATGAATTGGATTTCACAAAATTAATCATGCTTTTTCTTTTATACCCACCAGCAACCCGTACCCATTTAACTATCAATCGATGTGTCCAAATCAGTACTTGGACTTTTTACACGACCGTCACCTTTTTCGTAATTTGTGCCAAATATTGCCAATTATTAACTTATCATAGCTTTATTAAATTTCCTAAAATTCCCAATCCTAACCTTCATTGTTCGTTGAACGTTCCTATGCTGCAACTTCCACTTCTAGACTTGTAATTTCCTGAGTCGAAATCAGAACTAAAAAGGTATGGGTATACCATCTCAACATGAACCTGTGGATATAGGGGCTCTGGGTTGGAACATGAATGTTTTTTCCATTTTTGAAAGGCTAGATGGACTGAGTACTTTCAATGCCTAAATGGTTTTCACACAAAAACAACTTTACAGTTCACCCTCAATTTGACAGACACCCATTCGGAGGTCAAAGGTATGCACATAGAAGTCATAGAAGAAATTATGGCCGAGGTTACTGGTTTACCTAAAGTAGGAAGGACATGGTTTGGATGAAAAAATCACAATGCGACTGTAGTGCATAATTTCCTTTCAGATGGTGAGCTAGTTCGTCAAGGAATGCATGGCATAGCACTAGAATCATTACCCTATCCTTGGAATGAAGTGGCAGTCTTCCTCAAGAAATATATCACTTGTGA
Source organism: Pseudotsuga menziesii (assembly GCA_001517045.1). Classification (NCBI taxonomy): domain Eukaryota; kingdom Viridiplantae; phylum Streptophyta; class Pinopsida; order Pinales; family Pinaceae; genus Pseudotsuga; species Pseudotsuga menziesii. The sequence goes on from LPNX010247061.1 coordinate 142,417, forward strand.
AGGTAGGTACCAAACTGTCTACTTCTCTGAATTTTCCTTAATGTCTCATCTACGCCATAAGAATCTACTCAATATGCCATTTTTTTTTTAAACCCTACATTGCATGGAGGGGTTTGTAAGAACAACTCAACATCCACTTGCATCTCTTACCAACCATGGCCTAGTTAAACTACTCATCTTAAGGGCCTTAGCATAGCAGAAATGAACCTACACACAGTTTACTTCCCAGCCTGGGATAATTCGGGAACTTGCAAAGTTGGGTGGTGTTGAAATAGAGGAGGAAGACAAGGAACCTGCACATTTGGGGGATGTTAAAGTAGAAGAGGAGGACCAAAGTCCCTCAAATTCAGTTGGGGAGGGAGGTGAGACAGTGTCATACCATAACCAAAATAATTAGGAGGAAGGATTGGATGAGGCTACAACAACAACAAACCATGTAGAGGGAATAGTTATTATCAAAGCTTCAACAATAGAAGCTAAGACTAGAACAACACTAGATGTTTCAACAGTGGAAGCTAAGGCTATGGAAGCTACAATGGTAGAATAATATGTGGATATATTTACCATTGAGTCCTCCCTAGAGTTGGGGGGACTTTAACTGAAGAATAAATCATGATGGAAGAGACAACAGAAGATGATGGATTGGGATATATTCCTTCTGTTCCAGTTGTAGAATTAGAAACCCATGTACCACATAGAAAAGGAAGAAGATCAAAATAGGAAGGTCATTCATCACGATAGGTGAAGAGAAGGAGAACCAGGTCTATCACAGAAGCATAAGAAGTGCAGGAAATATGGGAAAACATTGAAGCAATTATTGAATTTTCCATTTTGACACCCCAGTCAAACACTGCTCCACAAGAACTTGTTACAGAAGAACCTCAAATTGAAGGTGTTTTGTATAAGTTCAAATGCTTCGAAGGGAACTAGAAAATTGGAAAGAAGCATGTAAAAAACAGGTGGAGAAAAGACCGAATATATTGGTGGAGGTTGCAAATGATTTGGAGGGTTCACCTCCTGTTGAGGAAAGTGAAGAACAAGAAAAAGTGGTGTGTCTAGAGTGTGATGAAATTTTTAACCAATTAGGATATTTAGGATATAAAGTCACAATTCAGGTATTTGTTGCAAAAAAACCTACACAAGAAATTGTAGAAGAAAAAGAAGCACCTACAGTGGAGCCAAAGGATGAAAATGAACTAGAATTTGACATGATCCCTGACTTGGAACTAGAAGAAGATGAAGAAATCCAATCCCATCCATCAGAGAATACTGAAATATTCTTGGATTGGTCTCATTTTTTCAGGAGACATTGAAGTCACTCAAGAGCAAACTCAGTTGTTGGAATAAATTGGAAAACAAGATGTTGTTACACAAGAACCAATATCCTCAACAATTCTTGTTGAGGTTGCCATTCAATTGGAAGAAAATGAGATAGAGGTAGAAACAATCCCTAACCAAAACCTAGAGGATATCGATGAGTCTCCAGGATAATCTTAAGACACATAATTATTCTAGGAAGAATCTCAACAGGAAGAGGACGATGTTACACAAGAACCAGCATCACCGAAATTATCTGTCGAGAATGAAAGACAAACTAAAGTTTCTAGGGATGGGATTCAGAAGAGGGATGTTGTCACACAAGAACCAAAATCCCCAAAATTGTTTGCTGAAGAAACTACAAATATAGAAACTTTTGCAGTATTGATGGAAGAGGATGTTGTTACACAAGAACCAACATCCCCAAATTTTTTTGATGAAGTAGCTACATAGACAGAAACTGTTACAGTGATGATGGAAGAGGATGCTGTCACACAAGAAACAATATCCCCAAATTTTTTTACAAAAGTGGATGCACAAATAGAGACTGATGCAACACTAACAAAGTAGGAATCTGTTACACTCCCAATTCAAAGTGACAAGGATGATACATCTGGCAATAAGGTAGGAATGCAGATCCCTCAAGAAATTGTTTCAGATTTGGATGATGAGAAAGATACAGATTTCTCACTACTAAATTTGGAAGTGAAGAAGTGAAAATATCATGCTGATGGATGCCAAGAGGGAATGGTTCCCCTTTTTGAGTATAGAAGAACTATCAAGGAATTAAGGGAGAAATTGGAAGAGGATTTATCTTTCCAAAGGTTTCGATGGGAGGAGGTGCAAAAAGAATTGAAGGAATTGAAGAAATTGAATTCCATGCAAAAAGAAAAAGATCAAATGTACGCTCTCTCTCAGGAATTGATGAGTTATAGAGCTCCATCTCCCTCATATCTGGTGTTCTTGTATGAACAAATGACCCTGTTTAAATTAAAATCCTTAAAGGAAGGGAGACCTTATCAGTTGACACCCTCTTCCCAATTCTTAGAGAGCTTTTTGGAGAACAACTTCAATGAAAAAAACCTATTATGGAACTCTATTTGCATGAGATGGCTTGTCCCATGGACATTTTATCTAACTCTACTCCTTACTTGGGATATGTTCAGTTGAGAGTCATTTCCTATTTTTTTAATAATCATGTACATTGGGAAAATTATTTTTAGACAATTCAAATCTGTGGATTAGGTGTGAACCTCAATATCCTCGGTTTCTCCTTATGCTCCATGGAAGGAGGCTTGGATCTCCTATGAAGACTCAATAGTTGAGGGAATTGCAAGAAAAGGTTATCTCCACTCATGTGGACCAGATATCCAAACAAAAACATCTTTCCTTGGAAGGAAGGAAGCACGGGTGGCATACTTCTTCTTCAGCTTTAAAGAAAAGGGACCCTTATTGCTTCAAACAAATTAAACAAACTCTTCCTAGGGTGGAAGGATATGTTCACTACATGAAGAAGTGTGGAGTTCACTGGATGGGATTCAAATATTACTTTCTACGTATATGGTGGCCAACCAGGCCATATAGGGATGATTTTACACTGACTAAGGAAGAGGAGAAGCAGTGCTGGAAGTACTGGTCTTCCTATAAGGGATATCTAGATGCATTAGAGGAAATTTCAAATCAAAATGGGCCTTTTAACTTTAACTCAAATTCCATGTCATCATGTGTTAGCTAATGAAATTGCTTTAAATTTGAATTATCGTATAGGTCTTAAACACTTTTTTAATATAAATTTGGGGATAGGTATCATTAAAAAAACTACTTTTTTTGTTTGTATTTTCGACATATCTCTGCATGTTTTTTCATATTTCGATCGGGAGAGCTCGTTGGATGTGAAATTAAATTCCACATCCAACGAGTACCCACTCAACATACTTTTGACAGACCCCGCTACCCCAAAAACAAGAAATACCTGAAAAAATGTGATGATGACATTTTACTCAAATTTCAATTGGGAGAGCTCGTTGGATGTAGAATTAAATTCTGCATCCAACGAGTACCCACTTGGCATACTTTTGACGGACCCCACTACCCCAAAATAAGAAATACCTGAAAAAATGTGATGATGATGTCATCATCACATTTTTTCAGGTATTTCTTGTCATTATCACATTTTTTCAGGTATTTCTTTCTTTTGGGGTAGTGGGGTCCATCAAAAGTATGCCGAGTGGGTACTCGTTGGATGTGGAATTTAATTCCGCATCCAACGAGCTCTCCCGATCGAAATTTGAGTAAAAACACGGGGAGATATGTTGAAAATACAAGCAAACAAAATGGTTTTTTTCTTTTCTTCCTCCAAAATTAATAAATATTATTGTATTATTTTAACTATTATTTTATTATTTTTTTTAGGAGGCCCATTTTGAGTTGAAATTTATTCTAATGGGGATGAACTACCTGAAATCTCCTACAATTTTTTCTCTCTCCATGAATGAGGCCCAAATTTAGACTCAGAATAGTGGAAGTTTCTGCATGAGGACATGCAACAGGATAGTTGGGGGGAGATGTTGGGTCCTATAATAGCCCCTTTTTTACCACACCCATTATATCTTTTTTCCTTGTCCTAATTCATTTCTACCCACCAAACATATATTTTTCCTCACAATGAGCATAAATCTTTATTGGTATGATTAATTATTATTTTATTCTATTAATGTCTACGATTGTTATGGTTAGAAATCTGTCTCTTGAATGGTGCTAGTATGTCTTGATTTTATAAAGATAGTTCAATCCTTGAGGAACATAGGTGTAGAAGCCGCTTAGTTTGGACAAGAAAGGAATATTTGGTGCCAGCTGTTACTCTTCAGTCCCAGTTCCATATGTTGAGTGGTAATAGTTATCATTGGTCCACATGGTAGATGCAACAAAATTCAGCTACAACATCGCACCACTACTCAGGGCATAGCTGCAACAAATACGTTATCTTCCATCTGATTGATTCTGTTTGATCCATTAATAGCCAAAACAACAACACTCCCTATATTCCCTATCTCCATTCAATTTCATTCATAGTTGTAACATCTTGTTGTAACAAAGGAAGTCTGAGATCATAGATCTTCATGGCTACCCAATATTAGTGGGTGAGGATTATATTGTTCATGTATAAATATGGGGAGGAAATCTGAGCCTGGGGTTGGTTGATTATTATCATACTGTTTAATCTGTGATAGAGAGTTGTAACTGTAATTCGCCATTTTAATACAAGGACTAGGATTCTTCATATTTATGCGTCTTAATTTGTGTTAGTCTCGGCATCTCTGTTCAAAGGCTGGGCCATTTTTACCATAGAGATTGTCAATTTAATTAAATTCTTTGATTATTTATGTTTGTGGTGTGGAAATTCAAGTAGATTCATTTACAGTTAGCTATAACAGTAATGGTTGATCATTGTGTTTCCTTTGATAGTTAATGTTTGCATTCCTATTAAGCTGCAACTGTGTAGTGTGAGTCAACTGTGTAAGATATTTTCTATTATGCATGTGTGCCAATAGCTGTTATAGTCAAGCTCAACTCTAGTTCCTTTCAGTTACTTATCTTTCTCAGGTTTGCTAATTTAGTCATATTATGGTTTGGGGTTTGTTTGGTTCAATTATTGTTGTTTCCAATTCTTAGATTAGTTGAATTAAATAGGTTATGATTGGTTCACTTGTGGTATGGTACTGTAGGATTTAACTTATTGCAAAAGTAAGTCTAGTTATCTATTCTTAGATTTTTTATTGTTGGATTGATGTTGTAGGAAGGTAATTGCATTTTTTGAATTCTTAGATGTGTAAATTAAATTAGTTTTAGACATGATAAGAGTTTTACTGAGAAGGTAGGACAATCATCTTTCATTCATTCAATCAGCTACTTAAGTTTTTATGCATAGATTGTGCTAATTATATTTGAAACAAAAATACTTCCTTGGTTTGACAATTCATATTGAGAATTATGTGTGTTAGTTGTAATTAATTAGCATATAGGGTGAACAACAACTACACCATCAAATATGGGTACTTTCCCTACCCAAGTTTATGGTTCTGATCTTTCTCGTCCAACCATCAATTCTAGAGCGAAACCTTCCTATGTTCCCTCGGCCCTGGATCCTCAATCCCATGGCCTACCTTACACTAGAATCACCTATGAGAACCCCCCTTAAGGATATTAGCCAACCCCGGTATCCAATCCTTAATTCCCCTTTCCAAACCCCCCTATAGATACCACTATATCGGCACCCCTTCAAGTTTCCCCCACACCACAATGACAAGTGTATGCTCAACAAAACCAACCACAAAACCAACCTACTCCCAACAACCAGTAAGGCCAACAAAACAAAATATGAGGTAGAAATCATGGACATAACCAATGCCAAGGAGGGGGAGGACCACATCCTAACTCCCTAGGTAATAATGGTTCAAATTCTGTGATTCAAGATCCTAATTATCCCCTACAACAAGGAAAGAACCCATATTTGTGAACTAACCATCCTTTTTTCTTCTACAACATTTATGGGCACTACACCCACCATTGTCCTCACTTAGCTAAAGCCTTCTAGCTTTGAGATGAGGCCAACCATCATAATACTACCATTGCCTCTTAGGTGTATCCTGCACCACCTAAACCATCCCAACCTCCTATGGTGTTGAAAAAACATGTTCCTACTAAAAATTAGTCACAACCTAACCAATGACATGGTATGTCACCTCTTCAAGCCAACCCACTGATTCTGGAGTCCAACATTTATTTGAAATGTCTTCAGAAGTCAACCTAAAAACTAGGTGAAACTAGTATGGTTCAGCCACAAATACTGCTTCTACCATCCATATTGGTAACTCACACCCTAAGTACCCAACCTTGTAATTACCTCAACCCCCTACAGACGTAAACCCTAAGGATCCAAAAATTTTGTTATGACGCTTCACGAACAATGCCAATTCTTAGGTTGCACCCAACCATAGTATTGTCATCGATTGGCCTAGTACCCTGCAACTGTCTACTTTGGAAGTCATTATGAATTGTCCAATATAGTGCAAGGAATTGTTGTGTCATTAGGTTCCATCAACCCCATAGCTGCACACTTGATGAACTTTGACCCTGACCATTCTGAGCCCTAGATTCCATCCTTAATGTATTTCCAAATCCCTATTACCATCTGGAGCCCAGGCACTCACCATTGCATCATTGATGAGGGCACATCCACATGTGTCATTTCCACCTTTTTATAGCAAAATATTTGGTCACCCAAGTTATATCCATCCTCAACTACCTTACTCGGTTGTGATGGGAATGGTTCCCAATCTCAAGGAATCCTCCTGAACGTACTAGTAGAGTTATCCAACAAGACTATCCTCATAGACATTGAAATGGCCAGTGCTCAGCTTGATTGCAACATCTTCCTGGGGCGTAGTTACATGTATGTTATGAAATTTTTCTCCTTCACGATTTTTGGGACCATTATGTTTCCTCACGATGGGAAGATAGTCAAAATTGACCAATTAACATACAACAACCCCAAGAGGACATCCAACCTACATAAAATCCTACCAATGGTGGATAACACCATCAACAGTTCCTCTCTTACCTCATTGTCCACCGTCACCCCAGGTGTTTTCCAGGAGCCCCCCATGATTTCCACTTTTTCATCATTGTCGCTACCTCTAGTAGTAGTCCATATTTCATAAATTTTTACCCTCTCATCTGATACATTGTTGACCCAACAACCTCTCAATACATAGCCACAACTTTCATCGATGCCAACCCCCGTACCGAATACAGTACCTGGTAATAAATGGGGATCCATTCCCATTCAACAAATATCCTTTCTATTATTGTCTATAGGTATCATGAACACACCCGTCATGGAAACCCTCAACTTTCTAGGTTTAACTTTGGGCCTCCTAGTTTAGTAACATACACCTCGAAACCCTCATCTGACCCCACCGTGTAGAATTATAAAAGAAAAGGATTTAATTCCATGTAGATAATTAATATTCTAAGCTTTAATAACAAGTAGAAATTCAACACATGAATCTTCAACAAAATATATCTCTTATAGAGATGCATACAAAAACTAGAGAGAGGAATAATGATAATGAATACAAGGGAAGTCAAGAATGATGGAGAAATTGTAACACACTAAACAATTGTTAAATTGTTTATTACTTTGAATCTTTTTTTTTTTAATTTTGACAAATAAAGTCAAAATAAATGTAATGTATTATTATTATTGAATAATTAAATAATTGAGAGGAATCAGAACCGAAGTAGCCGTTAAAAGAGTGTTTGTTGACCCACAAGGGGAATGACAAATGGTGAAGGCTCTTGAATGAGAACTCAAGTGATGCAAGAGGCATCTTCCCCAAAATCAGGTCAAGACTCCTTATAAAGCATTAAAGAGAAGGAGACTCATAAATGACCAATTCCTATGCAAAATACCATAACATAGTATGCCCATCGAAAAAGAAAGGGGTTGGCCATGGATGGGGAAATAATCTATTGATGCAAAGAGATGGCGCATTGATACGAATTTTTCCTCGTGGTTCAACAAACATACTCGGGGGTTTATGGATCAAGTAAGTTTTGTATTCTCTAAGAATTGGTTGGGAGGAATGGAATCTTCAGTTATGTTTTCTGTCAGTGGTGATAGGTTCATTACTAAATGCATCTACTGTTTTAGTCTTGATTATTACATTCTTAAAGTATATTATAATTATGAGTGTTTTTATAAACTAAATTTATGTAGTGCGTTAATTAATTTTTTTTTTGTTGATTATTAACATTCTCTCTTTGTAATCTATTGGTAGTTAAATTTATTATGAAAGAAATTCAAATTATAAATTATATCAATATCCTACTGAAGGTTCCACTATTAATGTAATAACTATCAATCAAATTCTTTATTTCTCCAAGCAATTTATAGATTTAAAACGCAACAAAATATCAAATATTAAATTACTGCACGTATCAATCCTTAAGCCGAGAGGCTTCCCACAGAGATTTCATCTATGTATAACAAATACAAATCTATGCACTATTAACAAGTCTCTATTTTAATAACTATATATATACAAATAACAGATCCAAAGAAAACATCCAAATAGATCTAAGTAAATTAATCGCAACGAATCGAGACTCTTTTCAAAATTAATAATATCTATAGATCTAGAAACCGACTATCATCCCAAATCATATCCATATCCAAATTAAAATAGCATTTAAACGAAAGAGAAAATATGTATAATCCACTAAGCTTGTGTACCTATCATTCAAAATTACCCTACATTCTAAATTACTAAATCGTAGTCTATTCCCTGAATCATAATGGATTTCCAATCAAATTACAGACCCAACATTTGTTAATAATCAAACTTATCTTAAAATTGATAGAGGTTGTAAACCCCTTTTTCCCAATAGTCCCAATAGAGTAACCTTGGGAAATCTACCCTTTGGAATACTGTAAAATTGAGGCATTCCTTGTAATATATCCCCACATTGTTTGTAAAGTCACGAGTATTGCATCACTGTTCCAACACTTTATGCAAGTTCAAAACCTTAGTTTAGTACTGAAGAATATGGCTTGGGACAAAGGTCCAAATCCTAGGATTTAATCCTAGGTAAACAATACCAGTTATTTCATTAACATAAAACATTAACATATCACCTTGATGAGGGTTACAACCCAGTTGTTGTCATAGTCGGATTCAACGTCGAATGGACGACAAGCCCTGTCATCAAACAAGTAAGAAGTCCATTTAAATTTATCCATGTAAACAAGTAAAAAGGATATTACAACTAGGAAAACAATTTGAGATGAATAAATATATAAATGATATTAAAAAATATATTATGATGTAATTTATAGGTGTGTGACAAAATCATATCAGAGCATGGTTACAACACTTGGCCAGAACAGCCCCACACTCAAACTGATATAAACCAGAAAAATAATTCTATTTTAATGATTTGACTCTCTTACAAACATGAAGAGAAGAATAACCTTGATTTTGCAAGAATTATAGCATATGTGGGAACATCTATTGAAGGAGCCATTGAAAACAATGAAGAAGGTAATATTAGAGGCGTTGAAATCTGGGTGAATCTAAATGAAATTAGGAATGATAACCCATTTGAATTCCTACAAACTGTAAAATATTTAAATTGAAATAGGTTAACGAAGATAATGAACGCATTTTAAAAGCATGGGAATAATTAAATAATGTTATGTTAACTAAACTACATAGTAATGAAGAAGAAAGTAATATAGGGCCTGAGTTAAATATGGCAAGAACTGCACATTATAAATGTAAGGTAAGAAAACTAGAATTTTCTAATCATGAGACTAGATCTTCAAGCAAAGAATCAACTAAACATACTAAGGAAAAATATAAAAATTCCAGTGAAAGTAGCGATATTAATCAGTAGAAAAATAAATACAAACCATATGAAGAGATTTACAATGAGTTTAAAAATATCAAACTTCCTATATTCAATAGAGAAATCGAAAAATGAGAAGAAGCAGAAGCTTGGTTATCTAGGATGAAAAGGTACTTCTAGATTTATAATTATTTTGACAAACTAAAAGAGAAATTGGCAATTTATAAATTGACAGTAAAGGATGATATCTAGTGGCAAGATATTAAAAAAGTAAAAATCATTAAAGAACGTTATGTAACTAGGAAAACTTTTAAGAAATGTTTTAAAAGAAAATATTTATCGGAATAGTATTATGAGGAAAAAGCTAAAGAATTCTATGAATTACGATTAGGTGCAATGTGTTGGAGACATTTACCATCATACACACTCTTTCGGTCAAATTGGCCTAGTTAAACCACTATCCTAAGTTTAATTGACATCAGTGGAGCATTAATT
>LPNX010247061.1:164075-197188 GCA_001517045.1 Pseudotsuga menziesii
ATACTCTTGTTGTTGTTGATGTTGCTGTAGAATACCCTTCTCATTAAGGGGGAGTGTTGAAATATTGTAACTTCGAAGAATATTATATATGTATCTTTTTGTGGTCCTGTTGCGGCAACAACTTTTCTCCCCAAATTTCTTGAATTTTTGGACCCCTCCTCATGAGTTTTCTTTGATCATTGGATATTTCAAGTTATTGGGCCGTGTTTTAAGTTTTAATGACTACAAAAGCTTTATTCTTGACCAAAGTTCAGGTTTTGATTACGTTAGAGTTTATAATGGACGACAGAAATTCAGTTTTATTTTACTTGATCAATCAAACCAGTTGTTTTTACTATTGGTCACCATTATGAAGGGATAATAGGTCGATGTCCATTGTTGGTCTTTAAAGCTGAATGAATTACTAAGTTTTCCATTGGATCAGGAGTCTTGTTCGTTTTGGTTGGAAACCTTAACCTTTTCCCGTCCGCCGTTGCGGCTCCTAGTTCGATTTGTCATTCAAAATGAGAATTGCCCTGACTGCCGATGTACATTAACTTTCCTGCCACGTATCCAGAATCTTTACCCTTCCACCGTTGCGGCCGGGGAATCCTTCCCCCTCCCGATGTCAAAGTCGCCCGACTTCTGATTAAGTTTTCCCACCCGTTTCACGTATCTTCTAGCTTTCGTTTCTGCCATTGCGGCTCTGAAAGTCTTTTGGCTACCGAAGTACTAATGCATCCGACGTCCGATTAAAGCCTTTCGCCCGCGTGTCGCTTGCCCGGTTCTTCTAGCCCTTTCGTTGTTGCGGCTCTTAAATACTTTTTCACGTTCGATGTAGAAGCCTTTTGACCGCCGATCATAAGTTTCCCGCCTAAGGCTTGATCGATTTTCTTCTCAGAACCAAAGACGCACCAGGATGTTTCCTTGAGGAATAGTCATTCAATTGTTAGAATCTGATGTTTTGGTTTGTAACAACTTCCAATAAATGATGCTTGTCGATTGATTGGAGGTTGGTTCGGGAGAGCGGTCAAACTACCGTGGCATGGAGGAAGACGGACCATCTAGTAGAAGCAAGGTCGGAACTAGCAGGATCACAGAAGAGAAGGACAAAATGAATGAAGACAAAGATGCAGAAGGGAAAGGTCCATCTGTTACTAATCAGCAGACCGTTACTAATCAGCAGACGAACGGGAAGCCACAGCGGCCTGAAGATGGATCTGAAATGTTGAAGAGGAACTGGAAGGTCACGCGTTGGGGGGCAGCCCAAGAGATGGGACTGCATAGTTTAAATAGGATAGAAAGAACTGAGAAAGGGATTTTGTCCTGAAAAAATCTTGTAAATGTTTGCTTGTAAGAGGAACTACTTCGTTTTGCAAATGAAACTACAATTTTGCCTGCTGGAGAGAGTGAAGAGTGGAATGTATCAATGCGACTCAATGAATTATGTTGAAGAGGAACTATTTTGTTTTCAGCTGTGTTTCATTTACTGCAAGAGTATTTAATTTCCTGAACCTATGTTCTTGTTGAATGTTCTTCAGTATATTTGGGATATTTTCCACTGTGAGTAATAAGTGTTGTTTATAAAATGATCGGCTATCTGGTTAATTAAATATCTGTAAATGTTCATGTGTCTTGAAAGAAGTATCAGCTATCTGTGATTCTTCATAATGCATGTACAAAATGTATTACTCACCCGAAATGATAACCTTGCTCCCTAGGGATAGATTAGATAGTTAGTTTATTTCTTATTGTCTGTGATTTGGTTGCTTGCGAGTCTAAGATGAGAGGTAAGAACCTGCACATCACGTTGTGATAGCTCCTTGCATGCTGATTACCTTGCATTTAGTTAGGCACTTGCATTTCATTTCTAAGTCAAAATACAAAAACTCAGTGGACCGGGCCGCAACCGGTAAACCCTTTTGTTTTTTTCCTTGACCTACGGTAGCCGGACTGCAAACCAGATGGATTCCCTATTCCAAACAGTCAACGGGCTAGTTGGGAACGTTGATTGGGGAGAATCCCTTACTGTTGCTGCCTGGGAATTTCCAGGCCTCAACAGTTTTGGGGCTAGAAGGAGGGCCGCCAGTGCATGGCTGGCCGCAGAAACTTGTTTTCTCGAGATTTTTCCACCGGTGACAGTTCTGAAGGAAGTGGGTTCAATAATACAATCCCAGAAGAAAACAGAGAATAATTATATCCTGTTCCCAACAAGATTGTTAATGACCTGAGAAGACACACCCGTGCTTACGTAAAGAAGATTGGAGGATTGCCAATTATCCCCGAGTTGCCTAGAAGAGAGTACAAGAAGAAGGACCGCCCTGTAGTAGAAGATTCAGTGTTGGTTGGAGACTGGGAAGAACTTGTAGAGACAGCTCTGCAGGAGGTTGAATTACCTTTGAACCAAGTAGGCCTAGATACCCCTTACAGTTCCCCTGTTCATACCCCTCTTGGTTCACCTCCTCACTCTCCACCTTTGCTTATGGCAGGAGTTAATTCCAACCAGCCTCCCAACCCACCAAATCCACCACCTACATGGAGAGCCAGATCACCTCTAAATCTAACCCCACCTTTGCATGACCTACCTCAAGCCTTTGAAAAGTTGTTGCCTAAATTTGACCCCAATGAGAAGATATTAGTAGATGATCATTTGCAGAGTTTTTATTTGGCTATAGAAGGATTAAGGGAGGGGGAACATGAATATGTGGTTTGTAGACTATTCCCGCATACCCTCAAAGGAGCTGCGGCCTCATGGTATTTTGGATTTCCCGCTAACTCTATCCCAGACTGGGATACCTTCGAGAGAATGTTTAGAAGTAAGTATGCAGTCCAAAAGACTCATGTTGCTCTCATGAAAGGACTGTGTGCTTTGAAGAAAGAGAAAAAGGAAAAAGTGCACAATTTCACACAAAGGTTTGCAGCCTATCTTAAGAATTTCTCTGAAACAGATAAGCCTTCAGACAAAGTACTGATTAAGTACTACACTTCAGCTTTAGGCCCAGATTTGGCCATGTTTGCAAAAGGTAGGGCCAAGCCTACTTTGACAGAGACCTATGAAGAGGCAGAAGTGGTGGAAGCAGAATGAGAAAGTATTGAAGACTATCCAAATCAATCAGTAGAGAAAGGTGCAAGAAGAAAAACCTTATTGTTCACTAAGCCTAAGGAAGAAAAGTCGCCAGACCTGGAAAATATGGCCAAGATGATGCAGAAGCTGTCCAACAAGATTATAGATATGGAGAAAGAAAAGGAGGCGCAAAAGTTTTATAAGCCATATTATAAGAAAAGAGAGGATAAGGATCATTCTCATCCTCCTCCTCATAACGCTGCATCCATGAATCTAACAGAGGTCGGCATGGATAATTTCTGCACTTCCACCAACAGCCGCACTCTGAAAAGAATTGTCCACAATGGATAAACTCTATGACGCTGGTGATGAATCAACTGTTGGATTCAAAGTTAACAGAAGAAGACGATGAAGAAAGAAAAGAGGATTCTGCCTCTACTTCTAATAAAGAGCGGGAAGAAGAAACCCTGGCTTTATGGAATTCTGTCTCATTATTCGACGCTGAAGAAGGAAAGACTCACGGATACAAGGGCGTTATGGATACCAACGTGGCCACAAGAAGCAAAGGGATGTTCAAGGAAGACAGTCTTATTCTCCCAAAGATCAGAAGGCTTCAGAGAAATGTGAAGAAGAAATTTCAAAATGAAGACTCAGCTGTTAAGGTTCCAGAATTCACGATCACCAGCCAAAATCCCAGACAGTGCGATCCAACAGCCGGGCCAGGTGAAGGAAATGCTGATAAACCCCATCCCATTGGACGGCCAATGAATTATGATGTTGTGGAGGATTTAAAAAAGGTAAAAGCAAATGTTCCCTTATTCGAAATGTGTAAGGTACCACATCAAAAAGAGAGACTGCTAAAAGCGCTTGAAGCATCAGATGACAAGCTTCCCGCCGACAATCAGCCTCAAGATGAAGAAGAAGTTGGAGAGACTAGCGTTGGAAGTAAGTATAAAACTAAACATCCACCTTTCCTCTTGACATTTGAAATTTTTAATCATAACGTGCACAATTTTCTGGTAGACTCAGGAGCGTCCATCAATGTCATGCCCATATCAGTATGTAAGAAGATAAATGGGTGGCCTAAGCCCACCACGTGGAGGGTGGTTCAGTTGGATAGGACAGATGTTAAGGTAATTGGTGAGATGGAAGACGTCCTTATCTGTCTGACCTCCAATGATAAAGTATGCCAAGTTATTAACATCGTGGTGGCTGATATACCAGACGCTTACGACCTGGTCCTGAGCAGAGATTTGTCAGCCAAATTAAATGGGTATTTTGCCTCAGATTGGTCACATCTGTGGTTGCCATACAAAGGGAGTCCAAACCAGATCAAGGTTCTAAGAGAACCCCACATGAAGTACAATGTTACCCAACTGAATGAGAAGAATATACCTGTGGATTCTGTATTGGGAAACTATTTTCTTGAGTTGGAACTAGGAAATTATAAAGCGGAAGAAGCCAGCAACCCATCTGACACCCATCCTGATCTCCTTCAATTCTCACAGGTTGATGAGATTGATTGTAAAATAGTAGACTTAGCTGTAGGAATAGATTTACATTCAGTTGTTAGTGATTTTTGGACTTTATTTTTTGATGGCTCGAAGACCTTAGAAGGATCAGGGGCCGGCTGCGTCCTTATTGATCCAAAAAAAAAAAACATTTCCTGTCATGTAGATTAGAGTTTGAGTGCACTAATAATACAGCTGAGTATGAAGCACTGGTGCAGGGACTCAAGAAGGCGATTGAATTGAAGGTAAGTAATTTAAAAGTTTTTGGGGATTCTGAAATTATTGTGAAACAAATCTGGAATCAAATCCACTGTATTTCCCCTCACTTGAAAGCTTACCAGAATGAGGTATGGGACCTGCTTAAATGTTTTAATGCGTTCAACATTATTTCAATTCCAAGAATTAGGAACGCAGCAGCTGACTTATTGGCCACTTCGGCCGCCCGGCTTGTCCCCTCGAATAATCGATGTACTGTTGAATTGCTTTTCAGGCCTTCAGTACCGGATATGATCACCAATCTGTGGGTGTTCGATGATGACCAGCAAATCATAGAATGTTTAACAAATGATGAGGTATTCAAAGGAGCGATTATCGATGATGAAGAACACCAAGCCAAGATGAAATTTGACAATTTCGTCCCTAAAGGGTTCATAACATTAGAGAAGATCTTTGAATGGAATGAAAAATTCAGAAGACCCGCCAATGTAAAGACGCACAGCTCAACTCTACAGTTCGAGCTGATAAACTTAGGGACTGAGACGGATCCTAAGTTTGTGAACCTCGGAAAATGTTGTTCACCAGCCAAAAGGGATAGGTTTGTCAGTTTGTGCAAACAGTACAAAGATGTATTTTCCTGGACGTACCAAGATTTAAAAACATACGATCCCAACATCATCAAACACGTTGTTCCCATCAAGGCGGGATTCAAGCCATATCAGCAGCCCTTGAGGAAAATGCATCCAAAACTGGAACCGCTGATCCAAAGTGAGGTAAAGAAATTATTGGATGCTAGAATCATTTTTAAAGTCAGACACTCAGAGTGGGTATCAAATCTGGCACCAGTCAGAAAGAAGTCAGGAGAGATCAGACTGTGCGTGGACTTCAGAAACTTAAATCGCGCCTCAGATAAAGACAACTATCCGGTGCCCCCCATGGAGCAATTGCTGCAGATGGTCTCTTGGTTCTGAATTGTTTTCATTATTAGACGGTTTCTCTGGATACAATCAAGTATTGGTAGCTGAAGAGGACATATTAAAGACAACGTTCAGGACCAAATGGGGAACTTTTTCCTATAGAAGGATGCCCTTTGGACTGATTAATGCTGGAGCGACTTTTCAGAGAGCTATGGACATAGCTTTCTGTGGACTGATTGGACGAATTGCTGTAGTATACCTTGATGACATTACAATATTTTCGAAGAAAAGGGGAGAACACGCTTTTCACCTAAAGCAAATCTTCGAACGATGCCAGAAATATGGCATCTCCCTCAATCCTAAGAAGTGCGTATTCGCAGTCACAGAGGGAAAGTTGCCGGGACACATAGTTTCAAAGAGAGGTATATCTATAGACCCAGAAATAATTAAGGCCATTGAGTAAATCCCTATGCCACATAATAAAAAGGGAATGCAATCGTTTATGGGAACCATAAATTTTGTAAGAAGATTTGTACCTGATTTTGCCCAAACTGTTAAGCCACTGCAGCAGATGATCAAGCAAAATGCACAATTTAAGTGGACTAAAATTGAAAAGAATGCTTTTATTAAAATCAAGACTGCTGTTGCACATGTGCCCTCCCTGAAAAGTCCAGACTTTGATAAAGACTTTATTATGTATACATTTGCATTCGATGATTCATTGGCAGCTGTGCTTACGCAAAAGGAGGATGGCGGTGATGAGTTTCCAATCTCTTTTATGAGAACTGGGCTACAAGGGGCTGAATTAAACTACCCACCCATTGATAAGCAAGCTTACGCCATATTTAAGGCAGTGAAGCAATTCGGGCCTTATATATTAAAAAATCGAACCAAGGTAATAGTCCCTTACCCAGCTGTAAGATCCCTTCTCATACAGAAAGAGTTAGGAGAAAGGAGGGGAAACTAGGTAACAGCTCTTCAAGAATACGACCTTGAATTCAAGCCAGCCTCTATAGTGAAAGGTCAAGGGTTATGTAAATTGATGACTGAAAGCAGGAACAACGAAGAACAAGCATGGGAAGATGAAGCTGAATTGCATGTAATGGATGTATGTCCTTTGTTCACAACCCCTGAGTCTTGGTATAGAGACCTTGTACATTACTTACAGTCAGGGCTGTTACCAAAACATTGGAATTCCAAATAAAGAAGAGCTCTGCGGCTTAAATCAGCATCTTATCAAATTGTGGAAGGAATATTATTTAGAAAGAATTATGACGGGGTTCTTCTGAGATGCTTGGAGAAAGAGGATGCTAAGAAAGTAATGTCTGAATTACATGACGGTCTGGCTGGGGGACATTATTCTAGCGACACTATAGCCCACAAAATCCTTAGAGCTGGTAACTATTGGCCTACACTCTTCAAGGATGCACATGCACATGTCAGGAAATGTGATATTTGTCAAAGGTGTGGTGGAAGACAGCCTAAAGCAGCAGCTCGCCCCTAAAGCCTAAGATGATCATGGAACCATTTGAGCAATGGGGGTTGGACATTATTGGAGAAATAAAACCGAATTCTTCCCTGCTGCACAAGTACATTCTTACTGCAACTGATTATTTCACTCGTTGGGTCGAAGCTATCCCACTGCGCAAGATAAACGAAGACGAAGTCATTAGCTTCCTACAAGATCATATCATGACCAGGTTTGGAGTTCCAATTTCGTTAGTTTTTGATAATGCTAAGTACTTTTCATCAATTAAATTAACTACATTTGCTCATGATAAAGGGATAAAATTACATTATTCTGCTAACTACTATCCGCAAGGGAATGGCCTGGCTGAATCGTCTAATAAAAACCTCATTAGGATTCTGAAGAAGACTGTAATAGAAAACTAGAGAAGTTGGCACTCAGTCTTACCCAACGCCATGTGGGCTGACAGAGTCACCCCTAAGTCTGCAATAGGAGTGTCACCCTGTACCCTTGTGTACGGTAAGGAAGCCATCCTGCCTCCCAATATCATGCTACCATCTTCCATTCTAGCTCAGGAGTCTAGGGGGTCGGATGATGAAATTTTACAAATAAGAATTTATAATCTCCTAAAAGTAGAGGAAGCCAGATCTAAAGCCAAAAAATGCTTTAAACAACAGCAAGAGTCAGTCAAGAGATGGTTTTACAAGCATAAAGCTGGGACCAAAGACTTTGAAGTAGGAGACTTATATCTCAAATGGGATCACCCCCATGATGAGAAAGGAAAACATACCAAGTTCTAGCAGTTGTGGGTAGGCCCTTTTCAGATTGTAGCCAAGCTCGGTCCTTCTACTTACAAGTTGCAAGATCTGCAAGGGTGGGAGGACAACCTACCAGTAAACAGTTTGGTTCTCAAACCTTATTTTTCTTGAGTATGTTGATTGTTTCTGTCTTGTATATAAATAATTCGCCCAACTGTCTTTTGAGTCATGTTTTTAGTTGGTTTTTGTTGAGTTCTTTTTAGCTTGTTTCGTTGATTTCAATAAAGGGAGTAAACTTACGGTTGCATGGGGTACGTTCGAAATGTTTGGGTTTGATAAATGTTTTGGTGTCAGACTGTGTGTTGCTATTTAAATGAAAGAATTTCTTCCAGTATAGTAGTTTTCTCGAAGAATTATGTGTGCATTGAAGTCCTGCTTAACCCCTGTGAAATAAACCAGATTCGAGGAGTCTGGAATACTATGTTGAGGCTCCTTCCACTTCACACTTAAAATGTTCTAAGGAGCGATAACAAGGGACCCATGGAAAAGAGAAAGGTGAACAGTATGTTAAATATAAATGATTCCATGCCAAGAAGTAAATTCCAAAAGGCGGAAAAGAGTTGAAACTCCTTTGAAAGCATCATACATCAAAACAAAGGCTGAATCATAAGTACTAAATTGCCAAAAGATCCTCTCCGTCCATGAGCTAAAACTTGAAGTACACCACTCACACAAAAGGACACTATGGGATAGAGGATTCTGAATTAAAATTCAGTAAGAAAGGCGTACAGGAGGACTCAGGTGAAACGGACAAAAGTCCAAAAAGCACAAAAGTGCTAAAATGGCATGGGAACGAGGAACACACGAATATTGTTGTTTACCATCTACTACAATCCTGTGGTGTCCACGTTGTTAGCTACCTGAAGACATAATTAATAATGAACTCATTTCTGGCCTCAGCAGAGTTATCTGGACTTAAAGGTCTTGGTTTCCACCTCCCCAAAATGGACTATCATCAATGATTAAGGTACACACTTCTGTCAGTTGAGAAATCCATATGGCTGGAAGAATTCATTAGATGCATTCTTGTTAAACAGTCTGTTGCTAAAAGTATAATCACCCAGAGATATAGGTTCCCCATGTAATCACCAATTGTTGCGGCAGCAACTTTTCTCCCCAAATTTCTTGAATTTTTGGACCCCTCCTCATGAGTTTGCTTTGATCATTGGATCTTTCGAGTTATTGGGCCGTGTTTTAATTTTTAATGACTACAAAATCTTTATTCTTGACCAAAGTTCAGGTTTTGATTACGTTAGATTTTATAATGGATGGCAGATATTCAGTTTTATTTTACTTGATCAATCAAACCAGTTGTTTTTACTATTGGTCGCCATTATGAAGGGATAACAGGTCGCTGTCCATTGTTGGTCTTTAAAGCTGACTGAATTATTGATTTTTCCATTGGATCGAGAGTCTTGTTCGTTTTGGTAGGAAACCTTAACCTTTTCCCGTCCGCCGTTGCGGCTCCTAGTCCGATTTGTCATCCAAAATGAGAATTGCCCTGACTATCGATGTACATTAACTTTCCTGCTGCGTATCCATAATCTTTACCCTTCCACCGTTGCAGCCAGGGAATCCTTCTCCCTACCGATGTCAAAGTCACCTGACTTTCGATTAAGTTTTCCCGCCCATTTCATGTATCTTCTAGCTTTCCTTTCCGCCATTGTGGCTCTGAAAGTCTTTTGGCTACCGAAGTACTAATGCGTCCGACGTCCGATTAAAGCCTTTCTCCCATGTGTCGCTTGCTCGGTTCTTCTAGCCCTTTCGCCGTTGCGGCTCTTAAAGACTTTTTCACGTCCGATGTAGAAGCCTTTCGACTTCCGATCATAAGTTTCCTGCCTAAGGCTTGATCGATTTTCTTCTTAGAACCAAAGACGCACCAGGCTGTTTCCTTGAGCAATAGTCGTTCAATTGTTAGAATCTGATGTTTTGGTTTGTAACGACTTCCAATAAATGATGCTTGTCGATTGATTGCAGGTTGGTTCGGGAGAGCGGTCAAACTATCGTGGCATGGAGGAAGACGGACCATCTAGTAGAAGCAAGGTCGGAACTAGCAGGATCGCAGAAGAGAAGGACAAAACGAATGAAGACAAAGACATAGAAGGGAAAGTTCCATCCGTTAGTAATCAACAGACGAACGGGAAGCCACATCGGCCTGAAGATGGATCTGAAACGTTGAAGAGGAACTGGAAGGTCACGCGTTGGGGGGCAGCCCAAGAGATGGGACTGTATAGTTTAAATAGGATAGAAAGAACTGAGAAAGGGATTTTTCCCTGGAAAAATCTTGTAAATGTTTGCTTGTAAGAGGAACTACTTCGTTTTGCAAAGGAAACCGCAATTTTTCCTGCTGGAGAGAGTGAAGAGTGGAATGTATCAATGCGACTCAATGAATTATGTTGAAGAGGAACTATTTCGTTTTCAGCTGTGTTTCATTTACTGCAAGATTATTTAATTTCCTGAACCTATTTTCTTGTTGAATGTTCTTCAGTATCTTTGGGATATTTTCCACTGTGAGTAATAATTGTTGTTTATAAAATGATCGGCTATCTGGTTATTTAAATATCTGTAAATGTTCATGTGTCTTGAAAGAAGTATCAGCTATCTGTGATTCTTCATAATGCATGTGCAAAATGTATTACTCACCCGAAATGATAACCTTGCTCCCTAGGGATAGATTAGATAGTTAGTTTATTTCTTATTGTCTGTGATTTGGTTGCTTGCGAGTCTAAGACGAGAGGTAAGAACCTGTGCATCATGTTGTGACAGATCCTTGCATTCTGATCACCTTGCATTTAGTTAGGCACTTGCATTTCATTTCTAAGTCAAAATACAAAAGCTCGGTGGACCGGGCCGCAACCGGTAAACCCTTTTGTTTTGTTCCTTGACCTACGGTAGCCGGACCGCAAACCGGACGGATTCCCTATTCCAAACAGTCAACAGGCTAGTTGGGAACGTTGATTGGGGAGAATCCCTTACTGTTGCTGCCTGCGAATTTCCAGGCCTCAACAGGTCCCCGATGGTCCTACCGGGAGAACCACTTGTATTACATTGTACCCCTATGCTCCTAATCGGAAGAACTAATAAGAGTCATGAGGTAGTCCCCTCTAATTGTAAAGGTGGGTCATTAGTGCTGAAATATTGTAACTTCGAATAATATTCTATATGTATCTTTTTGTGGTCCCCGATGGTCCTACCGGGAGAACCACTTGTATTACATTGTACCCCGATGCTCCTAATTGGAATAACTAATAAGAGTCATGAGGTAGTCCCCTCTAATTGTAAAGGTGGGTCATTAGCACCCTAGTGTGGTTACTTGAGCCTACATGTCAAATGAGTTAACTTAAGTGAACGGATGAATATAAATAGAGGTGTAGTGCTCCTCATTTGGGACACACACACTCACTTGAGTAGCGCACTTGTGGAGGAGAGAAGTAGCTGGAGAAGGAGGAGGATCAGGCTTTGATCTCCTTGCTGGTTTTATATTTTACCTTTTTGGGGCATCTATATTGAGGAAGATTTTTCTGGGTTTTTCCCTTTAGTGTTTTCCCAGGATAAATCCGTGGTGTTCTTGTGATACTGTTTGTTTCAGTGATCCTGCTTATATGCTTTTGTTATGAAAATGAAATGAAATACTGATGTATTAGCTAAGCATATGAAAAATTCAACAATCATGTGCTTGGCAATGTCTCCAATTATACGTCATCTCATAGATTATGTTGAATATCCATTTGAGCTTTGGAAAATTTTGGATAAAGCTTTTGGTGTGCAGGAAGTAGAAGACGAAGCATTGAGCGAACCCATCATCTCCTGATGCTCTCTCTCTCAAAATGTATTCTCCTGTACATTATTTAATGAATTTATTTATGATGAAGAAGTTTCTCATACAGTTCATGTTGCTGCTACCCTCTTTGATTCACATGCTACCTCCTTCAATGAAGAAGCAAATATTGAAGAGCAATATTTTTATGTGTCTCTTGAAGATAGCGATGATGAAAAATAAGTGACAGGTGGATTTTTTATTGTTATTGATGATGATTCCCTCACACATTCATTATTCCATATGTATTCTATCTTAGATTCTGAGATCTATGTGCCAGATAATTCACACTCTGTGCATAAATCTCTCATTGATGGTGCACAAAGCAGTGACTTCCACGATGTTTGCTTAGCCATATCAAGTCCTATTAGTTTCTTTCCACTTACCATACTTGATCTCATGTGCTTTTGCATCTCCTCCTTTATTCTTGGAATCAATCCTCATAGCCTCCTTGAAGATTTTGAACATCTCCTACCTTCATCCTTTTATACTTCTACTATAGAGGATTCATTATCAATGTATTCCCATGAGTCTACTGATATGCTTATATGTGTTCTTTTGGATTATTTGGAAGCTAGATAAATCCATGGAGCCCATTCATTCACACTCTTTAATCCTATTCCTTCTATATGTTCCTACATGATCACTTGCACACATCCTCTCTGTGTAAATGAAGTTGGAGACCTCATACATTCACTTGGACTCTTATTTCACCTATCTGGAGTTGATTTCATCTCTGTTGGTTAAAATTTCAAGTCATTACATAATCTTGGAGCTGATTACAACTCTCAAGAGATTTCAAATAATTGGATCTCAGTTTTTATACATGGTCCTAGTTTCCATCCTATAGTTGTCCTTGATCCATGTGAGCAGATTTCTCTTCTTTCAAGAAGAATATTCCTCTAGACATCAACATTTAGTTTGGAGTAGCATCAGCATCATTTTTTGTTTTCCTCTCATGTCCTATCTTGAGGGAGGAATTTTCCCATGTGGTTTTGCCTTTTTCCTCATCTTTTTGGACATAATAATTGTTAAAGGGTGGCCATAGCCTTGTTGTTGGGCCATATATGCATCCATATTTTTGACATACCATCACAAATTCAGACTTAAAAGGGGTTTTGGAATATATTAAACCCACTCAATACTTAGGATAAAATAATTAATCATTATTTGATTATTTATTTTCCCACTATCTTAATTAGTTGGAATCCACTTGCACCTTAAAGTCCACACATGCCATCTATACCCCGTGAATGATTTATTTTTTATTCTGGTTTGATTTTCAACACTTTATGGACATCCAGAATTGGTAACTACACTTTACTATAGATTCTGCTTTATTCTTCTTTATCCTTCTTTTCTGTGGATAAGGTAAAGCTAGTTAACTAGGAAACTGGGTTCCTTTGTCTCCAACCCATCCTTCATGACTTTCTCTCCATTTTCTAGGATTAGCATGTTTTTCCATCACTCTTGACAACTCAATCATGCATTTTCTAATTCATGAAGTCCTTGACTGATTTGGGAACTACTTTAGCCACCTATGGGATTTTATCATATTTGCTAAGTCTGATTTATGAGCTATCAATGAGTTGTCTTCCATCAACTCAAATATCCTTTATAATGATGTATTACCATTGGGTGCATCCACGGAGCTGGGTTACACTTTTTGGCAAGGCACTTTCAGAAAAAACACAAAAACGTACCTCGATCAAGCAATTTTTAAACCCTCGATTGAGGTCATAACACCTAGATCGAGGGCTTAACAAAACCTCGATTTGGGTTTTTAGAATACCTCGATCTAGATTTTAAGACCTCGATATAGGTTTTAAAAAAATATCGATATGGGTTTTAAGACCTTGATATAGGTTTCAAAAAACCTTGATCTAGGTTTTAAGACCTTGACCTAGGTTTAAAAAAAACCTCAATCGAGGTTTTAAGGCCACGATTGAGGTCCTTGAGCAATTTTTTTTATAAAAATAGGTTTAAACGGTAGCTCGATCAAGGGTTTAATAAAACCTCGATCAAGCTTATTTAAAAACCTTGATCAAGTTTATTTAAAAACCTCGATCGAGGGATGTTAATACCTTGATTGAGGGACTGAAAAACAGAGAATTAGCCCTCATACAGGAAAATCAATGTTTCTCTGTGTCTTCTAGGGGTGTAAACCTTGCCATTTGTTGAAGTCTAGGGTTTCAACATTATTCAAGCATACATTAGGTTCATACACAGCGATCAAAGACAAAGAAATATGGGAAGGGACGTCCAATCCGTCTTTGCATTATCTTTGGTAATTATTTATACATTATGAGGTAGGTTGGAGCGGTTGTACCCGCTCCAACTACCTATTTGTTAATATTTATTTATCTTTTAAAATATAATTACATGATGACATTTAGGAGGTAATTAGCCCCCTCTACATCTCCCCCACAAACAAAATGTTTCTTCGTCCCAAAGAAAACAAAGAAAACTGCATCAACGTTCTGGGTCTCTGCTACTGCGGAGTAGTCCTCACTGTGCATCAACCATGCATACCGGTCTGCATAGGTAACTCAGCCGCAACAGCCGCCAGCTTGATAGGAAAATGCATGTGTACAAGGCTCTACTGTGACTGGTTACTCTTCAGCCTCCATCTTCAATCTGACAATAGTCCATCGAAGTCTCATCCTCTCACAACGGTGGGAAACCGTATTCTTCCGCAACTAGGCCTTTTGGTTTAAAGCCTCACCCGGGCTCATTTGACCGGCATCTCCATCGGTTCAGGCATGCGGGGCCTTTTGGCTCTTCGACTTCCTATGTCATTTCTCTGTCTTCTGGCTTTCCGAGGTCACAACCTAGGAACAGTTTCAGCATTTTGATAATGAGGGGTACATTGTCATCATGTTCATTGAAGTGCTTCGCTGTGTAGGTGAATGATATTTGCTTGAATGCCATCATCGTCGTCTGGTTCGATCGTGAGAGTATGAATTTCCTGCTCCAACCTAACCGACCTGCTCCAGCCAACATGTTTCAACCGACATGCTCCCACCGACATGACCATATCGACCACTTGAAATGCCGACCAAAGTGAGTTGGACCCACAGAAGAATCGACCATATTTTTAATCACTGCTCAGTCAACAAGGAGGCAAGGTATTTAACACAAAATAAAAAACTCCATAATGTTACCTCTCATGATGCATCAAATTTTTTTTAATCCGTAGTCGGGACAGGGTCGACGAAATGGTGGTCGACCAGCTCAGTCGGGTCGATGGCGGTTGACCAGATCAGTCGGGTCGCTGGCTAAGTGTGCTAGTCGGTGGCTTGGTCGAAACTGCTAGTCGGTGTGAAGCCGACTGCCATAGTTGGTACTGAGCTTTTGGTTCGACTTCGACATGTAGGTATTTTGCATGAGATTGAATGCTTCTGGAATCAGTGAAAGCGTTCAGATTCCCGAATCTTTAACCCTCCATTTCTTACCTCGCTGCCAGCTCGCACATGCGTGGTCTCCTCCAACGCATCCATTCCACCCATCATTCTGCACGTCCACCCTCCTTCCCTCATGCTTGGACGCCATGTCCATCCCGACTATCTACGTATACGTTGTGGGTCGGATCTCAGGTTTCCCGATAATTCCAACTCAGACTTGCAATTGAATCGAATTGCTTGGAATGATCGGCTGGACCACAATCGTATTACGCCTCAGATCCTTCACAGTCACGGTCTCTGCTCGACCATCCGCTAAAAGCCTCACAAACCGGGAGCACTCTCTGTAAAAGAGGCGGGGGCTTATTAATGTGCCGTTCACGTCCAGCCAGTCGAGGATGGGGTCGGCGTACACCTGAGAGCTGGCCGTGAAAACCACCATCTCGAAGAGCTTTGCAGCCGCCTCCATGAATTCGTCGAGGCCGGGCCTCTTCAGAATAAAGATGACACCGGCGTCATTAAAGTTATCAGCAGGATGTTCTATTAGGAAATCGTAATGCGGTATTGGGACGAAGTAAGTATGGATTAACGTTATTACAATCGCCCGACTCAGCGTGCCTGCGCAGAGTGATGGAAGCATGCTTATTCAGAACTCGCAATACAGAAGAGGAGTAGGTGGGACAGAGCACGAGCAGTATTTCTTCTTCACGACAGTTTCACCTTTAGGTTCGACCACCTCCATCCGCTGCTGCTGTCACCTAGACCGGATAGAGGCGGCAACGGCGCCAATGTTGAAGTCTAGGGTTTCAACATTATTCAAGCATACATTAGGTTCATACACAGCGATCAAAGACAAAGAAATATGGGAAGGGACGTCCAATCCGTCTTTGCATTATCTTTGGTAATTATTTATACATTATGAGGTAGGTTGGAGCGGTTGTACCCACTCCAACTACCTATTTGTTAATATTTATTTATCTTTTAAACTATAATTACATGATGACATTTAGGAGGTAATTAGCCCCCTCTACACCATTCACGGCACACAACTGAGTAGAGTTCATACCGATATATTCGTCACTGAATCCTCTATCCATTGAGATATCATGCATGTTTTTTGGAATTCATATGGGTTTTTTTTAATTAGTTCTAAAACATAAACTTAGAAAACCAGAAAACAACTTCGAAGCAGCTCAAAGAAAAATCTACAGGGTAAAATATACACATCCAAAAAAAATTTAAAAATGGGCAGCCCACACATTGACGTGTCCTCTTCAAAAGGGTATCTTTGGTTTTTCAATTTTTGAAAACAGTGAAAAAAAGCTGGGATGGACACACATGTGTATAACATGATGCTAAAATCAGATGTGGTCACTTTCGAAAAATAATAAATAATTGTATATTTTGAAATAAATTAACAAAAAAAATACAGACCACAATGCATTTTGTGTAGATCATGTTCGTATATTTTTTTTTAAATTATTAATGTAAGATTGAATTATTGGGGTTGGACACGAGCCACTTATTAACTTCTTCAAATTTTTAAGGTCACATAGTTCATTAAATGCCAAATTTCACACATTAAATGACATCGGAATATTTAAAAAAAAATTCATTGGGAAGCCAACATAATATTCTACAATTTGTTTTTTTACTGTAAGTTGAAATTCACATGGCATATATGCATTTCGAGGGCTTATATCTAGCACATGAGTAAAAAATCAGGCTTCCATCGCCAAATTTGGCCAAAAAGTGTTACCCACCTTCATCGAATCACCCCATTGTAATAATATCAATTATCATTTATCGATCATTCATTAATGTGTGTTCATTAATTCTTCTTCTCTTCTTATGTTAATTCTCTGCAATTCCCAGTGAGGTTAATTGTGAGCTTAGATTCTTAGCTTGTTTATGGAATTCATCTTGTCATCAATGATTTAGAATTATGACATCAAGAAGCTACTACAGTTGAATATATAACAACGATCATGCCTAGAATCAATGCAACATTGGAGAACAGGAAAGTGGATTATCAAACATCAATGATCAAAATCAAAGGTATGTTAAAAGATAAATCAATTTCTATATTGATTGATCCAGGTGAAAGTTTAAGTTATGTATCACCAATTATTGTAGAGATATACATGCTACAACAAGTTAAATTTGAAAAGTCTTGGTTAGTTCAACTTTCTACAGGCACAAAGCGAAAAGTAATAGGCTTCATGAAAACTTGTGATTTTATTAAGAATTGTTTTAAAACACATGATTATTTAAATATTATACCTATAGGACCTTATGACTTACTGATATGAATGGATTGGTTATAGAAACATAGAGTTATTTTAAAATGTTATGATAAAACATTCTCATTTTTGGATAATAAAGGTAATACCATTGTTGTAAAATGGATTCCCACAAAAGTTACCATAAGAGAAATATTAGCCTTACACATGAAAATGTTTGTTCATAAAGATTGCAAATTTTTTACAGTTTACATCATGAACGATAAAGAAAAAAATAATAAACTTATTGTATAATACATACTAATTTTAAAATAATTTAAAGATATATTTTTAGAAGATATTCTCAGACTACCTCCAAAAACAAATATAGATTTTACAATTGATTTGGTACCAGGATAGTACCAGCATCAAAGTCTCCCTATCGGATGAATATAGTAGATCTTACTGAATTAAAATCACAAATATAGGAATTAATAGATAAAAAAATACATTTGACCTAGTGTTTCCCCTTGGGGATCACTGGTTTTGTTTGTAAAGAAAAAAGATGGAACTTTATGGTTGTGTATAGACTATAGACAACTAAATAAAATGACAATTAAAAATCGATATTATCTGCCTTGTATTGACAATCTATTTGATTAATTTCGAGGGGAAAAAATATTTTCAAATATAGACTTGAGATCCGGATAAAATCAAGAATGGATCAAGGATGAGGATATATTTAATAGTACTTTTAGAACCAGATATGGTCATTATGAGTTTGTCGTAATGCCCTTTGGGTTAAAAAATGCCCCAACAACTTTCATGTGTTTAATGAACAATGTATTAAGTAAATACTTAGATAAATTTGTAGTCATCTTTATCGACAACATATTAATCTATTCTAAAAATAAACAAGAACATGAAGAACACTTAAAAATAAAGATATACATGCTACAACAAGTTAAATTTGAAAAGTCTTGGTTAGTTCAACTTTCTACAGGCACAAAGCGAAAAGTAACTGGCTTCATGAAAAACTGTGATTTTATTAAGAATTGTTTTAAAACACATGATTATTTAAATATTTTACCTATAGGACCTTATGACTTACTGATATGAATGGATTGGTTATAGAAACATAGAGTTATTTTAAAATGTTATGATAAAACATTCTCATTTTTGGATGATAAAGATAATACCATTGTTGTAAAATGGATTCCCACAAAAGTTACCATAAGAGAAATCTCAGCCTTACACATGAAAAGGTTTGTTCATAAAGATTGCAAATTTTTTACAGTTTACATCATGAATGATAAAGAAAAAAATAATAAACTTAATGTATAATACATACTAATTTTAAAATAATTTAAAGATATATTTTTAGAAGATATTCTCGGACTACCTCCGAAAACAAATATAGATTTTACAATTGATTTGGTACCAGGGACAGTACCAGCATCAAAGTCTCCCTATTGGATGAATATAGTAGATCTTACTGAATTAAAATCACAAATATAGGAATTAATCGATAAAAAATACATTTGACCTAGTGTTTCCCCTTGGGGATCACCGGTTTTGTTTGTAAAGAAAAAATATGGAACTTTATGGTTGTGTATAGACTATAGACAACTAAATAAAATTACAATTAAAAATCGATATTCTCTGCCTTGTATTGACGATCTATTTGATTAATTTCGAGGGGAAAAAATATTTTCGAATATAGACTTGAGATCCGGATAAAATCAAGAATGGATGAAGGACGAGGATATATTTAATAGTACTTTTAGAACCAGATACAGTCATTATGAGTTTTTCGTAATGCCCTTTGGGTTAAAAAATGCCCCAACAACTTTTATGTGTTTAATGAACAATGTATTGAGTAAATACCTAGATAAATTTGTAGTCATCTTTATCGACAACATATTAATCTATTCTAAAAATAAACAAGAGCATGAAGAACACTTAAAAATAAAGATATACAGGCTACAACAAGTTAAATTTGAAAAGTGTTGGTTAGTTCAACTTTCTACAGACACAAAGCGAAAAGTAACTGGCTTCATGAAAAACTGTGATTTTCTTAAGAATTGTTTTAAAACACATTATTATTTAAATATTTTACCTATAGGACCTTATGACTTACTAATATGAATGGATTGGTTATAGAAACATAGAGTTATTTTAAAATGTTATGATAAAACATTCTCATTTTTGGATGATAAAGGTAATACCATTGTTGTAAAATGGATTCCCGCAAAAGTTACCATAAGAGAAATCTCAGCCTTACACATGAAAAGGTTTGTTCATAAAGATTGCAATTTTTTTACAGTTTACATCATGAACTATAAAGAAAAAAATAATAAACTTAATGTATAATACATACTAATTTTAAAATAATTTAAAGATATATTTTTAGAAGATATTCTTTGACTACCTCCGAAAACAAATATAGATTTTACAATTGATTTGGTACCAGGGACAGTACCAGCATCAAAGTCTCCCTATCGGATGAATATAGTAGAT
Organism: Pseudotsuga menziesii; assembly: GCA_001517045.1. Taxonomy (NCBI): domain Eukaryota; kingdom Viridiplantae; phylum Streptophyta; class Pinopsida; order Pinales; family Pinaceae; genus Pseudotsuga; species Pseudotsuga menziesii. The sequence continues at coordinate 184,009 of LPNX010247061.1, forward strand.
CTTACTGAATTAAAATCACAAATATAGGAATTAATCGATAAAAAATACATTTGACCTAGTGTTTCCCCTTGGGGATCACCGGTTTTGTTTATAAAGAAAAAAGATGGAACTTTATGGTTGTGTATAGACTATAGACAACTAAATAAAATGACAATTAAAAATCGATATTCTCTGCCTTGTATTGACGATCTATTTGACTAATTTCGAGGGGAAAACATATTTTCAAATATAGACTTGAGATTCGGATAAAATCAAGAAAGGATCAAGGACAATGATATATTTAATAGTACTTTTAGAACCAGATACGGTCATTATGAGTTTGTCGTAATGCCCTTTGGGTTAAAAAATGCCCCAACAACTTTTATGTGTTTAATGAACAATGTATTGAGTAAATACTTAGATAAATTTGTATTTATCTTTATCGACAACATATTAATCTATTCTAAAAATAAACAAGAGCATGAAGAACACTTAAAAATAAAGATACAATTGTTAAGGGAACAAAATTGTTTGCCAAGTTTAGCAAGTGTGAGTTTTTCAAAGACAAAATTCAATATCTAAGACATGTGGTGTCTAAGGATGGGATATCAATAGATCCTGATAAAATTAAAGCTATCAGTAAATGGCATGTTCCAAAGAATGCAACTGATATAAGATCATTTATGGGTATTACTGGCTACTGCCGTAAATTCATTGAAGGATTTTCTAAGATATCCTACCCTATAACTTCAATACAAAAGAAAGGTAAGAAATTTGATTGGAACAAAAAAACTGAAGATATTTTTAAAAAATTAAAACACTTATTAACAACATATCCTATTCTAAAAATTGGTGATCTATTTAAATATTTTGTTGTATGTACAGACGCATGCAAAGAAGGTCTAGGTGGAGTACTAATTTAGGAAAATTATGTCATAGCCTACGAGTCTAGGAAGCTAAAGGGACACGAGAAGAGTTATGCTACCCATGATCTAGAGTTAGCTACTATCATTCATGTGCTTAAAATGTGGCGACACTATCTCATAGGAAGGATATTTCTATTAATGTCCGATAATATAATTTTAAAATACTTATTCGATCGACCGAATCTTAATGCTAGAAAAGCTAGGTGGTTATCATTTTCAAGAGAATACGATTTTGAAATAAAACATATAAAAGGAAAAGAGAATAAAGTGGCAGACACTCTAAGTCGTCATGAAAATTTGTTGTATGCAACATCAATCAGCATGTATGCAATATATTTAGAATATAAAATTAAAAGTGTAGAAAAAATTGATAGAGTATTAGAAATTAAAAGAAAAGACCGCAGAAAATGAAGTAAATCGAGTAAAAACGGATTTTAGTCTAAATAAAAAGGGGTTATTATTACAAAAAATAAGATTATATATACCTAATTCGGAGGAGATTAAATTAATTATTATGAATGAATTAGATAAAATACCTTATTCTGGACATCCTGGATATCAGAAAATGATTACCATGCCAAGGAATTTTTACTTTTGGCCTATTTTGAAAATGGAAGTAGCAGAATATTTAGCACAATGTATTGAATGACAATAGGTAAAGGTTGAACATAAACATCCAGTCAGATTGTTACATCCATTACCTATTCTAGAATGGAAATGGGAACGTATTAGTATGGATTTCATAACTGGGTTACCTAAAAATGTTAAGCAACACGGCTCAATCATGGTCATGGTAGATAAATTGAGTAAAGAAACCCACTTTATTCCAGTACAATATACATATAATGATATTAATATTGCTGATATTTTTATGAAGGAAATTTCCATATTGCATGGTGTGCTTAAAATAGTAATTTTGGACAGAGATGCAAAATTTACAGGAAATGTTTGGAAGGATTAATTTAAAGCATAAGGCACGCAATTATATTTTAGCACTGCAGATCATCCTCATACCAACAAACAAATGAAAATATTAAATAAGGTTTTGGAAGACATGCTCAGAATATATGTAATGGATAAACCAAGTAAGTGGGAAGATTATTTGCAACTAGTAGAATTTGCATATAACAATCATTTTCAAGATTCATTTGGATTAAGTCCATTTGAAATACTATATGGACGGAAGTGTAATACTCCTATTTCTTGGAGAATTCTTGTTGACAGACTAATGTTAGGAACTAAAATATTGAAGGATATGAAACTAACAGTGAAACAAGTACAACATAACTTGAAGGTTACCCAAGATAGGCAAAAAAGTTATGCCAAACTAAAAAGAACTCCATGAGAGTCATAGCTAGGAGATCATGTTTATGTAAAGGTAAAACCCAGAAAAATATCGTTAGGGTTGGGAAAATACTCAAAATTGGTGCCCAGGTATTGTGGACCATTTGAAATTTTAGCAAAAATTAGACCGGTGGCATATCAATTAGCATCACCACCTACAATAAAAGTACATAATGTTTTTCATTTTTTAATTGTAAATAAATACATTCATGATGCTACTCATGTAATTGGCTAGAATGTTATATAGGTGGAACCCGAAGGAAAATTTCAAGTGGAACCAAAACGTATTCTCGATAGGAGAGAAATTTTACTATGAAACCTTACCATCAGACAAGTTAAGGTGCAATAGAAGCACATTAGTCTAGAGGAGTCCACTTTGGAATTGGAAAGTAATTTGAGAGAAGCATATCCAATTCTATTTCAGAGTGAGATAATGGAAGAATAAAAGGACAAAGAAATAATAACACCGAGGGAAATGTTGTCTTTAAAACGGAGGTGTATGTAATACACCAAACAATTATTAAATTGTAGATTACTTTGAATATTTATTTATTTTTAAATATTTTGACAAATAAAGTCAAAATAAATGTAATGGGTTATTATTATTGAATAATTGAATAACTGAGAGGAATCAAAACTAAAGTAGTTGTTAAAAGAGTGTTTGCTGACCCACAATGGGAAATGACAAATGGTGAAGGCTGCTGAGTGAGAACTCAAGTGATGCAAGAGGCATCTTCCCCAAAACCAAGTCATGACTCCTTATGGAGCATTAAAGAGAAGGAGTCTCATAAATGACCAAGTCCTAGGCAAAATACTATAAAATAGTTTGTCCATCGAATAAGCAGGAGGTTGGCGATGGATGAGGAAATAATATACTTATGTAAAGAGATGGTGCATTGATCTGAATTTTCCCTTGTTGTTCAACAAAAAGGATTGGGGGTTCTGGAGCAAGTAATTTTTTTGTTGCTCTAGGAGTTTTTTGGGAGGAACGACATCTTCAATTATGTTTTCTCATAAATGGTGATAGGTTCATTACTAAATTCATATACTATTTTAGTATTGTTAATTATAGTCTAAAAGTATATTATAATTATGAGTGTTTTTATGAAATTGAGGCACAACAATCTAAGGACCAAGACATAAACTTACTATATATTAGACATATCAATTTTACTCAAAGAAATGACATGAACACTGCAAAAATACTTGTAGCTTTATGTTTTCTTATCATTAATCAGAATAATGGATTACAATGTAATATAATTTCATGAATATCCATGCAATTCAAATCCAAGAGAGTCTATTTGAATTGGGTGCATGGGAGTGGCTTACTTGTCATTTAACACCACTTGACGCATCAGTTAACCACTTAAATCCAACATAATTGACTCTAACTAACTCGGAGGAAGTTTAGAATGAGTATAACCGAATAGAACTCAACTGCATGCCAGCAAGTAGGTGAGGGATCCTATTTGACTTTAGTTAGATTTGATGAACTGAGCTAAGTCATCAAAATTAGGTGGAGGCACCTTTAATCACTCTAGTTAACTGTATTTAACTAAAAATAAGTGAAATCATGATAAAAACACCTTTAGCACTTCAGCTTAATTGAAAGGTAGGTGAAACAACCTCAAGTTAACTAAATGAGGCGCATATATTAAGTAGATAAACCCATATTTTATCCTTGATTAAAGGAGAAGGCCCAATTGGGCTCCCCTATTAAAGGAGAAGACTTGGTTAGGCTCCTTGATTGAAGGAGGAGATCTAGTCGATGATGCATTCACATATTTGAGTCAAAAACTTAGGATAAGTGGTAAATTAGGCCAAAATAAGACAAATAAGATGTGTGCTTGGGAAATGACTCCAACCCCCCCTTAATATACTCTCATGTGGAGGAGTAAACATAATAGGGACCTGGAAAAAAAGGCCATAGGTCACCCTTTACAAAATTAATACTAAAATTTTCGAAAAATCTAAGTGAGGAAAGAGGAAAAACCGAGTGGGAAAGAAACCCCCCCAAAACTAAACACTGAAGAAATCATTTATCTTCACCATGATGGAACTCACCCCCAACAGTGAACGGAGTTAAGAGAACTTCTTCTCAGTGAATCTCTTGGTGAAAATGTCTACAATTTTCTCATCTGTGGGGAAATATTGCACTAGAGCAGTTGTTCTGACATGCACAAGCTCTCTGATGTAATTCATGTGGATCTCAATGTGTTTGGTCATCTGTCTATGAACCAAATCTGTCAAGATCTTGATAGGACTCTGATTGTCACAAAAAATGACAGTAGAATTTGTGCTGCCAATGTTGAACTCTACTATAATACCTTGCATCCAAACTGCCTGGATGCATGCATTGACCACTCCCCTGTACTCTGCCTCCGTTGAAGATAGAGAAATGGGTTCCTTCTTTTTTCTTAACCATAAAATAGGCCCACTACCAAACACAAAAAAATAGCCATAAGTGGAATTCTGATTTATTCTATCTCCAGCCCAATTTGAATCTGTGAATCCTACAAAATCTAGATCGGAATCTACAACATAGTTAATACCAAAGTCTCTAGTACCATGCACATACTGTACAATCATCTTGGATGCCTTCCAATGAATTTCATGAGGCTGTTGCATGTTCCTTGATACACCATTCATGACATAACAAATATCATGTCTTGAATGTGTTAAGTATAGAAGGCTTCCTATCAATTATCAATAGATAGTGGAATCCACCACTTGTGTAGAATTTACTTCCTCAAAACCGATTCCTGAGAAGAATAGGAAAGGTGCATCCTTACAATAATCCATACTAAACTTAATTATAAGGTCTGAAGAATATTTTGATTTTTTGATCATTATCCCATCAAAATATTTAGTTATCTCTATGCCAAGAAATTTCCTTAGGAGGCCTAGATCACTCATGACAAACGCTTCATGAAAAGCAGTTTTTATGAAGCTGATGGAAGCAAGTGAGATTCTTGTGATTAATAGATCATCAAAATACAGAAATATAATCATAAAATTACGTTCATATTTTTTCAATTACACATTTGGATCATACTTACATCTTTCAAAGTTCTGTGATAACAGAAATGAGTCTATGTTGGCATACCAAGCACTTGGGGCCTCTTCATATTTTTTCAATTACACATTTGGATCATACTTACATCTTTCAAAGTTCTGTGATAGCAGAAATGAGTCGATGTTGCCATACCAAGCACTTGGGGCTTGTTTTAAGCCGTACAATGATTTTTGAATTCTGAAAAATAATTTTGGGTATGATATGTACCCTTCAATATGCTTCATTTAGATCTCTTCTTGCATTTCTACATGAATAAAATAAATCTTCACATCCATATGGTGCACCTCCCAGTGTTTGGATGCGAAAATGGCACGAAAATGGATAAAACTAGCCAAATAGAATCCATCTTTTCCTTTTGAAACCAACCAAGCTTTATATTTTCAAGTTGTGCCATCTGTAACAAACTTAGTTTGGTAGACCCATTTTCATTGAACAAGTTTTCTCTAGGGTGGAAGAGAAACTAGCTCCCGGGTTTCATTTTTCTGAAGAGATTGATACTCTTCATCCATAGAATATTTCCATATTGGATCATGATGGGAATGATAATATGAATTACGATAATATCCAACCATCATATAACACTTCTTGTATATAAAAGGATCAGTGCAAGAAATAGAAATAACCTCTCTTTGATAATCTTCTTGAGTTCTCCTTGGATCAACAGGATTTCCAATGTTTGACCCAGCAGAGGAGAGAGTATTTTTGGCCCATTTTGGTAAATGAGTGGGATCATTAGGATATAATTCAGAACCTAATATTTCATTCTCACTGATATCATAAATTAAATATGAAATATCATAGCACAAAATTTCACCTTCATCCCCAGATTCTTCATTAGAAAGAGGAAGCGATTTTCTAGTTTTTTCCTTTACTAGTTTCAAATCTTCTAGAGGTTCTTCGAAGTGGACACTTATCTCGATGATTATATTTTTAGTTATGATATTCAAGAGCTTATATATTTTTTATTATTCAGCATACTCAATGAGGATACACTCAACACTCTATGGCTGCAAAGTCTTTCTTTTATCCAGTGGAATTCTAGCCCAAGGAGTGGACTCGAAAACCCTGAGATTGGACACATCAGGCTTGTGACCGGTGTAATATTTGAAAGGTGTTATACCTTTGAAGGATGAATGTGGAACCCTATTCTGAATGTATGCAGAAAAATTCATGGCCTCGGCCCAAATATTTGCATCCAAATCCTTATACTCAAGCATATAGGTTGTCATCTCCTTTAGTGCTCAGTCTTTCCTTTCCACTACACCATTCTGCTGAGGTGTGTAGGGAATAGTGTGTTGGATATTAATCCCATTTTCTGTACAAATTTGTAGAAGATACGATTTAATGCATTCACATCCATTATCAGATATGAGATATTTGATCTTGCTCCTAGTAGCAGTCTCAACAGAAGCTTTAAAATCTATGAATTTTTCAAGAACTCCCGATTTCTTCTTGGGAAAATAGACCCATGTAAATATTGAAAGGTCATATATGAATATAATAACATACCTTGAGCTACTCATGGAGGTTGTTGGCATTGGACTGCTGATATCAGAATGGATAGGCCCCAAAATAAATGTAGCTATGCTAGCTTTTCCTCTACCAAATTTATGCTCAGGATGCTTTCCAACTATGCATCCCTTGCAGATCCCTTTTGAGGCTTTGATTGTTGGAAGGCCTTCTCACATGGTATAATTTTGTATTAGCAGAAAATATTTATATTTTATGTTTCCAAACATTTCATGCCACAGCTGGTTGACCCCATTCCCATGATTTAGGAGGGCACTAGGCTTTGAATTAGGCACAAAGTTGGAAAACCCATAGGTCTTAGCAGAATGAATTTCTTTCTATACAAAAAGGATTTTTCCCGTGGATATCTCAGATAAATCAACATCATTGGGGATGAATACAAATATTTAAGGAAAACCTATGTTTGTCATTTGATATACAAATAAGTTTGAGGCTAAAGAGGGTACATATATAACATTTTTAAAGCTTCCATATTGAAGGTGGATAATACCTTTTCCTTTTGATGATACTTGAGAGTCATCTCCCATATGGATGGAGATGCAGCTGTGAAAATACAGTGATGTGAAAGAATACTTGCATGCAACCATATGATTCCAAGCACCATATTCAATGAGAGGAGATCTAGACTTTGAAACATTATCCATGAGAGCATGTCCTCTTTCAGGATGATTATACCGATCTCCAGATTCTTTCTTGCTTACGCCTTCTGGAAGAGTAATGTTGTTTTTCTCAAAGAGAAGGTCCATTTGATCAATTTTTATCTTCATGCAATATCTTTCTGGCTTAAATCCTCTTGCAAAATAAGAGCACTTTGTCTTCTCTTTACCCTATTGCTTGTTTTCCTCGAGCCTGAGGGCTCCTCCAACTGCTAGTTTTTATCCTTCTGCTTGGGAGGGTCAAACTTAGTCTTCTATTTATTTTTATTTGCTTTTTAATTCAAATATTTGGGTCCTCTAGCAAACAAATCTTGATATTTGGAGGCTCTCAAGGATCCCATCTGTGTTAGATTTTTATCATTAAGCTAGAAATACATTAGGATATTTAACTGAGAGAATAACAAGCACAACAATCAAACACAAGAGACAATGAACATAGTGTTCATCCTTGGGGAAACCATAAATGGTGAAAACCCCGCAAATTCCTCAGAGATAGAATTAGCACCAAAAGTAGAACCCAAAACAGTAAGGTGTTCTCCGGACAGTAGTAACCTCTTTCTATCTAGCCCCAGTGTCTTCTCCTTCCTCAATTATGCACTACACTTGAGTGTGTATGAGATGTGTGATAAATAGAGAGGAAAGCTCTCTATTTATGCTAATTCCCTACTTGACTAAACCCTACTAGGTCCGACCTCTCTAGGAGAGTCTAATAACCTTAGTGCCCCAGAACTGCGGGGACTTTAACCCTTAACCAATAGGAGGGTTACCCACAATGACTTGACATGACTTGTTTACATTATAAAAATTCCCAATAGGAACATCGGGGCATGACATGACTCAAGTACATCCAAGAATAAACATTGGGTTACAATATATAAGAAATACAAGTGAAATACATTCTGAAGTTACATATACATCAACACTCCCTCTTAACTAGGAAGGTAATATTTCGACAAAATTTTCAGCACAAGTTTTCTTCTCTGTATCTTTTGGATCATCATCGAGTCCTCGTAATATTCAATTCATCTTCATTTTAAAGTCATATTCATCATTGGATCTGTATCATCACTCGATCTAGACCACCACTGGACATCACCACTGGATCTGGATCATCACTCGATTTGGACCATCACTGGATCTGGATCATCACTGGATCTGGATTATCACTGGACATCATCACTAGATATGGATCATCATCACTCGATCTAGACCATCATTGGGTCATCATCACGGGTGTTATCTATTGATTCTTCTTGTCATAGGAATTTCTACAGAGCCAACCCTTTTTCATGGAGGATGTACACCTACAGAGCGAGTCCTTTTTCATACTGGATGTATCATCACAGAGCTAGTCCTTTTTCATACTAGATGTGGCATCTACACAGAGCCAATCCTTTTTCATACTGGATGAGTCTTCACAGAGCTAGTCCTTTTTCATACTAGATGTGGGATCTAGCCAGAGCTAGTCCTTTTTCATACTAGATGAGTCTTCACAGAGCTATTCCTTTTTCATACTAGATGTGGGATCTACCCAGAGCTATTCCTTTTTCATACTTGATGAGTCTTCACAGAGATAGTCCTTTTTCATACTAGATGTGGGATCTACCCAGAGCTAGTCCTTTTTCATACTAGATGAGTCTTCACAGAGCTAGTCCTTTTTCATACTAGATGAGTCTTCACAGAGCTAGTCCTTTTTCATACTAGATGTGGGATCTACCTAGAGCTAGTAATTTTTCATACTAGACGAGTCTTCACAAAGCTAGTCCTTTTTCATACTAGATGTGTCTTCACAGAGCCAACCCTTTTTCATGCTGGATGTGGGATCTACATACATATGAAAATGGAAGGAACCAATCCTCTCACCATGTCACAGCTCTTACATCCCACCATAGAAGGAACCAATACTCTCACCAGGTCAGAAGGGCACAACACTTACATCTGACCATGGAAGGAACCAATCCTTTCACCATGTCAGAAGGGCACAGCATAAACACATCACTTCCTCTTGGGAGGATTCTCGATCTGGAGAACACCAAGCTTCTCCCTGAAGTACTCAAAATTCACCCTATCCAATGGCTTAGTCAACACATCAGCTATAAGTTTGTCCTTCGCAACATACTGGAGCTTCACTACTCCTCTCTGCACCATATCCCTGATATAGTGATTCTTGATCTTGATATGCTTTGAGTTGTCATGGAACATTGAATTCTTTGACAACTTTACACAAATCTGGTTGTCACAGTATATACAAGTAGCATCTAACTAGAGATCAAATAAATCAGACAGTAGCTTCCTCAACCATACTGCCTCACAACTAGATGAACAGGATGCCACATATTCTGCTTCAACTGTACTCAGTGCCACACAGGATTTCTTCCTGCTAAACCAAGAGATCACACCTGATCCCATACTGAAGCAACACCCTGAAGTGCTCTTCCTGTTAACCAAAAAATCCCCCACATAGCTCTCAATGGCCTACACCACCCAAGGACACCATCTCACAACACTCATTTCACTCCATAAGACCTTCCATTTGACCCCCACACCTCCAAAAGAGCCCAAGGATGAATAAAAGGGCTAAAAACCCCAAAAGGAGCCCAAAATATCCCCCTAGGAGCTAAAGCCCTAAAAAATGGGCTAAAACCCTAAAAGGGGCTAAAGTTAGGGTTGAAGGGGATAAAGGCCCAAAAAAGGGGCTAAATTCCTGACCAAGGGCTTAAAAACCTAAAATCCCTTGGAAAAACTATAAAAGGAGGGTGGGGGGTCACTCTCAAAACACTCCTCACTTGCCTATTGTTATGCTGCCCGTGGATGCTTTGAGACCTTTGCTTCTCAAACCACCCACATTCTCTTTCCTCCATTTCCATTCCATCAAGCCATTGCTTCCCAACCAAGAGAGAGGTGCTCCCATGATCTAGGTCATGGTGGCCCATTTCCACCCAAGTGAGGTATAACATTTATTTTCGTGTTTGTCTAATTATTTTTGCTTTCTAACCCTCATTTCTATTTGCAGGTTTTTCATTGTAGTAGCTTAGGTTGTTTGTAGGTTTCAAGGAGGCGGAACCCTAACCCATTTTCTACAGAGGGGTTCACAAGGGATTCATCTCCCTCTTTATTTTCTTTTATTAGATCTTAGATCTAGTTTATAGTAGTTTCCATTTTGCTTATTCTTGTTTAAATTAGCTTAGTTTAATTCGTTGCTCTGTTTATGCTATTTTTCATTTCATTTTTTTTCTTCTGTTTTCTAAGAGTAGGAACCTACCCTTGTGCCCTATAGGCACAAGGAAGCCATTTCTTCCCCTGTAGTGAGGTGAAATTCTCACTACAACTTTGGCGACTCCGTCGGGTTGATCCCATAGGATCCTTGGGCCAAAAATTTCAAGTTTTCAAGTTTTTTCCATTTTACCCTAGTTTTCAGAAATTGTAGGTTAGATCTATTTAAATCTACTTTATTTCCTATTTTAGTCAGTGTCGAAGCCTCTGCTAGGCCGAGCCAAGTCAGAATGACCCGAGTACCAGTTAATGTCGGCCAGATCTGACCCTGCATCACCAAAAAACCCCTTTCCGGAGCAGGTCACTCTTATCGGGGTAAAAGGTGAGACTAGGGCACTCTTAATTCACCAAAATGTGTGCCCAGGGATCACTTAATCCTCAGATAATCATGACTTCAGCCTAGAATCTCAGGTTGTTGCTGTTTTCACATTCTGTGTGACCCCCTCGCTCATTTCTGGAAAAATATCATGGCCCCCTCGCTGGATTTGGTCAGAAATGTGCATCCTGTCACACAAAAGTTGTATTTAAGTTTAATTAACAATAATTTTTCAGTTTCAGAGGACTGTTAGTGCGGCCCAGCCACCTCTATCCACCATTCCATGTCTCTTTCAATTCTAGTTTTTATTTTCTGCCAATCAATCCATGAACAATGTGTATATGCTAAATCAATCATTAAGGCTTAATAAAATCAACTAGTCTAACTAAAAGTAACTTAAAAATAACCATCTTGTTGTCCCCTTCCTCCTCTACCCAGTCATCACCCTTTGGGGTATTCTGGGATATGATGAAGGGTAAGCTCGTATAGATCTAGGCACTCCGTGGCATTTTTCCTAAACCACTAAAACTAGGTGACCTGGAAGGTAGAGGGGGTAGAGAAGGAGGGCTTCTCATGGCTCCAAGCATCCTCCCTGTTGACCAACCTAGCATTTGGGAGGTGACCTGAGGATCTATGGATGGGCTTACTCCCATCGTGTTGAGAGCCCGACACCTTCTCTCGGTTGAAGAAGAATATCACTGAGAGGTAGACATTTAGTTAGGCCAAGAATTTAGGGTTAATCACCATACTTTCTTACAAATTTACGTTTATGTTTGCATACAAAACCATGATACGAGCTCTACCATGAATTCATAAACCATATTGCAAACCAAATACCAGAACAAACAAGCAAACCAACACACCATATGAAATAATTAACCTAACTCAGTTCATGACGTTGAGTAAGCCTTAAAATTTACCAAATTTACACTAAGTTCAATCAACTCTGCAGTCTTTGAGTACATAAGTCCCTGACTGCTTCAACTATGGGAAGTGTTACCACCTAAGTTTTACTTAGTGGTTTTTTATCAAGTGAGCCTAGTGAACCAAACAAGGATAAATTTTTCGGACTTCAAAAGACCTTTGGAAGTACTTCTGGGAAGTTCTTGTTGTACTATATCACATGTTCATACCCCATGGGGGAATTGTAATAAATGTTCTAGCATGATAGTTTCTGTAAAAGACTCGGTCTCTTAGACTTTATTTGTCAATCCAATCAGCCCGGGGTGTTTTTTCCCTTGGTTATTATGGGTTGTTGAATAAACGATTGATAATTTCTGATTTTTTCACTCCATACCTCCAAAGTTGGGGTGGTTAGCTTGGCATTTGGGCCTATTGAGGTTATTAGAGTCTATGTGTCAATGTATAAACATGCTAGACATCATGGTCGAGTCATATGAATATGTCTAAGTCCCCCTAGATTTTTTCAATTTTTCAATTTTTTAGTTTTTTCAGTGTTTTTTTATTAAAATTTAATTTTTCCAAACTTAGGCTATTTTTAATAGTTTAATTGGAAAAAATGATTTTGTAATAAAAGTGGGCCAAATAATCAGTTTCAGTCATGTAGGTGCTCATTTTAAAGCTAAGATCACCATGTAAACCCATGGACCCACTATTTCCTAGTTTTGAGTGATTTTCCATCACTCGGGTCAGAAAGCCCCAAAAAATCAATTATTGATTATTTTAATTAATAAATTGATGAATAATGGAGCAAATCCAAAATCATAGATCAGTGGATTCTTGGCCGATTTGATTGAAATTAGTCAGATCTGAACCAGATTGACTGGATCTGACAAATCCTTAACTGATGGAGGTGATATGAACAAATCCAGAGTTGATCTTCAACATCCTTTATGGGGATTTTTTCCCTCCCTCTCTCCTCCACACGTTTTGGCTCATCTGGATAAGTTTTGGTGGATGCTTCAGTCAACAAGTTGAGGTGTCAATCAGATCAGCCCCCCCGATTGACAGTTGCACTCAGTGAGACTCAAATCTGGCTCAGTTAGAAACAGATCAGGAATTGATGGACTGTCCTTCAGCTACAATGGTCTGTCTCCTTGGGATTTGCCCCCCCCCC
>LPNX010247061.1:197328-238016 GCA_001517045.1 Pseudotsuga menziesii
TGCTACTGCCATTGTACTACTATTATTGTTCATTTGAAATAAAGAGAAGCTTTGGAGGAAAGATGGTGTTGTGCCATTGTATGTGTGGATGATCATTGCATTTTTTTACTGAGGTAACCTGTATCTGTGTTCATAATTTGCTAATTGCTTGTGGATTCGTTGCTAAGATTGATAATAAGCTTATTATAATATTGATAGGAAAGGTGCTTTTCAATAAGTTTATTCGCCTTCTCTTTCCTTTGATGCATGTTTAGAGATCTAGATTCAGCATGCTCTATAAGCTTATATGCATGTTATTCTGAATCTCTGTGTATGTACTAATCGGATCTCACAAGTTTTTCGGCATGTTTTTTTATTTCAGCTGAGCTACAGGTTCCTAGATTGGAGAGGATGCTGATCTAGTTTGCTTCTTCACTATCTCCAAAACCTTCCCAAGGCATAGTCTCTTGACATTCCACCTGAAAGCTCAACTGTGGATCTTCAAGGCTTCAAACACTCTTTCTCTCTCTTCCTCCTTCAAAATCTTAATTTCTCTTCAAATTGGTTACTTTTAAAGAGTCTTATTACTTAGATATGTCTCATTAAGAAAATTACATATATAAATAGATAGTAATATCCTTTATTAATTTTAGATCTTAGTTCCATTTTGCATATAAAGTTGTATTTTAAGAGATCTAGCTAAAATTATCCTCTTTTTGCAAGCATTTTAATGAAAATTTGTAGCTTGCTTTTAAGGTAGTTTCCTTTGTTGTACTTTAAAGTTTCATATTCTGCAATAAAAGTGCATATCTTATTGGCTTCCCAAAAATCAATCCAATATCCCAAGGAAATCTTGCTTTCCTTGGTTCCTTTTTTGCAAAACTAGATTGCCCAACCTTAACAAAATTTTACTTAAGTTTTTTTTCGGTAACTAGTGTAGTAACCCAAAACACTTTCAAAGTGTGTTTGGGAACATTTGATTTTTACTGATCTCTGTTTTTTATCAGGTCCAACAAAAAAGAGAAGGAGACTCTACCAAAATTCCAACTCTTGGACGAATCAGAGCTTCCCGGAAGCTTCCCCCACCACCTTGTTTAATTCTAGCTTGTTACAAGCTTGTTGTAAGCCTTTGGATCCCAGATAACAAGGAACAAATTGAATCAATTTTAATTTTCGTATATTGTAAATTGCTTCTAATAAAAATAAAATGTCCTTTCGAATAGACCATCCCCCCTGGGGGAATTTGCGTCGGTGTCAATTTTTTACTTTTTGTTCATTTATTTTCAAACTAGCGTAGCTCTAATCTGTAGGGTAGTATAATTTGATTCATTATCAATTTCATATTCCATATTTTATATTTCAAAGTAATCTTAATACTTACCCCACGACTTCCCGATTGACCCGAAAGGGGAAAGAGATGCGTGGTAGGACTAATTAGAAAAACGGAATTGTGTATCTATGTTTTCCTTTTCATCATTTGTTTCTTTAGCTATTATAAAATTAACCCCTCCTTGATTCCGTGATTGAGGTCCATTTGGACCGAAAGAGGTTCATGGAGGGTTTTCTTTTTTTAACAAGAACATCCATCTCAAAATTTACTAAAATTGACAAGACTCCGGTGTGTATGCTCTGCACTTGGCTGCGGTTCATCCGATCAGTCAAGCTGTATCAGAATAATTTGAGTGACTAGTATAATTAGGATTCACTCTCCCAATTTGACAAACCATCAGGTGAAAATCCAACACCTAGATCAAACCATTACGGTGGCAAAATACCCAAAGGAAGCGGGAACTTCTGAAAAGTGACCTTGGGGCACCGATCTCTGTCACACCCTAATGTGTGCATTATGAAAAATAGCCCCAGAGACTCCATTCAGCCCACATATTCCTTGCAAGTAGCCATGAAGGTTTAGTTTTGGACATACTCCAAGTACTCTCAGGTATATCTGGAGTCCACCCCTTCACCTAATTTTAATCAACTCATATTTTCACATTAACTTAAAACGTACCAAGAGGAAATTGCAAAACATTCACTCCAAGCACATGCAAGTATATTGACTTCTTTTTGACTCCATTTTAAGGAACTAGTTATTTTCTTGCTATATATTTATATTGTGGAGTCAGCATTGTGCTTTCGTACGCTCATTTTGTATCTTGTCATCTATGGTTGTTTATGGTTAAATTTCAAACTCCTAAGTAACTCATTCAGTTCAACATCACCTTACTAAGTAATTTAGCCTTAGTAACTTAATAGGGTCTACCCCCCTTGGATTCATTAGGAGTTGAGCCTAAATGGAGGAGTCAAGAACAAGGTGACGGCCTTGACTTGAGACTTGCCCCCAAGGACACACCGAGTAGCTTGAAGATTTCTGCCACGTGACCCAGGTGTGTGTAAGGTGACAACACCTTTTGGTGCCATTGCCGGGGATAAATCTTTTTATTCCCAAGTATGACTTAGCTTAAATTTTTTCTAAACAACTAAAAAGATAAAAAAATTTGATTGATCTAGTCTTTAAAAAACATAAAAATTAAAACTCGATCCATCTAGCGACTCCATTGTCTAACATCCCTTCAATAATTTCTACCTCAAGAAATCGCCGACAATTATTCAATCCTCTCCCTGATCCCGAAAGGTTTATCAGGGAAAGATTGAATAGGCATACTTCTTGTAGAAACCTTGAAAATTTAGGAGACCAATCCCTCTCAGATATCCATCACATATTTGTAGAGAGTCATGTTCACCAATCTCAACAAATGATGGAATTATTCAAACCCCTTGACTTTTCTCAGATAGCAGGTGCTCCCCATGCCATTCCAAAAGATGCTATCAAGAAGCTCCCCATATTTTAGGGCAATAATGCCATCACTTCCAAGTTTCACCTTCGAAAGTTTGAAAAGCACCTGGTCATTTATTGCAATGATGTTGCTCATGAACATGATGATGTCAAAATGAAGCTCTTTGCTTTATCCTTAGAATATGATGCTGAAGAATGGTAATTTGACCTAGATGATGATTCATATAAAACTCTTAGTGAATTCCTAGAGGGTTTTAAGAAGAAATGGGGAGAAAATAAAGAACCAAGACATCTGCTTGCTGCCATTCATAACATTAAGAAGATGGAGAATGAAACCATGGATGAATTTAACACTAGTTCAGGCATGTGGTTGCGGACCTCCCTAACGAAATCAAGCCAAAGGATGCCTCCATCCTCATATCTTACATCGAAGCTTTCACTGGTGATTTGAGGTACCAGTTAAGAGACAAAGAGCTGGCCAACTTAAAAACTGCTCAGGAATTGGCCGAGAAAATAGAAAAGAATATGTAGTCTTCAGGAAAATTTAGCATTCCAGGTTACACTAGGGGAAACACTTCATACAACAAAGAAAAGGGAAAATCCGTTGAATCAGAAGAAAAGGGAGCCTCTAAATATCCCATGGAAAAGGTAACATACATGATAAAAGACTTGGTTACTAGTCAAAACCAACTAATGGCCAATCATTCTGCACATTTGAATCACATTCATAATAGATTGATTACAATGGAAAGGAATAATGAACCTAGGAGCTTTCATCCCAATCAGAATCAGATGTATCAAGATAATTTTCCTCAGCAGGAGCCTAGGATTCCAAACCAGTTAGACTCATCTAACATGGTAGAAGAAGTAATTCCATGGTGTAGACCCTGTGAACAATTCCACCAAGAAAGCACTTGTTATGTTGCAAATAAAGTCATGGAACATGGACTTCCCGAGGTCCATAATCAGGAAACAACTTCAAGCGAGCCTGATCATATATACATGGTAGGCCAAGCCTACCCTTTGTCACTAGCTAAACAGTACACACCTAAGGATGAAACCATTGCAGAATCTTATAGTGAAACTTATGATGAAAACTGTAATGTACATGATGGGACTCCTACATCTTCTCCATATAATGATGACAATCTGGAGGGTTTACTGCCTTGTGACCTTTTCTCTGAAGAAGATGAGTATAAAAATGAGGACAAGTATAGCTTGGAGCATGATACAAGTGATGAAGACTCCCTTATCCCCGACAAAGATATTGATGAGGAGTCTTGGACATTCATGGAAAATCCTGTCTATGACATGAATAAAGAGGAAAATAATGAACCAGAAACTTTTGATGGTTTTGTTGATTTTTCTATCTATGGCATATATAAAGGAGAGAGCATGGACCATGTGGCCTTGGGAAACTTTGATATGAAAACGGAGCATGCAGTTTATCCACATGATCAGTCTGAGCCATATATCAGTATCAGTAATGAAGACAAAGAAAACTTGATATCGGAACCTGATATCAGCAACGAGGAATCCATCACATCTAACATAGATGATGGTGATGACTATTGGGATTTTTGTGGATATCTTATTAAGAATCCTATCTATGCTATATCGATCAAGGGGAGTGTCTATTTAGAAATTTGTGGAAGTCCAATCTACCATACTTCCATAGAGGGAATCCTGGATCTGGAGACCTTGGAAAACCTTAGTATGGAAGAGGAGCATTCAGAATTTTCATGTGATCATTCAGAGTCATATCATGTAGAGCCGCACAAGGGTATTAGTAATGAAGACATTGAGAAGCAGTGTTGTGAAAAGTCAGATGTGATGCAGTCAATGGAAATCAGTCTCAGCCATCTTTTTCACATATAATGGTTCCTTATGATTTGGAGCTACTTGGGGCTTGTGCAACGAGTTATCATTTGATAAGCCCTGGTGATCAGTATGATGATGTACTCAGTCTGCCTCATCATTCTGATTGGTATATCAATCCTATCCAGTCATGGATGGAAGCAACCTGCATGAGCACATACAAGTTGGGGAAGAATTTTTATGACATTATTCATGCCTATGATCTCCCATCCATCCCTCCCATTCTGAATCATCACGCAGGTTTGCATTTTCTGAATAAGGTATCCTTACTTTGGATGGGAACCAAAGACAAGGAAATTTTTTTTTATGTTAATAAAATGCTTAGGTGGTTACATTGGATTTCTTATTACACTTAACCCTTTTTATATCATGCTTAGAGTAGGAAAATAGGCTCCTTGAAAGAGAGAATTTACTTTCTACATTTCTATTTTATACTTACCTATAATAAAACTTTGCTTCTTTTAGTTAGTTACATTTATTTTGTTTAAATAAATCATCTTAATGGTTCATTTGGTTTTTATGTAAAGCTTGTGCTACTGAGGTTTTCTTGTCAAGTTGAGATGTTTTTACAGGGTGTATAAACCAGAGATTATGGTGTTCTCATATCCTCTCCTTGCCCTATGACCAGATCGAGCACATGTCCCACAGTTTGAGCCAAAATGTTACCACCTAAGTTGTACTTAGTGGCTTTTTATCAAGTGAGCCTAGTGAACTGGACAAGGATAACTTGTTCGGACTTCAAAATACCTTAGGAATTACTTCTGGGAAGTGCTTGTTGTACTATATCACATGTTCATACCCCATGGGGGAATTGTATTAAATGTTCTAGCATGATAGTGTCTATAAAAGACTCGGTCTCTTAGACTTTATTTGTCAATCCGATCAGCCCAGGGTGTTTTTTCCCTTGGTTATTATGGGTTGTTGAATAAATGACTGATAATTTCTGAGTTTTTCACTCCATACCTCCAAAGTTGGGGTGGTTAGCTTGGCATTTGGGCCTATTGAGGTTATTAGAGTCTATGTGTCAATGTATAAAAATGCTAGACATCATGGTCGAGTCATATGAACATGTCTAAGTCCCCCTAGGTTTTTTCAATTTTTCAATTTTTTAGTTTTTTCGGTGTTTTTTTATTAAAATTTAATTTTTCCAAAACTTAGGCTATTTTTTAATAGTTTAATTGGAAAAATTGATTTTGTAATAAAAGTGGGCCAAATAATCATTTTCAGTCATGTAGGTGCTCATTTTCAAGATAAGAGCACCATGTAAACCCATGGACCCACTATTTCCTAGTTTTGAGGGATTTTCCATCACTCAGGTCAGAAATCCCCAAAAAATCAATTATTGATTATTTTACTTAATAAATTGATGAATAATGGATCAAATCCAAACTCATAGATCAGTGGATTCTCAACCGATTTGATTGAAATCAGTCAGATCTGAAGCAAATTGACTGGATCTGTCAAATCCTTGACTCATGAAGGTGACCTGAACAAATCCAGAGTTGATCTTCAACATCCTTTATGGGGAATTTTTCCCTCCCTCTCTCCTCCACATGTTTTGGCTCATCTAGATGAGTTTTGGTGGATGCTTCAGTCAACAGTTTGAGGTGTCAGTCATATCAGCCCCTCGATTGATAGTTGCACTCAGTGAGACTCATATCTGGCTCAGTTAGACACAGATCAGGCATTGATGGACTCTCCTTCAGCTACAGTGGTCTATCTCCTTGGGATTTGCACCCCCCCTGAGCTGGATCTCCTGTTTTTTGTATAATAAAGCACAAGCTGCCTCTTCCAAGCTAGTTAGAACTGGGATTGAGGTGCCCCTGCCATTGTACTACTGTTATTGTTCACTTGAAATAAAGATAATATTTGGAGGAAAGACGGTGTTGTGCCATTGTATGTGTGGATGATCATTGCCATTTTTTTACTGAGGTAACCTGTATCTGTGTTCATAATTTGCTAATTACTTGTGGATTCGTTGCTAAGATTGATAATAAGCTTATTATAATCTTGACAGGAAAGGTGTTTTTCAATAAGTTTATTGGCCATATATTTCCTTTGATGCATGTTTAGAGATGTATATTCAACATGCTCTATAAGCTTATATGCATGTTATTCTGAATCTCTGTGTATGTACTAATCGGATCTCACAAGTTTTTCGGCAAGTTTTTTTATTTCAGCTGAGCTGCAGGTTCCTATATTGGAGAGGATGCTGATCTAGTTTGCTTCTTCACTCTCTCCAAAACCTTTCCAAGGAATATTCCCTCAACATTCCACCTGAAAGCTCCACTTTGGATCTTCAAGGCTTCAAACACTCTTTCTCTCTCTTCCTCCTTCAAAATCTTAATTTCTCTTCAAATTCGTTACTTTTAAAGAGTCTTATTGCTTAGATCTGTCTCATTAAGAAAATTACATATAGATATATATAGTAATATCCTTTGTTAAGTTTATATCTCAGTTTTGATCTCAGTTTTGTTTTTCATATAAAGTTGTATTTTAAGAGATCTAGCTGAAATTATCCTCTTTTTGCAAGCATTTTAATGAAAATTTGTAGCTTGCTTTTAAGGTAGTTTCCTTTGCTGTACTTTAAAGTTTCATATTCTATAATAAAAGTGCACATATTATTGGCTGCCCAAACAGCAAGCCAATATCCCAAGGAAATCTTGCTTTCCTTGGTTCCTTTTTTGTAAAACTAGATTGCCCCAACATGACAAAATTTTAATTAAGTTGTTTTTCGGTAACTAGTGTAGTAACCCAAAACACTTTCAAAGTGTGTTTGGGAACATTTGATTTTGATTTATCGCTGTTTTTTAGCATGTCCAACAAAAAATAGAAGGAGACTCTGCCAAAATTCCAACTCTTGGACGAATCAGAGCTTCCCGGAAGCTTCCCCCACCACCTTGTTTAATTCTAGCTTGTTACAAGCTTGTTGTAAGCCTTTGGATCCCAGATAACAAGGACCAAAGTGCATCAATTTTAATTTTCTTATATTGTAAATCACCTCTAATGAAAAGAAAAGGTCATTTCGAATAGGCTCTTTCGAGCCTATTCACCATCCCCCCTGGGGGGATTTGCGTCGGTGTCAACTTTTTAATTTCTATTCATATATTTTCAAACTAGAATAGCTCTAATGTGCAGGGTAGTATACTTTGATTCATTATCAGTTTCATATTCCATATTTGATATTTCAAGTAATCTTAATACTTACCCCACGACTTCCCAATTGACCCGAAAGGGTAAAGAGATGCGTGGTAGGACTAATTAGAAAACCAGAATTATGTATCTATGTTTTCCTTTTCATCATTTGTTTCTTCAGCTATTATAAAATTAACCCCTTTTTGATTCCTCGATTGAGATCCACTTGGATCGAAAGAGGTTCCTAGATGGTTTTCTTTTTAACAACAACACCCATTTTAAAATTTACTAAAATTGGCAAGACTCCAATGTGTATGCTCTGCACTTGGCTGTGGTTCGTCCGATCAGTCAAGCTGTGTCAAAAGAATTTGAGTGACTATAGTAATTAGGACTCACTCTCCCAAATTTACAAACCATCAGGTGAAAATCCAACACCTAGATCAAACCA
This sequence comes from Pseudotsuga menziesii, assembly GCA_001517045.1. Lineage (NCBI taxonomy): Eukaryota > Viridiplantae > Streptophyta > Pinopsida > Pinales > Pinaceae > Pseudotsuga > Pseudotsuga menziesii. Next base: position 205,563 of record LPNX010247061.1, read on the forward strand.
TTACGGTGGCAAAATACCCAAAGGAAGTGGGAACTTCTTAAAAGTGACCTCGGGGCGTCGATCTCTGTCACACCCTAATGGGTGCGTTATGAAAAATATCCCCAGAGACTCCATTCAGCCCACATATTCCTTGCGGGTAGCCGTGAAGGTTTATTTTTGGACATACTCCAAGTACTCTCGGGTATATCTAGAGTCCACCCCTTCGCCTAATTTTAATCAACTCACACCTCACATTAACTTAAAATGTACCAAGAGGTAATTGCAAAACATTCACTCCAAGCACATGCAAGTACATTGATTTTATTTTGACTCCATTTTAAGGCATTGGTTATTTTCTTTCTATATATATATATATATATTGTGCCTCAGCATTGTGCTTTCGTGCGCTGATTTTGTATCTTGTCATCTATGGTTGTTTATGGTTAAATTCCAAACTCCTAAGTAATTCATTTAGTTTAACATCACCATACTAAGTAATTAGCCTTAGTAACTTAATAGGGTCTACCCCCCTTGGCTTTGTTAGGAGTTGAGCCTAAACAGAGGAGTTAAGAACAAGGTGACAACCTTGACTCGAGACTTGCCCCCAAGGACACAGCGAGTGGCTTGAAGATTTTTGCAACATGACCCAAGTGTGTGAAAGGCGGAAATAGGAAGTACTTGGGCTTTGCCCAGAAACTCATTGTGAGGAGTACCACAGGAACCCCAAAGTAGCTGGGCGCTGAGAGGAATTGCTAAGCAAAACGAGCAACGACCCCTTCTGATTGAGTAGAAATACCTATGGGAAACAAGCCAAGCGTTGTCTTATGGCAGTCTTAGTGGATGAGAGACCACCTTCAGACAATAGGAAGCCATTGAAACTGGGGTCCAAATCTCATACCCACCAGTTTCATACACAAAAGCAAACATAATTGATCCTCCACGATCTTCCTCACGCCTAAGAGGTGAACCACCACCATTTGAAACACTCAGTTGGCACCATCGTAGCTATTCTTGGGGATCTCCCACACCATCAGAGGGCCACACAGCCTCTGATTCTGATTCAGACCCATATCAGTCTGAACTAGACATCCACACCACACCATCAAGCCCCATGGCTAGTGCAAACCCAGATCCATTTTTCGGCCTAACCTTAGCAAGTGGACCCATGTCCACATCACAACCTGTCACCCACAACTTGGTAAGCAGTCCAAGCATGGTCATGCAGACTATCATTAGCCAATTTCCACCACCAATAGTAACCATCCAAGCTGGCCCAGTGGTAACACATGGGGGAAGTGGCCCCTCCACACACATTGTCCCCCCTGCCACATAGGGGGGCAGTGCACCAACCACCCACATTGCCCCTACCACCATACATGGGGCCAATGCCCCCACTACCCATACCATCCCACCCACAACACTTGGGGGCATTGGCCCATCTGCCATGGTGCCACCATAAGCACCCCCAGCCATGCAGATGCATTATGAACATGCAAACCCCACCCCCATTGTGGCCCCATCCCACATCAACCTGGGGTCAAATCTACCCTTCATGGCTTGTCCAAACTTACTTGACTTGGCTAGATTAACAAATGATCCCATCCACCACCAAGCTTTTTGGCCACGCATGCCAACTAAGCTGCCATCAGACATCCCAAATTTTGAAGGCAAAGCCAAGGAATGTCCCCAAAATCATATAATGACATTCCGTCTATGGTTCTCATCCAACATCATCGTAGACAACTCCATTAGGTTGAGGCTATTCCAACGCACCCTTACAGGTGCCACAGCCAAATGGTACATTGACTTGCCACAAGCCAAGTACTCCGATTTTAATTCCCTAGCCTTCATGTTCCTACAGTATTTCCAGCTCCCTGTCAGATATGACGAGGGGGTGGAGATCCTACTATCCAGTCGCCAAAACACTGCCACTCGCATCATTGATCATATCCATGAGTGGTGGCAACACTGCAGCTTGTGTAAGATCCAACTTGATGACAAGATCTTCTTGGATTGGTTCCTCAAGAATTTTCTCCCACCCATCACTAAGGACGTCACATCTAAACATCCCCAATATGAAGAAGAGGCCATACTGAAGGCCCAACAATTTGACCTCATCTATGCCCAGTCGGGATACTTATATACTATCATTCCAGATGCTCCCCGTTCAAGTACCTCCTACCGTGACACACCGGGAGAATCCCACACAGCGGACGGCATCATAGGGTTAGTCTCTCAACAGCCATAGCCTCGACCTACACCACCTGTCATTACACCCAAACCAAGCAACACTGCTAATGTTGGTTATCAAAACCAAGCTCTGGACTATGCTAGAATGATGTCCAAGTCTGAAGCAACAACCTTTTATGCACAACCTGCACCATCACAGTAGGCTCAGGCCATGGCTTGGCCAACACAACAATATGTGGGGCAAATGCCTGCATTCGTGGCACCACCACCCCCACAAATATACTATGCACCACCAGTGCAACAAGTTCAAGCCCCTTCCCCTGCTCCACCTGCTCCATTGGGAAAAGTGTTCACACAACAAAACCGTCCCAACCAGCCTGCCCCCAACAATCAATAAGGGCAAGCTAGAAACAACCAGCCCTGCAACCAAGGCAATAATCAACTGCAGGGAGGCGGTTAGAAACCGAACCCTCCCAATAATGCCGTGGCTAATTAGCCAGCCCAAAACCCCCCACAGTAGAATGCACCAAGATGCAACACTCTGTTGTGCACAAACCAACCTTGTACACTCTGTGATGTTTATGGGAATTACACATTTGAGTGTCCCCTCATGGCTCGTGCTAAGTAGGTCATTCAAAAATAGGCCCAAAAGGTTGCCAATGCCCCCACTCAATCCCAACCCAACCAGGTACCACAAGGACCTCCTCCCATGGTGCTTCAAAACCCACTACAAGTCTAAGGAATGGTGGCAACTACTCCCCCTCCCCAGGCTAATCCCAATGCTCCAGGGGCACTACCCACAACTGAAACAGGTGTTCATCACCTGATGACCATAACCACTAAAGAGGTCAACTTACAGACTAGACGAAATTAGTACGGTACCACCACCGAACCCACTGACTCATCAGCAGCATCCATGTCTAAGACAACCAACCTACCTCTCTAGTTACCCATGTTCCTATGCCCCCCCATATGCAGAATTGCCAATAACGGCATAGCTAGAGCTGCAGTTAGCTATAGCATTGTGGATGATTTGGCCCAAACAACAACCGCCATGTCTGCTCTTGAGGTACTTAAAACGTGCCCAACGTAGTGGAAATCCTTACTAGCCACTCTAGGGGTAGTATACCCCTCCGATTCCAAGCTAATCACATTTGACACAGAGAATGGAGAGTTATGCATGCCCTCCACTATCACCTTCCAAATCCCGATATCCATCCAGAACTTGGTTGTGCACCGATGCATATTGGATGAGGGGGAATTCATGTGTGTCATGTCTACCTTGGTTTGGCAGAAGCTTGGATCATCGATTCTGCAATCGTCCTCCATGACTCTGCGGACTTATGATGGACATCCCACTAAACCCTAAGGAATCCCCCCCCATGTCCACATCACGTTAGCTGGGAAGATAGTCCTGATTGATATCAAAGTCGTCAACGCTCAATTGGACTACAACCTCCTCCCTGGGAGGAGTTACATGTATGCCATGGGAGCCATCGTGTCAACTGTCTTCCACCTCATGATGTTCCCCCATGAAGGGAAGATTGTGATGGTTGACCAGCTCACCTACCATGATCCACAAGGGTTAACAACACTTGCCAACGTTATCACTACCATCACCACCATTGAGCCGCAAGGGGCGACCACACATGCTAACGTCATCCCTATAGCCAACACTGTTTTTGAAAACACACTAGCCTCCCCACCGTTGAATGTGGGCCCTGGGTTGTTTACCAATCCCACCATGATAGCTCCTTTCCTGTTGGTATCACCACCATCGACACAAAAGAAAACTGTGGACTTGTGCATGGTCTCATCAAGCACCACTACACCCAAACAGCAACCGCAGCCGCAACCCCCACCACAACCACAACATCATTCGCAGCCACAATGCCAACACTAGTCACAACATCACCTACAACAACAATATTACGCGCAGCCACAACCACAACCCCCACATGAAACCAGTTGGGAGTTAGTGGGCTCATCTTCAGTCCATACAATTCCCTTCCTCTTTCCCCCACCTGGTTTTATGAGCAAGCCAGTTATGGCCACCTTAATCCTACCCAACTTTACGTTGGGGATCCCGGTGTGGTATCTATACCCACCAGCTCAACAAGCAATGCCCCAGGTTGTGTTAACTTCGGTGGAACCTATTGGGGTTGAGTCTCACCCCCCACCCGGTCCACATAAGCCAACCACTGCACCCACACCTGCACTGCCCCAACCCAAAAGGGCTAGGGGAAAGAACACCAAAGCCATTTCAGAACCATGACAAGTCCCACCTTGTGCCATTTGCGAATAACAGGGCCATCCAACTCATAATTTCCCTGAAATCACAATAATCTATGTGCATCTAGATGCCATGGATACAAACGAAAACATCCACGTGGTTGAATTCCCAACCATGCCACTAGTCAAGAACAATGCATTGAGGACAAACCATGCTTGCACCCTTTGCAGCTTGTATGGACATTACTCCCACCATTTCCAAGACCTGCCTGAATTTCGAATGGCTCTCGTTGACCTCCATCACCACTCCCTTGAGTCTAAGATCACCTTGATCAAAGAAGTTCACCCACCACCTCCTTTTTCCGACACCATGTCCATTTACATGATGTCTAGTTCCCCCAACCAGCCCATCCCCATCTCCAACGATGGTCCATCAGACCTGTCACTTCATTGCTTCAACAATGATGAAGAGATACTTGGAGCTCTAACTGCCTCGGAATACCCATGGGATGACATGCACCATCACTCATTCTTCCTCCCAGAAGATCTTGTGTCGCAATCCGACCAGTTTTACGTGGAGACCAAATATTTCATCCATGGGAAGGTTGACTAGTTCAAGAACCCAGTCCCAGCACCCGATGCCTTTGAAGAAGGGAACATGGTGAACATTTCTCCAACCATTAAGATTGACATCTCAACCAAATTTGAGATCGTTGAAGAAATCATGTTGGGGGCATCTTGCTCCCTGGAAGAGGTCGATGCCTACACTGCTCTCTTCCAACAGTTCCGTGACATCTTCACCTGGTCATACACTGAAATGCCTGGCTTAGATCCATCTATCATGGAACACCACATTGACACATGGCTTGATGTGGCACCCATTCTCTAGAAGTAATGGCCCATCCATCCATCCAAAGTGGCTGTGGTGAAATCCGAGATAGAGAAGCTGCACACAAATAGCTTCATTTATCCCATTGCATACACAACTTGGGTTTCTAATCCTGTTCTTGTGAATAAAAAATAGGGTACCATCCACTTTTGCATAGACTTCCGCGATATTAAAGGGGCATACACCCTTATTGACTCTGATGGAAAACTCTTGGAGAACCCCTGCAACGGGCTCTACCTCAAGTGATTTTACACATAACATCACCAATGAGTCGCTTCATTTTATTTTCTTGTTTTTCAACATTTTTTTAGCACAAGTCAGGGCAACACCATTAGATGCAAATCCAAAGTCACCCAGAACCTATTCGAGACACCTCTCCCACCTCCAGGATCAAATCTCTTAATGACACCATCATCTCATGTTTAACTAATCAATTTTGGGACCATTTCCCACAAGTCACCTCAATTTACAAGCCATGACATGACGATGCAAGTGTCTACGGACCAGTACTCGTATCACACTTCCCGACCGCTACTCATACAAGCTGTCGGGCCTCCACCCGTTAAGGATTGTACTATAATTTTACATTTTGTATTTATAATTGTATTTTTTCACTGCACCTTACACAGACATCTGGACCATCATCCACACAATCTTTTGTTTTTCTTCCATGTATTTGACATACAAGTGTCCTCAGGCCATCGCCCATTAAGAAATGTAATTTTAGCTTTTTTTGTATTTTTAACACATAGATTGTCTTTTCTTTTTACTGCACCTTATGCAGACCTCTAGACCACTGTCCACAAAACATTTTATTTTCTTACACGTATTTGGCATATAAGTGCCCCCGGGCTTGCACTCACATTGCATGTAGTCAAGTTCGCTCTCCAGACCTCTTTCCAAGAGCCACCTTGGTTTGCATGCCTCTGCCACACCGTCTCGCAGGCCTCTGCCGCAATATATCCCATGCATGTATTGGCATGTTTGAGATCCTTCTTCTCCATCCATACTATGCGGATGACCTTTGGACCTCTATCTACCGTCCTGACATGGGGCACCACATGTGCCACTGTAATCAGTTGAACACATTGGAGTTTCGTTTAAGCTCTTTTCTGACTCCTTCAAACAATGAAAAGATCGTCGAGCGTAGCTGCTTCCTTTCCCGCTCGCTAAAGTATAGTAAAGGGCATCTACATCGTCTCATTTCCCTCCTTTTGCGGACCATGTATATCGTCTCATGAAAAGGACCTCCTTGGCACACTCAAGCCAAGACTGTTCCCCTCTGCATACTTTTGTGCTTTCTCGAGCAGAGGGGCCACACTTTACTAAAAATCCCACCACCGGTTTTCATTAAGTTCTTTTCTAGCTATCTCAACAAGAAAAGATCGCCGAGCAAACTTGGTTTCATTCACACTCATAAAAGTATTTGAATGACCGTCCACTTAGTATAGGTTTAACCTTTTCCGGCCTGATTGGACTACCAACGGTAAAGAAGTCTCTCATCCCCTCCAGGATGGGCGAGCTCTCCTATGTATACTTTTATCCTTTTTCAGGCACAGGAGACTACCAACGAAAAAGAGCCCCCACTGGAGTCTTCTTCATGCTTTTAGAGTCTCTAAAGTTGAAAGCACCATCAAGCATTTACCTTCTCTAGCTCACGAAAAATCCATGAGATCGTACCATAACGGTGTCCCTAGACACCACCCCATAGAAAAGAGTTTGGCATCATCCCTACATTGGGTTGCCTTGTTCAAAGTACTCTACAATGTGTCTTCCTTGGATCCCATCAGTATCAAAAGTGTCCACCTCCTCCAAGTATTTCCCATATGCAGTGACATTCCTGGTTTTACAGCTATGATCCCATTCCCAAGAGTTAAGTTTCATCTGCTGCCTGGTCTACCCTACCATCATACTCTGAACAAAGGAAGTTTGAGTCTCCCACTCCCCCCTTGCCCCTGTTCAGTTTTTTCCCTTTCCTCCCCTTTCCCCCCCAATTCAGTGAGTTAGTCCGCATATTGCTTCACACCTTTCGGTTTTCTCCCTCACGCTCCTAGTCAAGGAAACATCATTGCCTTGACTAGGGGCAGGTCTCCCTCTATCGATGCCAACACACATATTCCAGAGGATAGACCTAGAGGTCCCTGTAACTTGGTTTCATTTACATCATTAATGAGTTCCTTGGACTGCTTGATAGGAGTCCTTAGTGCCTCTCGGGATGGTTGTTTCTCACGTGCTCGAATTCAACTCCATCATTGCACCATTGAGATTCATACAAGGTTTTCCCCACACAGTACTTGGTCGAAGACCTCGGATGTCACTCGACTCTAGCACATTGGTGAGTCCACTTGAGGGACCTAAATAGGTTACGTCCCTTGTGATTTACAGGTTGCATTGGAGATAGTGATCAAAATCCCCAGCAGTGCTTCGGTATACCTTTATCATTGATGCAGCATACTTGTACCACATAGACTCTAACTCTCAATCTGCGATTCCACACAACTATGTACCAAATCCAGTAGACCATCAATCATGAAGATGTAACATTCCATGAGAATGCCATGGGTCTAATGTACTAGATCAGTATTGTATTCATCCTCAAATAGAGGCAACCAACATTATAACATCAATTGTATATGATCGGCTCTTGTATTGTAGAGCATAGATCAAATGATTCTTTTGACATTATTACGAGCATGGGGATGCCCGCCTCGTCCATATACATGTCGCACATTTATTGTATCTCACCCATTGATGGGAACCAAATTAATAAAAAAACCAAAAGCCACCATGCCCCAACCCTGGAAGTACCACCTCTTTACAGCAAATCCTATGATGTTCGTCGGCCATACGTTGAGCTCCTGCCCTCACACATCAAAGGGCAATCTGTTAACACAAAAATCCCCCAGATAGCTCTCAAAGGCCTACACCACCCAAGGACACCATCTCACAACACTCATTTCACTCCATAAGACCTTCCACTTGACCCCCACACCTCCAAAAGAGCCCAAGGATGAAGAAAAGGGCTAAAAACCCCAAAAAGGATCCCAAAATAGCCCCCTAGGAGCTAAAGCCCTAAAAAAGGGGCTAAAACCCTAAAAGGGGCTAAAGTTAGGGAGGAATGGGCTAAAGGCCCAAAAAAGGGGCTAAAGCTCTGACCAAGGGCTTATAACCCTAAAATCCCTTGGAAAAACTATAAAAGGAGGGTGGGGGGTCACTCTCAAGACACTCCTCACTTGCCTATTGTTATGCTGCCCGTGTATTCTTTGAGACCTTTGCCTCTCAAACCACCCACATTCCCTCTCCTCCATTTCCATTCCATCAAGCCATTGCTTCCCAACCAAGAGAGAGGTGCTCCCATGAGCTAGGGCATGGTGGCCCATTTCCACCCAAGTGAGGTATAACATTTCTTTTCATGTTTGTCTAATTATTTTTGCTTTCTAACCCTCATTTCTATTTGCAGGTTTTTTATTGACATTGTTTGCAGGTTTGCCATTGTAGTAGCTTAGGCTGTTTGTAGGTTTCAAGGAGGTAGAACCCTAACCCGTTTTCTGCAGAGGGGTTCACAAGGGCTTCATCTCCCTCTTTATTTTTTGTTATTAGCTCTTAGATTTAGTTTACAGTAGTTTCCATTCACTTATTCTTGTTTAGATTATCTTAGTTTAATTCACTACTCTGTTTATGCTATTTTTCATTCCATTTTTTTCTGTTTTCTGAGAGTAGGAACCTACCCTTGTGCCCTATAGGAAGAAAGGAGCCATTCATGCCCCTGTAGTGAGGATAAATTCTCAGTACACTTCCTATCGATGGCACTGCCTAACCAATCTTAATCAACATAACCCTCCAGGTTAATCCTTTGATCAATCTTATACTTGAGCCCATAATCAACCGTACCCTTTAGGTACCTCAGAATGTGCTTTGCAACAGTCAAGTGAACATGTCTCGGATCTGTCAAGTATTGGCTCAAGGTGTTCACAGCAAAGCAAATATCTAGTCTTGTGTTCGTTAAGTACATCAAGGACCCAATCATCTGATGATACATCATGGCATCAATCGACTCTAATGAAGCAACACTCAATAGCTTCAGTTCGATGCCATAGGTGTGGTTAATTCCTTGCAGTCCATAATCCCAAATCTCTTAAGAATCTCTACTACATACTTCCCTTGTCCAAGGAAGATTCCATCTGTATTCTGCCACACCTTGATACCTAGAAAAGAATTCATCATACCTAAGTCCTTCATTTCAAACTCAACAACAAGCTTTCTCTTCGTATCAGCAATCAACCCATCCATACTTGTCACAAACCGATCATCTACATATAGTAGGAGCATCACGGGGTTGCCATATTCAACCTTGTAGTAAAGGTTGGAATCTTCTTTACTCTTGGTAAATCCCAAACTAGATAGAAAGTTGTCAATTCTACCATACCATGTCTTGGGTTCCTGTTTCAAGCTATACATGGCTTTCTTCAATCTACACACATGAGACTCCCTGTTATGTGTCTCAAAACCGAGTGGCTGCTCCACATACACTTCCTCTTCCACTACACCATTCAAGAAAGGAGTCTTGACATCCATTTGGTGTATCTTCCATTTCATCATTGCGGCCAAAGCAAGTACTGATCTGATGGAAGTGTATCTGGCTACAGGTACAAAGGTTTATTCATAGTCTATTCCTTCTTTCTGGGATAAACCACAAGCAACAAATCTTGCTTTATATTTTTCTATGCTACCATCTGCAGCATGCTTAATCTTGTAGATACATTTGGAAGTTACAACTGACTTCCCTTCTGGTCTTGGGACAACATCCCAAACATCATTCTTCATGATCGATTGATACTCTTCGATCATAGCATCCTTCCATTCTTTCTATTCTGCCGCTTCTTCATAATTGGAAGGTTCTTTATTAATGAAATCACATAGTAATGCTACATAACTAGAACATGATATAGTCATCTTTCTTTCTCTATGATTCTCTTCTGGAACCCCATATCTTTCCGCACCTTGGATAATTTTTTGTACCCAAGCAGGTTTCCTCTTGTGAGGACTCTTCTCCTGAGGTGGATCTATAGGTCTTTGTGGTTCTTCAAATTCTCGATCTTCTTCTTGAGTTTCTTCATTCATGATTGTATCATGAATTCTGGGTGCTTTTGCTTCTTCAGGTTCTTCAGCAGGTTTCTTTTTGGATTTGATGTAGGCTGAATCTTCATCAAATGTTACATCCCTGCTGATGTCAATCTTCTTGAACCTTGGGAAGTATACTCTGTAAGCCTTCGAGCTTTCAGAGTATCCCACAAATATACCCTTCTTTCCTGAAGGATCTAATTTTGTCCTCTTCTCTTTTGGAATGTGTATGTACACTGGACAACCGAATATTTTGAGATGGCTGACTTCTGGTTTCTTACCAGAGAACAATTATTCAGGAGTCTTGTTCTTGAGTACTCTGTGTGGAGTATGGTTCTGCACATACACCGTTGTTCTAGCAGCTTCTGCCGAAATATGCATAGAAATATATTGATCATGAAGCATAGCTCTTCCAGCTTCCATGATGGTTCTATTCTTCCTCAATCCCATTCTGTTGTGGATTATATGGGGTGGACAACTCCCTCGTAATCCCTGAGTCTTTGCATAATTCTTTGAATTCATTTGAATTGAATTATCTGCCATTATCTAATCAAAAAGTCTTGATCTTCTTTTCAGTGTGGTTCTCGATCAAGGCTTTGAATTCCTTGAACTTGCTGAATACTTCATCTTTGTTCTTTATGAAGTAAATCCATGTCTTCCTAGAAAAGTCATCAATAAAAGAAACATAGTATGCATACCCGCTTAGAGAACTTGATGACATTGGTCTGCATACATCAAAGTGGATGATTTCCAATATTCCTTTTGCCTTGCTCTCGCTACTTGTAAATGTCTTCTTTGTATTCTTTCCTTTCACACATCCTTTGCAAACTCCATCATGTTTTTCTTGAATTTTTGGAAGACCTTCAACAACCTCGCTTATAAGTGGTAGTTCTCTATAATGCACATGTGCAAGCCTTCTATGCCAAAGTTCATTTGGTTCTATTGAGTCATGAATCAAATATTGTTTTGGTTGGCCCTTCAACTTGTATAGACCTCCTTCATGTTCCCCAATCACTATTGCATCGTCAAAAGTATTTCCCTTTGGCCACATAAGAACTTGGCCATCTATGAAAGCAACCCTCATTCCTTTTGCATCCAATGCAGATATGGAGAGGAGGTTCTTCTTTAGTCCTGGAACAAATAATACATTCTTCATCTTCATAGAATTTCCAGAGTCTATTTACAGGAGGATTCACCACTACCTTTTATTGGATACTAGTAGTCATCCCCAAGTTTCACCTTGTGAGCTGACTCATGTTCGGATAGATTCACAAATTATTCTTTTAATCCCATCATGTGCTTGGAAGCACCACTGTATATGAGCCAATCATTGCTTCCATGTGAAATAGTTCCCATGAGAGAGGAGATCAGTACATATTCTTCATCACTTGAAGAATCAATTTCTTGTCTGATTCTCTTTATGGAAGGTTCATCACCCTCTGCAGCATGAGCATGATGTCTTCGCTTGTTTTCCTTCTTCTTCTTTAAGTTCCCTTTATTAGGGAAGAATTTGGTTATGTGACCTTTCTCATCACATGTGTAACATCTAATGGTAGATATATCTCTTCTAGAGTGTGAGATCTTACCTTTGGAGTGATGATGGTTCCTTCTGGTTTTCTTGGTGTGTGTTGTGAGAGCTTGATCTTCACTTCCCATATTTTCTTCTCGAGCTGCTATCCGAGCTTCTTCTTGAGAGAATTCTTCCCATACTCTGGTGAACTTGACTAACTTCTTTCTGGCACATATCCCTTGAATAAAACAGCCCCATGATCTAGGGAGACCATTCAAGGTGGTCATCACAATCTCTACATATTCCACTTCTTCATCTACTGCTTCCAGCTATTCCTTGATCTAAGATACCCTTGTAAAGTAATATTGGATGGTCTCAGCATTCTAGATCTTTACATTCTTTAATTGGTTTCTCAGAGTCATCTTCCGGTTTATGTTCTTCCCTTCAAATAATTTGGTTAGGGCATCAAACATAGCTTTAGATGTCTTGAGGGAGGACACCTATGGTATGAGGTGATCCTTGATTGAATAAGTAATAATCCTCTTTTCCATAACCAACTTCTTCTTATGTAAGGCCTTAGCCTCATCTCCCTATGGAATTGGAACCTCCTCATTGATATAGGATTCCAACTCATTTTCTTCTAGGACCAAGGAGATCCTATACTTCCAGGCTTGGAAGTTATCAACTCCCTCAAGATTTTCATCAAGCTTGGTATGATGAGACATCTTCACTGAGAACCTCAAATGAAAATACAAAAAATTTAGATCTTACCAAGTCAAGATGTCGGATATGGATTTGGAGCTAAAATCCTGTAGTGTTGGTTCAATAGTAGATTAGGGTTTTTCTTTTCTGGAGTTCAGTCCCACCAAATGCTTTGAATTTCATCCATAACTTCTATTTTGGGGAGAAGATCAATCCAGGCCTAGGCTCACTGAAAAATTCCTCTTCTGTGAGAAGCCCTTATTTTCGGGAGTAGTGTTGGATCCAAAACTGAAAAACCTCAGAATTGGATTCTGCTTCGACAGAAAGATGTGCCATAAGGAGGAGAGTTAATCCAACCTTATTTTGCTGAAAATATGTGGATGAATATCCACAAACTAGGAAGCCCTAGTTCCCACAGCTGCACAGTGTCTTCTTCTCAGGTTAGCTCTGATACCATGTTAGATTTTTATCATTAAGCTAGCAATACATTAGGATCTTTAACTGAGAGAATAAAAAGCACAACAATCAAACACAAGAGACAATGAACATAGTGTTTATCCTTAGGGAAACCATAAATGGTGAAAACCCTGCAACTTCCTCGGAGATAGAATCAACACCAAAAGTAGAAGCCAAAATAGTAAGGTGATCTCCCGACAGCAGTAACCTCTTTCTGTCTAGCCCGAGTGTCTTCTCCTTCCTCAACTATGCGCTACACTTGAGTGTGTATGAGATGTGTGATAAATAGAGAGTCCAGCTCTCTATTTATACTAATTATCGACTTAACTAAACCCTACTAGGGACGACCTATCTAGGAGAGTCTAATAACCCTAGGGCCCCAAAACTGCAGGGACTTTAACCCTTAACCAATAGCAGGGTTACCCACAATGACTTGGCATGACTTGTTTACATTATAGAACTTCCTGATAGGAACATCGGGGCATGAAATGGCTCAATTACATCCCAGAATTGGTGGGCTATAGGGCAGACCCAAGTTTTATACCATTAACTTCGCACCAACAAAAGACCCACAGTGTTGGCCCTTTTGGCAACAACCTACGAACAGGTTGCAGTCTCACCCGAAACAGCTATGGGGTGTCGCAGAACCAGGTTTCTGAAAGCAGAAGAGGGATATTACTTTACCTTTAGCTTTTAACAAATTATAATCATACAAGACAGAGCTTCGACGACACTTATATAACTTTCACAATTAGATAAACAATCAGTTACTTGCTTAACCCTTAACTGGGAATTCACAACGAAGTTATTATTTAGCAGTGATCTTACTTATTAGATATTTACTTATCAATGCATAAAGAACATAACAGAAACAACACAAAAGAACCACAACACAAGATATAACGTGGTTCACCCCCAGTGTAGGGGTTACGTCCACAGAACTATGTTTTATTCAACTCTTTACAAAAAACCACAGTTCTGATCTGCGCACTCAGCTACAGATCCCTTCAAGTCCTTAAAGCCGTGCACACAACTGCAAGCCTCTACGCACATAGCTATAGATCTTCTTAATCACCCAAAATCCCTCTGCACACACAGCTATAGAGGTCATCCACGCACACAGCTGGGACTTAACCTTTCTTACAAACTAGCCTTAGCTTCGCATCAATTCATCTTACATGAAAATCCTAACCTGACTTCTTTACAAAAGTGCTTATTTATACAAGTGCACTTATTACAAAACCATGGGCTTAAACCATGGGCACCCCGATCCCTAAACCCTGGACTTAAACCATGGGTTTATTACAAAAATAAGGCTTTGACTCAACCCTGACACCCCTAAGACTATTTTGAGTTGCAACTCCATTTACAAGCTTCCACAAAAACCGCGGAGTTACCAAAATTAAGGACCGTTAAGGTGCGCACCCCAACAGGCCCCTAAGACTCACCAGTGTCCCGTCCTGGGACACTCTGCTGCTTTTTTGGTGGTAGAATCTTGTTGGTGAAGATAGTAAATGGCTTGCTACGGCTGCATCATCATCCCTTCTACTACTGCTACCATGGCTGCGGCTTGCTTGATCCTTCATCCTTTCATCCTTATTAGAATACGACCATCTCTCATGCTACTGTCTGCCTCCATCATATTTATGGTGGTCATGGGGGTCATTGGCCCTTCTATCAGTGACCCCATCCTTTGAACTGCCTCCCATTCATGTCCTATCGAACATTTGACCATCCACAACTTTGGGTCCTTAACAGGCGGTGCCCCTGTGATTGCATGCCACTGTAATTTTGCATAAGACAAACAGCATGCCTCCATTCTGCTGGGCTAGGAGGATACATCTCGAGATCCTCTTGAGTCTTTCCTGAGGGGTTGTGCCTTTCTTCGTTCCACTTAGAGCGAACTTTTGCCTTAAATTTCTTTCTAATTGATCCTATCTGCATTGGATGCTTTGGCGCTAGAAACACCTCCTCGCAAGGAGGATTTCTCATAAGGTTCTGCAGACCTCTCTCCTTGAACTCTCATAACAATTCCTGGACTTCACGATCATTTGACATGGTGCTAATTGTAAACTCAAAGAAGTGCACAATGCAGGAGTCGGAGGCCAGTGTAGCTTCTTATAGAATCCCGCAAGAAAATATGTCATCATGGTGCATTAATGACACCAAATCTGATGGAACGGAGACAAATCTAGTCCACGCTAGATTTTCCCAAGATCTCATCATGACAGGAATTTCATGTGCTTATGCTGCCAAGTCGATTTTGTCCTATCAGTCACATTTTAGGCTGTGACACACCTTTATTCTTCGACATAACCACTAACTGCAGGTTCGCCTCAATGAGTACCCTCGACATAATATTCACCTTCCACCCATCCTCACCCACATGGCAACCAAACTTCAACCTTCAAACTTTGATAGTCTTCAACACTTTGTAGCTTCGAGAACAGCTTCATTATAGTCTAGTACCCAATTCCAACTATTCTTGGTACTTAGATTGTCTTTCTTGCTGTTACTTTTGATTAAGGGGTCCTGGCTTATCCCTGTACTTCTTTAAGCTACTTCCATTCACCATGGAAGGTAAAATTTCTCCATTCAATTTAGCTAACTGGACTGTGCCACCATCAGTAACTCTTTGCACTATATATGGTCCTTTCCAATGTGTCTTGAACTTCCCCAGGAATTTCATGAATTTACTGTCATATAAAAGCACAAGATCACTATTCTGGAACTGCTTCCTCTTAATGTGTCTATCATGCCATGCCTTTTCTCTATCTTTCTGCACTTGCTGCTAGAACCCTGCAGTGAATCTGTCCTCTTCAAGTTCTAGCATATTTTCCAGCCTTTCTTTCATCATATCTGGGTCATCCATCTCTGTGAAAGCATATATTCTGAGGCTAGGAACAATGTACTCCATGGGCATGACTGCTTCTTGTCCATAAACCAACCTAAAAGGTGTATGGCCTGTCAAATTCTTGCAGGTGGTTCTATAAGCCCATAGTACTGCTGGAATTCTAAGATCCTAGTCATTTTTGTTAACATTGCAAACCTTCGTCAGAGTGTGTTCAAGGATCTTGTTAAAGGCTTCGACAGTTCCATTTGCTTGAGGATGATAGGCAGTACTCTTTTGATGATATACTTGAAATTCTTCAGTCAATACTTCAATAGTATTATTTAAGAAATGTGATCCTTGATCACTCATAAGAATTCTAGGACACCCAAATCTTGACAAGATGTTATTGAAGATGATATTGCAGCTGTAGCAGCACTACAGGTCTTGACTGGTTGAGCTTTGGCCCAACGAGTAAGGTAGTCAGTTGCTATAATAATGTATCTTGCACCATATTTCTTCGCAGGGGGATTGATAGGTCCAACAAAATCAATAGCCCATTTTTCAAAGGGTTTTAAAGTTACCTACGGAACTAGAGGCATCTCATCCCTCTTGGATGGTTTACCTTTCCTCTGACAGATGTCGCAGCTATGGCAATACTCTCTTGCATCCTTATAAATTGTGGGCCACCATAATCCGGTTGTCAGGATCTTCTGTGCTGTAGCTTTTCCTGCATAATGACCTCCTGCTGCACCAAAGTGTGCCTCAGCCAAAATTAATGGATTTTCATGCTCCAAGATACATCTGCGCAGTATTTCATCTAGTCCCATGTTATATAGCTGTCCTACTATTAAGGTAAAGTCGGCTGCTCTAACCACCAGCTGCTTCTTCTACTGTGTTGTCATTTCAGCGGGTGCAAAACCTGTAGACAAGTACTGAACAATATCCTGGAAATAATCATCAACCATCTGTATGGCAAACAACTGGGCATCAGGAAGACCTTCGTCCAAACTAATGGGTTCTTCTCTTGACTCGAGCCTCGACAAGTGGTCAGGACCTAGATTCAGTCCTCTAGGTTTGACTATGATCTCAAAGTCATATTCCTGAAACAGAATCAACCATCTGCATATCCTTCCACCTAGCACATGCTTGTTAACCAAATACTTCAAAGTAGAATGGTCAGTGAACATCTTAAAATGAGATCCTAACAGATAATGTCGAAATTTCTGCAATGCATAAACCATAGCTAGACCTTCTCATTATGTCGTAGTATAATGTTTTTATGCTGTGGACAATTTTCTACTTGCAAAAGAAATAGGGTGATCAATATTACCTTCACCTAACTGAGCCAATACTATACCCAGAGCAATGAAAGATGCATTGACATGCACATGAAACTCCTTATTCCAGTCAGGGAATACTAAGATAGGGGCAGTTACCATATTTTCCTTCAAAATATCCAAGCTTTCTTGACACTCAGGTGTCCATTCAAACTTAATATCTTTATTCAACTCCTTTTCCATAGGGGCTGTAATCTGAACATATCCTTGAATAAATTTCATGTAATATCCAGTATGACCAAGCGTAGTGTGCAGTTGTTTAACAGACTTCGGAGGTGGCAGGTTCACAATAATGGCTATCTTTGCAGGATCCATCATCGATCCTTGCTTACATACAATGTGTCCTAGCATAATTCCAAAAGGGGCACAAAAGATACACTTTTTCAAGTTCAAGGAGATCTGATGCTGTCTACATTTGTCCAACATAAGTCTTAAACTAGTTATATGATCTTTTAATAACCCAAAGATAGTCCAATCATCAAAATAAACTTCTAAGAATTTATGTATAAATTCCTTAAATGCGGAGATGACTACTCTAGAAAACATAGCAGGTGCATTCTTCAATCCAAGGTGCATTCTTCAATCCAAAGGGAATAACTGTATACTGGAAGGATCCCATTTCTGTAGTGAAGGTTGTCTTATGTTGATCTTCTGGAGCAATTATAATCTGATGGTAACCTAAAAATCCATCAGTAAAAGAGTACACTTCTTGACCTCCGACATTGTCTAAAACTTCATCTGTAAAGGGAGTAGGGAAGGGATCATGTAAACAGGCATCATTCAGCTTCCTCAAATCAACACAGATTCTAATTTCTCCCTTATTCTTCTTTTCTTGCACCACCATAGGACTAACCCATTCGGATTCTTCAACAGGCTCAATGATTCCTGCAGCAAGCATCTTATCTAGCTCCATTCTGACTTTTTCTTTATACTTAGGGTTAGCCTATAAGGGCACTGTTTCACAGGCTTCGCATCAGGTTTCAAAGGGATCTTTATCACTCCTATATCACCAAGGATACCTTTCATCTATGAGAACTTCATCGGAAATAGCTCCTGATACTCATGGAGAAGTTGGGTCACTTTGCTCACCATTTTGTCATCCCAATAATCTCCAATGGTAGCATACTTAGGGTTTTCTTTTGACCCAATGTTTATGATCCATGTCTTCAGGGGCTGAGTCACTTCAGGTGCTTCAACTGCTGGTCCATGTACTTTGCAGTGTCCTTCTGACTCAAAAATGTTAATGTTGCACGGATCGCCATCCTCGTCAATTGCGAGGTTATAAGATTCTACTGCATTAGCTTCTTGTTCCTTCCAATCCGGTTGGTATTCTGCTATTTCTTGATCATCAAATACTTTAGTATGGATCAACCTAACAACTACGTCCAAAGCAGGACAAACCTCATGAAAAGAAAATGTTAGCACAAAACTATCAACAAGACTATCCCAACTTACAGTACCGTGGCAAAGCTCGACCTCCGCATACCAGTTCTTTGCTATAGGTTCCAGAGTGTGCACAAACCTATGTACCCATTCTTCATGAGGTACATGCTTACATGCTTCGTAGCATTGCTCCAAATGTCCCCGAGGGCTAGTCTTACCATTAAACCTACTTTGCACCTCCTGAGGTCGATCCATGAATCTCAGGCGAAGGGACTCTTGAAAAACTTCCCAACTATGAATGTACTTTTTGTGACCATTCCACCATCGGGCTGCTGTGGCTCTGAATGCTGAATCTAAAGTCTCCATTTTCTGTGAGTCTGGTACCTACTCTGAGAATTGTATAATAAAATCTGTTGGGTCTGTCGAGCCATCAAAGGTAGGCAAGTCTCTTGTCTGTGAACCAATCCATCTGATAGACTTGGTAATTCTTGCACATCGATGTCCATGTAGCTCATACAGTCTGTTCTACCAATTCTTTAGGCCATCATCTGAATCCATCATGCAGGAGATGTCACACTGCCAATCCATGATACCTTCGGCAGTAGGATTAACATAATCTTCTTCCTTCGCTATGATGTTGTAGATATGATCCAGAACATCCTGATCTTCATCTCGGAGAGGTTCTGTGTACCTTTCTCCTTGAGAAGGGTCCAATGGGACTATGACTCTCAAACCTTTCCCTTCGAAGGTCATCTGTCTCTTCTTAAGGTTAATGACTGCATCATTATCTAGTGCCCATTCAATACCTAGCAAGGCCGGATAGGGGTTGTTGTCATCAATTATCTTAATGACCTCAAATTCTGCTAAGGTACTGACTCCATCAATATCTACTGGGGCCCGAGGGAATCTTCCTAGGGGTACAATCTTCTGCTTATTGGCTAATCTCAATTGTATAGGGGACCATTCCAGAGGAGGTTTTCTCATTTGTTCCCATGTCTGCTTAGTTAAGACATTTACTTTTGATCCTAGGTCCAAGATGACATCAGTCATGTCATACTCTCCTATCTGAGCATTCAATCTCATTTCCTTGCCAGTTCTTCTGACTCTATTAACAGTTTTTTCCTTACCAGAACTTCGTTGGGGTTCGCAAGAAGCAATAAATTTCTGATTTTGTAAGAGCTTCATACAACTCTGTAAAAAGGAGGACAGTGTACTTACTTTATCTGTCGAAGCTTCTTGCAGTTGCGACTGCTGCTGAGGTTGTTGCGCATGTGCTATGGATGTGCTTGGGTCAACAAAGTCTCTCTTGGCTTCCATAAATGCCTCTTTTTCTCTTTCGACATCAAATGCTGGGATTTTTTCTAGGGCCTTACAAACCCAAGCCTTGTCAGGATGTTTTTCCTTGTTCTGCACTTCTGTCGTAGCTCCACTCCTGGTAACAACATTAATGGCTGGGACAGGTCATTGCTCCACAGCAATCAACTAAATATTCTAAGTAGGGGCACTATTTCTTTCCTGAATCTTGTCTTTCAGCTGCGAGCATTACTCGATCACATGGTCGACAGCTCTGCAATATCGACGTGTCGTAGTTGGGTTCTAACAATATCGAGCTAGATGCCCTGCCTGGTTACAGTTATAGCACACAATTTGGCCTCATCCTCTTCCATCCATACCACCATGACCACGACCTCCAAAAGTTCCACGACCTGATGTACTACCATGGTAACCATATCCATCATTTCCTTTTCCATCATTTTGTACCCGGTAAGCATCATAAGTTCGTTCTCTCATGAGGTCAAAGATGCGACACTCCTCTTCCTTGTGTCCAACTGACTTATAGAACTTGCAATAAGGGTTCTTAGGGACTTGCACATACCTCTGCAGTAGATACCAGTTTTCAGGTCGATGCTGCCCGGTTGTCCTACAGATCTCACAATATAGAACACTAGGGTTGAATGGGTTTGGCGCACCAGAATTCAGGTAATTTCTTACCGCAGGACACTGTTCCTTATCGTGACCCTCTGTTCGACATCGTGTACACCAAACCTCTTCTCAAACATCTTTTCCTTTCTTCATGTCACGAAGCTCCAGAGCCATCACGGCCAACTGCGCTTGTATTTGGGCGATACCAAAATTATATTCGACAAGGGATGTTTCAAGCTTCATAGCGATTTCCAAAGCTTCTTGCTGATCAGCAACCTTCTGTTGCATGAGTGGAGTCCTGATATGCGGTAACAAAGCTGCAATGAACCATTCCTTATGCTGCGCTGGTCCAATAGTTAAACTGACTTGATCTAGCAGAACTTTGAACCTCTTATCAAAGTCCCACACTGATTCTCCTCGTCTCTGCTAAATTTCCTTGAGTTCAGTGATACACTGCGACTCTGATTTCGGCTTCTTAAATTGCTTTATCATTGCTTCTTTTATATCTGCCAACACATGGTTCTGAGTACTGGAAAACTTCATGAACTAGGTCAAAGTGCGTTCTCTAAAGGAAGTAACCAACTGCGCTCTTCTTGTATCTTGATCCGTAATGTTCTTAGCAGTCCACACTGCTTCACATAAGAACCAGAACTGTTTTGGATCCTCTGATCCAGTTCCTTTGAAAACAGGGAGCTTAATGTCATCATTCATCTAGGACATCGTAGATCTATGGGGGGTTGGAGGGGGACTGGTAGCAGGCGAGGGAGAACTTACTGGGATAGACTGACATGCGACAGGAATACTCAGGCTAGGGTTACTTTCAGACTATGCCGGGTTCTCAGGGATAATAGGTCTGCGCTGCAGGGTTACCGGAGGGTTTCCAACATAAGGGGTTTCTTTGGGTTCTGAGGCGGCTGGACTGATGGGGGTAGACTCGCTATTCTGACCTAGGGTATAGGACTAAAAATTTCTCTTGTACCTTTTTCCACTTCGCAGCAAACCACTTTGCTCATCGGAGGTACTTTCACTTGCAAACATAGGTTAGTAATACTAAATCTAACAGTCTGATTCAATAAGCAATATACCGTTTTCAGCCAATAACATTTTAATTCTCAAACTAAATGAATTCAAATACTTACCCCTTGGTCCTTTGAAAAATTGTCATTCGGCTTCGCTGAAGGACATACTTGTGTCAATGGAAAACTCCGTCACAAATGCTTCAAGGGTTCGCATTGTCCAGAAATCAACAGCTCGGGATATCTCGTTGTTCACCCTTTTCAATATATTAATTCTTGCGGGGGTCCAATCAGGAAACTAACCTTCTTGGAAGTTCATCCTTCTCTCTGTCAACCTGGATAACCATTGGTGCAATTCTATGTGGATACTACCAAAGAAAATTTCATAAACATCAGATAAAATGTACCTTTGTAAAAATTCATCTGAACTGCGACGCGGATCTTTGTTCTCTTGCTCAGCAAATTTTAGATAAGTCTTTTCAATCCAATCACTGATTTCTTTCACTGAGGGCCTCCAAAACATAGCCCTCTAGGCATGACGTAAACCCCTCTTGAGTAGATACTGAGTTCAACTGGCAACGGAACCAATTTTTTGGGCTATAGGGAAGACCTGGGTTTTATACCATTAACTTCGCACCAACAAAATACCCACAGTGTTGGCCCTTTCGGCAACAACCTACGAATAGGTTGCAGTCTCACCCAAAACAGCTATCGAGTGCCGCAGAACCAGGTTTCTGGAAGAAGAAGAGGGATATTACTGTACCTTTAGCTTCTAACAAATTATAATCATACAAGACAGAGCTTCGACGACACTTATATAACTTTCGCAATTAAATAAAAAATCAGTTACTTGCTTAACCCTTAACTGGGAATTCACAGCGAAGTTATTATTTAGCAGTGATCTTACTTATCATATATTTACTTATCAATGCATAAAGAACATAACAGAAACAACACAAAAGAACCACAACACAAGATATAACATGGTTCACCCCCAGTGTAGGGGTTATGTCCACAGAACTGTGTTTTATTCAACTCTTTACAAAAACCATAGTTCTGATCTGCGCACTCAGCTGCAGATCCCTTCAAGTCCTTAAAGCCGTGCACACAGCTGCAAATCTTCTTAATCCCCCAAAAATCCTTTGCGCACACAGCTGCAGAGGTCATCCATGCACACAGCTGGGACTTAACCTTTCTTACAAGCTAGCCTTAGCTTCGCATCATTTCATCTTACATCAAAAGCCTAACCTGACTTCTTTACAAAAGTGCTTATTTATACAAGTGCACTTATTACAAAACCATGGGCTTAAACCATGGGCACCCCGATCCCTAAACCCTGGACTTAAACCATGGGTTTATTACAAAAAGAAGGCTTTGACTCAACCCCGACACCCCTAAGACTATTTTGAGTCGCAACTCCGCTTACAAGATTCCACAAAAACCGTGGAGTTACCAAAATTAAGGACCGTTAAGGTGCGCGCCCCAACAGGAATAAACATCGAGTTACAATATATAAGAAATAAAATTGAAATACATTCCGAAGTTACATATACATCAACAATATGAACAAGTTTATCATGCTCATTTGTAAGGGACTCAATAAATGAATTTAGGGTCGGCATTTTCCAATTTGGAATTGTAATATTTCTGGTATGGAAGGTAGTTATGAAGACAGAGTATTCTGGTCCTAGATTTGAAAGGATAGAAAGGATGAGCTGATCATATTTATTCTCAACTTTGCATTGCTTCAATTGGAGCACAAGGTGCTTAAACTTAGTGAAGAATTCATTGATGGTCTCAAAGTTGCCTGGATTGAGAGAGATCAGTTCATTCTCCAACTTATAGGTTCTCAAATCATCTTTCTTTCCAAAGAGTTTATCAAGTTGTTCCCACACTTCCTTGGGAGTCTTTAATACAGAGAGATGCAAAAGAAGATCCATGTTAATGGAGAGGCATAGGAAACCGTACGCTTCATCTAGTTTATTTCAATATTTTACCTTTTCTATTACTCCATTTGGCTCTATCTCCATTCCCATGGTGATTTTGAGGAATCCTTTGGAGAAGAAAGATATCTCAATATAATATTTCCACTGATGATAGCTGAAAGAAATGAGAAGATTTCTTGAAGAGTAGTGCATTTTGCAGTTGTAGCGAATGCAATAGAAGTGCTTGAGATACCTATAGTCACACAAAACAAAAAAATAAGGTCGAAAAACCTACACTTTTCTAGTTTTCTTCATGCCTGGATAGACTTCTATGGACATAATCCAGAGGGAGAAAGGCTATTTTTCCAGGACTTATGTGGAAAACTACTCTCTTTTGGTGCAGTATTGGAATAATTTTGAGCAATTTTTCTCAATCATCATTAAAGATCCATCAAGAAACCTATAGAAGAGTTTCCTCGTCATGCCATGGATTTGATACCATATGAAATTGAGGCACAACAATCTAAGGACCAAGACATAAACTTACTATATATTACATAGATCAATTTTACTCAAAGAAATGACATGAATAGTGAAAAAAGACTTGAAGCTTTATATTTGCTTATCATTAATCAGAATAATGGATTACAATGCAATAAAATGGCATGAATAGCCATGCAATTCGAATCCAAGAGATTTAATTATAATTGGGTGCATGGAAGTGGAATACTTATCAGTTAACACCACTCGGCACATCAGTTAACCACTTAACTCCAACATAATTGACTCTAACTGAATCGGAGGTAGTTTAGACTTAGTCTAACTGAATAAAACTCAACTACATGCCAGTAAGTAGGTGATGGTGACTATCTAACTTCAATTAGCTTTCATGAACTAAAATGAGTCACCAAAAGTAGGTGGAGGCACCTTTAATCACTCCAGTTAACTGTTGCTTAACAAAAAGTAGGTGAAATCATGAGAAAGGCACCTTTAGCACTTCAATTTAACTGAAAGGTAGGTGAAACAACCTCTAGTTAATTGAATGAAGTGCATATGTCAAGTATATCAACCCATATTTTCTCCCTAATTGAAGGAGAAGGATTAGTTAGGCTCCCCTATTGAAGGAGAAGACTCAGTTAGCCTCTCTAATTGGAGGATATCCAGTTGATGATGTAGTCTCATATTTGAGTCAAAAAATTAGGATAAGTGGTAAATTATGCCAAAATAAGACAAATAAGATGTATGGTTGGGAAATGAATCCAACAGTTTTTATAAACTGAGGTTATGGGGTTTGTTAATTAATTTCCATTTTTCCTTGTTGTTAACATTCTCTCTTTATACTCTACTGGTAGTTGATTTTCTTATGCAATAAATTCAAATTATAAATTATATCAATATCCTACTAAATGTTCCATTATTAAGCTAATTAACTATCAATCAAATTATTTATTTACTCAAGCAATTTACAGATTTAAAACACAACAAAATATCAAATATTAAATTACAATACGTATCAATCCTAGAGCTGAGGCTTCCCACAAAGATTTCATCTCTATATAAATAAATACAAATATATGTACAAGTAACAATTCATTGATTTAATCTACATGACTTTTGATTTTTTTGAAACAATATTTTTTTTTTGATCACATCGAGACAGACTCGAGAGCTCGGGTGCCCAGGCTGCGAGGCATGTGATCGCTAGCCGGTCGTTGCTGCCGGCGTTTGAGGAGGGCTCGCGTTTTTCGAGTTCAGTGGTGGTGCTGCCGACGCTCCCTGCGTCCCTTGCCAAGTTGTGGCTCAGGCCTTGGGCCATGGCCTCTCCAGGGGGAGGGGAGCCCCCTCCCTCCTCCCTGGTTTCTGCAGTTGAAGCCTTCCAGAGATTGCTAGGGCCTTCGAGGAAGAAACTGGTGGCCCAAGAGGTTCTGAAATTCATCAAGAAACTAGATGCAGTTCCCGAAATTTCCTTGCCATAGGAACCCTCAATCAAGATAGCTCTGGCTCTTGGAGAAAGAGGATTGGTTGGTCAATTCATGGGGCTATGGCCTTCTCCCAAAACCACGGACGATTGGATCCAGCGTAACTGGAGACCCCATATGAAGCATAGCGTCACCTGCTACCCGGTGGGCAGAGGTTTCTTTGTCTTTGAATTCATCTCCAAAGAGGATTGCGATCTCGTCTTTCGAAGTGGCCCCTATTTCATGGGCTCCCAAGGTCTATACCTCAATAGATGGTCACCAGACTTCGATCCCACTGTAGATGTTCCCAAGGAGGTTCCGGTCTGGGTTAGGCTACCCAATCTTCCGATCCACTGCTGGAACATTCAAGCTCTAGAGAAAATAGGAAATAACCTAGGACGCTTCATTGACAAAGCTGAGCCCAAAGGACAGTATTCCTATGCTCGTATATGTGTTGAAGTAGATCTGGAGGTGGAACTACCAGAATCCGTCAAGATCTCGGTAGGATCATGGAACCATTTCCAGAAACTAGACTATGAACAACTTCCTTTTAAATGCCGACACTGCCATGAACACAGACACTTTCAACGCAACTTCCCTAAAGCCCAATCAGCAGAAGAAGGGGAGGGATGGCAGAGGGTCAAAAAAGGAAAGGCTAAGTTCCAAAATGAATGACAAGAGAGCATCCAGCTTTGCTCAAAAATCAGATCCAAAAGTCCCATTGAAAGACCCAGTCCAACCTCAACCATCGAAGCCGCCTCCAGTCAACTCGGTCCAAGGGGCAAGCACTACTGTTTTGAACATCCCAGATCAACCTCCGCATATAATCAATCTAGAAACTACCCCCCTGGAAACTGCAAGTCCAATGGAGATACCCGTCATCCAAGCCGCGAATTCTTTGGAGCCAGGGGAAATCCCTACCCAACTTGACTTTGCGCCTCCTAGGGTGGAAAGGCCCCCTATCCGTGAAGAAATACGAGAAGAGGAAGAGGAACCTTTAGAAGCTGATTCCGATCCAGGAGCATTCTCAGACGAAGAATCCTTCGAGTCGAGTAGCTCGCATGCCACCCCAATCAAGAATCCAAGGGGCCGGAAATCCAAGAAAAAGCAAAGGGAAGAAAAATCTTATGAAAATGTCTTGCAGGGATCCCAAAAAACCCTCAAAAGTATGATGAATACAAGATCAAAGATTGGCCAGGCCCTTAAAGGGGCCACCCCATCTCAAAGTAAATAATGAGGTACATCTCCTAGAACTACAGAGGACTAGGCAGCCCCCAGAAAGCTGAAGCAATGAAAGATCTGGTAAGAATCAATAAGCCTGAGATCCTCCTCATCCAGGAGACAAAACTAGAGGGTGACCTTTCCCTCCAAGCTGGAAATATATTTTGGAAAAAAGGCCTGGGGAAAGCTGTGATTTCTAGGGGAGCCTCGGGATTCCTAGCCACATTGTAGGACTCCACCAAGTTTGATTTGATTTCTGTTCACAGTACTTCGCACTGGATCTGCACCAACTTCATTCATAAAGAATCGGGCCATCATGTAAGTTTGTTCAATCTCTACGTTCCTATCTCTTCAGCGGAAAAAAAAGAGTGCTGGGAGTCCATTGACTCTTTCCTTAGTGTTCACAGGTCCAGAAACATTATCATCGTAGGAGATCTAAACGTCACCTTAGCAGCCTCTGAGAAAAAAGGAGGCTCCACTGTGAGAGACCCTTCCCAGGAATGGGTTGAAGATATCATTCTGGGATGGGACCTCGTTGACATCAAACCCTCCAAAGGCATTTTTACTTGGACCAATAAAAGGCTAGGGCCTGGGCACATTGCAGCCCGGCTTGACAGGTTTCTGGTGCACTCTTCCTTCCTCTCTTTGGGGCTTCTTGCATCCTCCAAAATTCTCCCCAATTGTGTCTCCGACCATAAGCCAATCCTCCTTGATATTACCTCTGAAGAAAACTTAGGGCCCATTCCCTTTAGATTCAGCCCCCTCTGGATCCATCAAGAAGCATTTTTCCAGCTGGTCTCTTCCTCCTGGAGCCAAAAGTTCAATGGGAATCCTTCCTTCATCTTGGAATAAAAGCTCAGACGGCTTAAGCACGAGCTGAAATCCTGGGCCAAGCTCCTTCCCAAACTTGTTTCTTGCCGAAAAGATGCCCAAATTGCCTTGGAAAGCCACCAAATCCTCATGGAATCTGTCCCCATCACTGATAGTATGACCTAGACAGAAGGCATCCTTCAGAAAGATTATTTCAAAGCTTGCAAGGTCGAAGAAGAGTTTTGGCGTCAAAAGTCCAGAAGCCTTTGGTTAGTAAGCGGTGACAAAAACACCGCTTACTTTCACAAGCAAGCTGAAGCTAGAAAAAATTTCAAAACCGTGAAAGAAATTACTCATCATGGCATTCTGGTAAAAGACTTTGAAGGCATAAAACAAGCAACCTTCTCCCACTTTTATGACCTCTTCTCTCCTCCTATTTCCGAGCCTTTAGACCCCTCTTCCCATCCTCTTTCTCTCATACCATCTTTTCTTTAAGGACCTGATAATGATCTTCTTGCTGCCCTTGTCTCCATGAAAGAACTTCAAGCTGCTCTTTCTCATATGAAACCGGACAGCGCCCCTGGTCCAGATGGATTTACAACCAGGTTCTTTTCTTCCTGCTGGGACATAATTAAATATGACCTTCTAAGGATGGTTAGGAACTCCCAAGTTCATCACAAGCTGGGTGGGAGCACAAACTCCTCTTTCCTAGCTCTGATCCCGAAGGAGAAAGGGGATTCCAGCTTCGCCAGGTTCCGTCCCATCTCCCTGTGCAATACAAGCTACAAGCTGTTTACTAAGATCATTGCAAACAGGTTGAAAAAAATTCTGCCAAGAATCATACCTGAGAATCAAGGAGGATTCATAAAAGGCAGAAAAATCCTTGATAATTTCATTCTTGTTCAAGAGGCTATTCACTCTAGTGTGAATCGAAAAGAGAAAGGTATGGTAGTAAAGCTAGACCTAGCAAACGCTTTTGACAGGGTAAGATATGACTATCTCTTCATGGTGATGGAGAAATTTGGGTTTTCCTTAGATTTCATTGAATGGGTTAAAGGCTGCATCTGTGCACCCTGGATAGCTCCTCTGGTAAATGGGAGATCTACAAAAAGAATTCAGGCCTCACGAGGGCTGCGACAGGGCTGCCCTCTGTCTCCACTCCTCTATGCCATTCAGGCCTCCGTCCTCAGCTTTCAACTAAACAACTGTCAGCAAGTCCAGTCCCTTCCTGGTCTTCATATTGCTCATAATGTCAAAGACATAAACCATGCCCAGTTTGAAGATGATACGCTGCTATTGGGAGGTGTTGGTATTCACTCTGCAAGGAGCTTCAAGAACGAGCTTGAAACCTATATCCAGATCTCGGGAAGCAAAATCAATCTGCAAGAAAGCAAAATCTACTGCTGGAACTGCTTTGTTGCAGAAATGGGAAGCGCCTCTAGATTGCTTGAAATGGAAGGCTCTCAAAGCTGGGACTCGTTCACTTATCTTGGGGTCCCGATCTCCAAATCTGCCATCAAAGCAACGAACTGGAATCCCATCATTGACAAGTTAAAAGAAAAAATTCAGAACTGGGGGGCTGGTTGGCTCACGCTGGTAGGAAAAATGGTTCTGCTGAAATCGTTTCTTACCAACATCCCAATCTACCAAACTTCCATTCTCCTGGCTCCTGCCTCTGTCATCAATAAGATTGAAAGCATTCTCAAAAAATTTCTGTGGGAAGGTGGAAAAGGAAATCTGAAAAAAATTCATCTTGTCAGCTGGGAAAAAATTAAAAAACCCTTTAGTGAAGGAGGCCTCCAAATCAGAAGTATTCAAGCCCAGAACTTGGCTATGGGAACAAATCTCCTCTGGCATTTAATCTCTGGGAGGTCTAGCTGGAGAAAAAAGGTCTTGTGGAAAAAATACTTCCCTGGCCAGAGGCTCCACTTTTTAGATATTAATCCCCCTCCCATCAAAGGTTCCCTTATTCATAAACTGTGTATCAAAGCCTTGGATCACTTCAGATCAAAGTTGTATTGGGTTCCTGGAAACAGGAAAAAAATCAATGTATGGGAAGACTCCATCCTGGGAGACGAGCCTTTGGGGCAAAATCTAGAAGTGCAGAATATAAAACTCTGGCTCAAAGATCAGCATGTTTTCACCCTGTGGGATCTCTCTGCCTGGAACTCCGACAATAGCTGGATTGATTGGAAGTTTAGTGGGCATCCTCCCTGGCTTGATGAAGAAGCAAAGAAACTGGCCCACCTGCTGCAAGGCAAAGCTCCTCTCAATCAAAATGTGAGTGACAAAAGAGGTTGGGGGACAAAGACTGGTGCTTACACCACGCATGAAGGTTATCAATCTCTGCTATCTGTTCCTTATGTAGCTCCAAATCCTATCCTTTGGAAGTTTGTCTGGAATATTCAGTCCATTCCGAAAGTGGATATCTTTTGCTGGAATGTTGCTCACATAAGTATTCTCACTGCTGAAAACCTCAGGAAGAGAGGTCTGGAAGGTCCCTCAATCTACTCTCTTTGAAAAAATAACAAAGAAAACCTTGATCATCTTCTGATTACCTGCCCTTTCTCAAGAGAAGTTTGGAGAGAATCCCTCTCCCTGAATCACTCTAATTTTTCTATGCCTGACTTAATAGCAGAGCTCTTCTCCAACTGGGATGAGTCCTCTTCCTTTCTCCTCTCCAAAAAGGCTCTTCTCAAAGCGTCCTGGATGTTAATTCCGAAGTTCATCATCTGGAAACTATGGCTTGAAAGGAACAATCGTCTCTTCATAAATGTGGAGAACCCCCCATTAAAGGTTGCCCTCAAAGCAAGAATTTTCCTTGGAGAGGCTCTAGACCATAAGCTGGGCCTTAGCAATGCTCATCCACTGGAGGATTTGGAATCTATTTGGCTTTCAGCCCTCACTTCTAATTCCCAAATTTCTCCCCTGGCCAGGCAACCAAAGCTTGCTGATTGGGAAATCTGCCTGGAAGAAGCTGAGTTTATTAAATGGAGGTGCTCGCTGGAAGATCATTGTTTGTTCTTTCATGGTGCCTCTAAAGGAAATCCAGTCCCTTATGGTGGGGGAGGAGATATCCTCTACCCCTCTGGCTCCATCAGATCCTCCTATGTCTAGGGACTAGGGGTGGATTTGAACAACCTTACTGAATATTATGCCCTGTGGCAGGGTCTCAGGAAAGCTATTAGGCTCAGCATCCGAAAGATCTTTGTTTTTGGTGACTCCATAATAATTGTGCAAGCCATTTGCTCAAAATTTTGTCCTGCTAGCCTTCCCCTGAAGCGCATATACCAGAAAATCCTGATCCTTGCTGGTAAATTCCATTCTATACGCTTTTTTCACATATTACGGCATCTTAACAGCAAGGCCGAACTTGAGGCTAATTATGCCATGACTCTGAGTAGAGGATCTTTAATATACAATGGAACGGAAACCTTCTGCAACCTCCCGTGACCAGGGCAGGTTTGTCCTCGACCTCTGCGATGGGTTTTCTTTAATTTTGGACTATCACTTGTCTTTCTCGGCCTTCAGAATCCCATGTTCGCTCCTGTTCTCCTCGGTTCTGTGGCTCCTCCACTATCTGGTATTTATTATTATTAAAGGTTTGATGACCGACTTGGAAAGAAAGAATCTCGATCCTATCAAAGAGAAGGTCTTCTCCCATCGTGCTTTGAAGGGGATAGTATCAAATATCAACAAGCTGGTCGTTAAAAGAATTTGTCTCTTACTCAAAGGTAACTGAGAAGTTCAAAGAAGTAGCCTTCCTCTTCTCAATGATGCTCAGACGCCCATGGACTTCCTGCCAAGGAGCTCACTGTCATGGAAAGTCTCCCAAAACTAGACTTCAATCTGCTCTTGGACTGCCAATTACGTTCTTCCTTGTGGTCGCAGGTCCGTTCCGGCCGTCTTTGTAATGTTATGGATCCACTTTATGTTTCTCATGTTTTCCATTGGAAATACTATCCTCTACGCTCCATATTGATTTTGCAAGCAGGCCTTTGCTCCTATCAGGCTGGCGGGAATTTTGTTTGCTTTGGTTCTAGTTTCTGGTCTCTGCCAATCATGTCAGAGCACTTGGTTTCGATATCGAATGCTACCAGTGTAATTCAGCATCCGGAAGCTGTTTTCCCGTCTCTTTAATATACTAACCCTCAGTTATTGTAAAAAAAAAACAATTCTTTTATTTAATAACTATATATATAGAAATAACGTATCCAAAGCAAATATCCAAAAATATCCAAGAAAATTAATCACGGTGAATCGAGATTCTTTTCAAAATCGATTAGATCTACAGATCTTGGAACTGACTATCAACCCAAATCGAATCCATATCCAAATAAAATTAACATTTAAATGAAAGAAAAAATATGTATAATCCACAATGGTTGTGTTCCAATCATTCAAAATTACCCTAGAGTCTAAATTACTAAATCACAGTCTATTCACTGAATCATAATGAATTTCTAATCAAATTACAAACCCAAAATTTGTTATAATTAAAGTTATCTTAAAATTGATAGAGTTTGTAAAACTTTTTTTCCCCAACACTCCCAGTAGAGTAACCCCTAGAACTCTACCCTTTGTCATACTGTAAAATTGAGGCATACCTTGTAATATATCCCCACATTGTTTTTAAAGCTGTGGGGATTGCACCCCTTTTCCAACACCTTATGCAAGTTAAAAAACTTAGTATAATACTTAAGAATGTGTCTAAGTAGCATATGGATTGATAAGAAATTCCAAATCCTATGATTTAATCCTAAGTAAATAATACCATTTATTTCATTGACTTAAAACATTAACATATCACCTTAGCGAGGGCTACAAACCTGGTTGTCATCATAGTGGAGTCAACGTTGAATTCAGGACAAGCCCTATCATCAAACAAGCAAGGAATCCATTTAATTTTATCCATGCAAATAAGTAAAAAGGATCTTA
The DNA here is from genome assembly GCA_001517045.1 of Pseudotsuga menziesii. Taxonomy (NCBI): domain Eukaryota; kingdom Viridiplantae; phylum Streptophyta; class Pinopsida; order Pinales; family Pinaceae; genus Pseudotsuga; species Pseudotsuga menziesii. The sequence goes on from LPNX010247061.1 coordinate 237,986, forward strand.
CGATGAAGAAAACCATTTGTGATGAATATAT
>LPNX010247061.1:238212-296041 GCA_001517045.1 Pseudotsuga menziesii
TATATATATATATATATATATATATTATGATGTAATTTACAGGTATGTGAAAAAATAATTCCATTGATTGTTGATCAACATAATGTAGATAAATAATACATCATTGAGAGATAAAATTGAGTTTCTAAGGAGAAAACTCATGCTAGCTCATAAAACAAGCTTACAAAATATGAAAAAACCCCATAGTGCTCACAAATTGGCTAAATCATGAGTGATTGATGATGTGTGATGGAAAACATACTAATCATGGAATATAAAGATAAAATCATGGAGGATGGGTTGGCCATAAAAGATACCAGTTTCCAAGTTAACTAGATTTATCTTATCCACTGAAAAGGAGGAAAAGCAATCTAAAGGAAGAAAAAGGCAAGAAGGAATGATTTCTAAATAGTTGGAAAAATCTTATCTAGAATTAGTATAAGGCGCTCCTGGGGTAAATATGGAATGTATTGACTAAGTGGTGTAAGTGGAGGGAAACTACCTAGTCTATAATATAGGAAATTATGAAAATTTGATTCACAACAAGATCTAGGATCCAAGTGAATCCTCACAACTTAATAAATTCGCAATCTTTGCAGAAAAACTGTGAAAAGAGAAAAAATAACACATATGAATACTGTCAATATCTAAAGTTTATATTACTGTCCAACATGTAAATATGTCTAGAACATGTTTATAATACAATAGGATAAAATTTTTATCCTTCGGAGGAAAATTGGATGCATACATGTGGCTGGCTTAGATTGGACCTCAAACCCCCCTAGGTGGACCAATGAGCTCCCAAACCACCTCTAACAGTCACAAGTGTCCATGTGAACATGGATTAAGCATTCTAGGACATAAATGATGGTATTTTATGCATGATGGAGTGCATGGGTGAGTGGTAGTGGCTCTAGGAAACAATAAATAATCCAAAGGAGAAAAAAATACTCAAATACCATGCATGGGTACCTCTGGTCAACCAATTTCCCCTTTTTAAGGAGTGGGAGCACACCAAGGTCTGAACATCCATAAATGAGGGTGCATGTGTCTCCAGAATGGTAAAATGAGGGTGCATGTGTGCATTAATGAGTCCAAAACACCAAATAGCTTTCTATTTCAACATAACCAAGGTTTGAACCATATGACATGCATGTAAGACAAATGAAAGTATGTCATAGGTGTATCTGACCATGGTATGAGGTGGTATGATTCTCTAAAAGAATGATTAATTAATGATATCCTAAGTATGTAGTGGTTTTATAATATTCTAACACGGGTCATTTTGACACAAGTTGATATGAAATTTTAGGATCTTTTAACCATAAATTTGCATGTGAAATTTATATGTTAAATACTCATAAACATGCTTAAAATATAAATTTTTAATGCTTAAAGCCAATCACATAAGCAAATAAAAGAGATATGAAAACCATAAAATGAAGACAACAACTGATAACGGAGTTCACCCCTCCCAGGATACGTCTTTGGGCCACTTCCAATGGGAAGGATGATCTTATTAAGCCTTCAAAGCTTACAACATTGGGTTTCTGGAACCAATTCCATTTTCTATCAGTAATCAGAAAAAATAGACAACACTACTACGATCCTCTCAAAATTTTGAGAAAAAATGAGTATAAAGTCGACTATGCTTTCTTAAGGCCTCCTATGGAATGCATATCGAGAGCACCCTCTACATGCAACTGTATAGATACCCACCTTATTAATTGTGCCTGTTAATGGTCATACCTTCCTTAGGATATATTTTGAACCATGTCTCAAGATATGTGCCTACACCTGATTTTTGAATTCCTTGTCCTCATCTCGACCCCTGAGCGTGGTTTTTATAGGAAAAATATGGTATTTTTGGGCGCAAAATGGAGGGACATGCACCCATTTTCAAGCTCCCATTTCCATTGTAACCTTATAACCAAAATTCATCATTTACGACACAACAAATGGTTGTTGATCCAGTGGTAAAGGCGTTTTGATAATTGGGAAGAGAACCCGGGTTCAAACCTGCAGGCCTCTACGCTTCCCACATGAATTTGAATGCTGGTAAAGTAATATAGACACACATTATGGATTGAATATGTTATATGGTTTGTCAACATGATATCGTATATCATTCCAATATGGTATATCATTTCTATATGGAATATGGTTATTGTATCATGGTGATAACTCCACATTGCAACGGTGTTGTTTCCATGGACTTTGTAATATGGCAATGACCTGTCAGCTTGTGACCTATTGACTTGATTGATATATTTGAGTTTTTTTAATTTTTTTCCATCCACAACATCCTCAGTGTTGTATTATGGGTCGAGGGCTTAGCCCTCGAACCCCCCCTTTTCCAAAATAGTATTAGTTCAACTTCATATATTTCCTTTACTATATGACTATCAAGGAACATATGCGGGAGCTTTGTTTAGATGAACTAGGTGAAGGCTTGGGAGGTATTGGAGGTATTGGGTTCAATCCCTATAGAATTCACAAATATTTTCCAAACCGTCAATTTGTCATTTTTTTACCACTTTGCCCATTTTTTAACCTTTTTGATGAAAATTCAAACACTAATAACTTTTGCGTCTGGAGGTCATTTCATGCAAAACAAGCATTGAAAGAAAGATGGATATAAGATATTTACCCTAGTAAAATTTATATATTTGTTTGAAGACTTGTTTAATGAACACTAATTAAACATCCTCTTAGATCAAACCTTCCCACTGGGAAGCTTTTGGGCCACCAAAAGAATGGAATCATTCAAAAAATAAGTGAGGGTACAACTCCCTCACTCTTATGGTCTCTAGCATCCTTGCTTTGTCTGGATTCATTCCTTTTAACCCCACATGAAGAAACTCCATGTATCCTCTTTGTGAATATCTGAACTTATTTTATAGTATTACATCTTCCTGAATTTCATTAAGATACTTAGGTGAAAACTCATCCACAGAAGGTGCTTGAACCTATACATATTGGTCTACAATCATATGAGACTCATACAGTTTCAAGTTTTCAACATTAACAACTGAATAAATTTTCATATAAGGAGTCAATTCTAACTGGAAACAATTATTACCGACTTTATCTAAAATTGTAAAGGGTCCTTACCTAATAGGTTTCAACTTTATACCTTCACCTTGGAGTCAGTATTTGATGATATGAAGCCATAATGGATCACCAATCTTGACATTATGATCAATATGATGCTTGTCATGTCGTTCTTTATATTTGTCCTGACTTGATTCCAATTGTTCATGTACTTCTTGATGAATTAACTAGATCTGTTGAATAAACTTCTGAGCTTTATCCGCATCAACCTATCCAAATTCCATTGTATCTTTCCCAGAAACAAATTCTAAAGGACACTTTGGAAAGTACCCAAAACATGTCTCAAATGGAAACTTCTGAGTTGATGAGTGTATAGCTCTGTTGTAGGCATGTTGAATATAATGCAACTGTTCATCCCAAATTTTAGGATGCTTAGCACAATACCCTCGAAAAATATGTATCATGTTCTGGTTGACCACTTTAGTTTTTTCGTTAGTTTGTGGATAAAATATTGTACTTTTCTTCAGCTTTATGTCCATAAGTTCCCATAAAGATGACCAAAATTTCCCAAGAAAACAGGAATATCGATTAGAAATAATAGAAGTAGGAAGTCCAAAATGGATCGATAAATTTTGAAAGAACAAATGAGCATTCATCTCAGTTGTGATATACTTTTTATAAGGCATGAGTATACACATTTTACTAAATCAATCCACAATAACATACAGATAGTCATGTCCTTTTCTAGACATTGGTAAACCTCCTACAAAATCCATTGAAACACTTTCCAATGGACAAGAAGGAATTGGAAGTGGAGTGTACAATCCTAACTTTATGTTACTTGGTTTTCTTGTTGCACAGATAACACAACCTTTTACATATTTTGACACCGTATCATTCATTTGAGGCCAATAGAAAAACTTATGTATTTTTGCTACAGTTTTACCTACTCCAAAATGTCATGAAATGAGAGAAGTGTGATCTTATCTTATCACAACCACTCTTTCACTTTGTGGAATACATATTTTACCAAGATGATACAACAACTTGTGATTGATATGATAGTTTAATTTTTCATTCTGATATCCATGCCTTAGTTATTCATAAAATTCTTTAAATTCTTCATACTTCGTATATTTTTCAACATAACTTGCATGTACTAAAGGACTTTGTTGAATGACAATAGAATAATTTGTTGGAGGTCTAGATAGGATATCTGAAACTTTGTCCTCAATTCCTTTATTATACTTAATAACCAATGATTTTTTTGTAAAGAATCCATCCACCTGAAATGCCTTGATTGTTGTAGCTTAGTTTTTTATTGTAAATATTGTAGTGGTGTATGATCAGTATGTATGATTGTTTCTTTACCCATTAGGTAATATTTCCACTTTTTAACACTACTGTACTAATGCAGACAACTCTTTGTCATAATTTGGATATTTGATTACTGTTTTAGAGAAATTTTTAGAATGATAGCATTTTGGTTTTTTATGTTGCATTAAGACTTCCCCCATTGCATAACCACTGGCATTAGTTTCTATCTCTAATGGTTGTTGTAAATTCGACAATGCAAGTAATATAGTTGTGTTGATCTTTTATTTCAGTGTGTAGAAGGACTTTTGTTTCTTTCCTTCCCACCAAAATACTTTGCTCACGCTTGTCAACGCATGTAAAAGGGAATCTATGAAGGAGAAGTTCACAATCAACTTCCTCTAGTATTGGGTTTATCCCAAAAATATTCTTACATTTGTTACATTATTTGGCTTAGGCCAGTTTACAATGACATCCAATTTAAAGGGATCAATGTTCAATTAACCACACCCTACAATGTAACCTAGATAAACTAAAGATGTCTTCCCAAACTCACATTTAGACATCTTTAGGTACAATTTTTTCCTTACAAGTACATAAAATACTTTCTTAACATGCTTGAAATGATATTCCCAAGTTTGATTGGAAATAAAAATATCATCTAAGTACACTATGACAAAATCATCAATGGAGGGGCTAAACACATAATTCATCACACTCATAAATGTTGCAGGTGCATTACAAAGTTGAAAGGGCATTACCATCCATTCATACAATCCTTGTTTAGTTTTGAAAGTGGTATTCCAAATATCATTGTCATGAATAAGAATTTGATGATAGCCACTTTGTAAGTCTAACTTAGTGAAAATATTTCATTCTTTAACTGATCTAAAAGATCATCAATTCGAGGAAGAGGATGTATGTTCTTTATTGTGATTTTTTTAAGTGCACTATAATCAACGCACATACTCCATGTGCCATATTTATTTGGAACAAAAATAATTATTGAACCACACGGAGAGGAACTTGGTTGAATGGCCCCTCTCTCAATCAATTCCTAAACCTCTTTCTTTATCTCTGCATTCTCAACAATGGAATACATGTACATACCAATATTAGTAAGAGGTGCAACTTGTTGTAAATGAATTTCATGTTAAATTTTATTTTTAGGAGGTAATCCTTTAGGTTCTTGAAACAAAATATCATAATCAAATACCACCTTTATCAAGTCCTTTTTAAGTTTAGGATCACAACAAATAAAGGATTTAGTTTTTCCAACATCATTTTCTTTTACTATCATAAGAACAAAGTTCTTGCACTTATTAACCTCTTCATTTGATTTGCAAAAGCTAAAGAAAGTTTAGTTTTCATGTGATGTGCACAAACTATATATTCAATTCCATCCTTAGTGATATGATACCTATTATCTTCCCTATAGAACATAGCCTTCCTATCATAAATATATGGACCACTCAACAAAATACCACAGATATCCAATGGAACCACATCTAGATGTACCTCATCAACAAACCCGAAAGTGATGGAAAACCTAAGTCTACACTTTTTTGTAACTTGTAATTGTGCATTATCACATACCATCCAAGTGGATATGGTTTAGGGTGTAACTTAGTTTCAAATTGTAATTTCTTAACATTTTTTTATGAAATGAGGTTTTCTTGTGATTTACTATCAAAAAGAATATCAATTTTTGTATGTTTGGAAATTGCTCTAATATGAAATAACTCACTCTTTCTTTCATCAATGAAAGGTTCATTTCTTGAAACAAAAAAAGAATGAATTTTACTTTGAATGCTTCTAGAAACCACCTTAGTTTCATCCCCAGAGTCTGACCCCAAATCATGTTGGATTGTTGCTACAGTAGTCCTTTTGTCTTATCCATTACAAAACTTCTTAGTCTTGAGCTTCAGATGAAGTTTCCAACATTTGGAAGCATCATGAACTTTCTTTTGACAATGAGTACAAGTAGGTTTATCTCCATCCTTCTTCACAGTAGTTGTGTGTTTACCTTTCCCCTTATCTTTAAAAAATTTTCCATCCAGTTTGAAAGGTTTATTGGAAAATTTCTATTTGATTTTCTTCCCCTTTGTCTCTATGTGAGTTTCTTGGACATGCACCTCATCAAGGTTAGTCGGATTAAACATCAATATTATATGACGTAAATAACTATGCAATGTTCCTATATACTTGAGAAGAGTTTCCTGGATGTAGAGAGGTATTCCAAGTAGCAATGCTCCTTTATAAATTCTTGTGTGTAATTTTGCACAATTTGTCCCTTACCTTACCTTAGATTCTGTCAGTCCATCATAGCTTGTTACATGTACCCTAATAGATCAAAGTGATTTTTTAATGTTGATGTGAACTCATACCAACAGGAGATGATTTTACCTTTTGTGTAAAGATACTCTTGAGATATTCTTTCCCACTATATGAGAAAAGTCCCTCCAAGTTAGAGAGAATCCAACTTAATTTTAATGTTATCTTTAGTGAAATTTTGAATCCTACATTAAACTTCAATTTGATGGATCCAATTTTCCAATTTCTCAGCATTAAGCTCTCCATTAGTTTAGGATTAATAATCCTCTCTTGTCCATATAAAGTCTAATTGATCATATTTCCTTAGGAGTCATTTTCTAGAGTTTGGTGCCACCATGATATTGGTTCCACTAGTGCCATTGGTGCCAATCCCTACTTTCTAGGAGCCACTTTGAGTGCCAGCAGCAGCCTCCATCAGTTGGTTGTGGTAGGTAGGAAGCTATGCTAAGTCAACCTCTAGTTACAATTAGTTATATCACTCTTAGTTACTCTAGATCCAGTTTTGCATGCATGCATGGGGAGTGGATCATTTTTCCAACTACCTCATCAATTACTGATTGTAGAACTGATTTAGACATCTGGAGTCATATGAGTGAGCTATGACAATCATTTTGACACACTGAGTTATCCATTCAATCTGGTTTAGTTGGTAGATTCGAATCTTATCAACAGGATTTGAATTCTTCTTATTGTAACACCATTGTATTACTATTGGAATGAATAAAGACTAATATTGTGATAAAGTGATCAATTATTGTCCATTGTATTTGAAATTTGTGTCATGGATTTATTCTTCAGTGTACATTTTCTTTAATTATTCCACTGCATAATTTACCTTCTCATTTTCTCTCATTTTCTTGTAAATCAATGGTTCACAAATTTAAGATTGTATTAGATCCTTGTTCAGGCTAGCAACAAGTTTTTTCTAATCTCCATTGTACACCAGAACCAACCAAGTTTCCACATAAATACTGGAATCATAGCATTGCTCCCTCTGGATTCTATCCAGAGAAGTCTATCTAGGTGTGACAAACCCTGAGAAAATGTACATGTCAAGGTGGAAATGCTTGAACGAACATGATTGTAAATTGAATTAGTTTTTTTAGTGTTATTTGTAGGTACCTACATATCTTATTGAGAAATTGAATGATCAAAATACAGAAAGATGGATTCTTCAGCTCTCATACCCTAAACCCTTACAATCTTCAACCATTTTTTATTGGAGGGAAGATATGCAAGTATCCTTGCACAAGATTGGTCTGTTTAGGATGACAATGGGTAGAGAGAATGAGCCCCATCAGTATGTTAAGAAGAACAAATTTTTTAATCGGCTTGATGAGGGCTTTGGCTTCATGTGCACTCATATCTCCTGGGATCTTTTGTTCCACCTTGATGGACTAAGGACTTCAAAGGAATATTGGGATAAGCTTGAATCTTTGTCTGCAAAACAAGATGAGCTTCAAGGGCACATATTGGAGAATGAGATCATTGCATTACATCCCAACAGTTTCAAATCTATTCAGCGATTCTTCACAAAACACAAGTCTCTAGTACTACAATGTAAACAATGCGGAATAGAGGAAAGATGAGTAGATGGTTCTATCATTCTTGAGAAATATTGGCTCAGAATACTCAGTCTTTGTCTATACATTCCATTATGGAATAGCTTACATACCTAATTGGAATATTCCTTCTCTAGATGCTTTTGTTGAGTCCTAGATATAAGAGCAAGATAAATTGGTTCAAATGGGAGTGATTCAGAACTCCAAAAATCAAGAACTCTTTGTAGGAGACTCAAAAAATGCGCAAGAAAGAGGTAAGCACAAAGGGAAGGAGACCAAAAAAACTGTTTAGAATCCAAAGGAGAATCTAAAATATTTCGATGGAGACTCAGGTTCCAAGAAAAATAATAAATTTGAGAAGACAAAGTGGCCATACTATATGTCAGGATTTCGTCTAGAGAGTAAGTGTAAGAGGAAGATAATCAACCAACTGTCAACACTTGTATAACAAAACAATATTTCCCTCCCACAAAGAAAAAACAATTATGATGCTAGAAAACCGAAAAAATATCATTAGAGGTCTCATGCCTTTAAGGCAGGCCTCACCGGGTCAAAGGATTACTTGATAGATTCTAGAGTATCCACCACATGATTGCCTCCATGGAATCCTTCAGCACTCTCAGTCTCTTAGGAGGACCTAGAATTCATATGGGTGATGACTTTCATATCCCAGCAGTAGGAAGAGGTTCTATTAAAATCTAGCCTGGAGAGTTCTGAAATGTACTCTATGTGCCCTCTCTTGCATCAAGTTTGTTATATGTATATCAGATGACTCACACTGGCTCACCAAAGCAAGTGGTATTTGGGCCTTAATCAATAGAGATCACATATATCTCAACTATAAATATTATAGTGAAAGGTGTTGCAATATATGCCTCCAAAGCATATGCACTCTCACACTTCATGCCATACTAAGATCGAGTACAAAAACAACTTTCATTCGAAGCAAATAAAGGTATTGAAACTCCTTTGCTTCCATTTTCAAATACAGATTTATTGTCTAATATTACAGATTCATATTTAGATGGTGAGGAATATCAACATGATCTTGATATTGAGTTTACACCTCAATAGGATCTATATCTATATCCAACATCTATTCCATCTCAGTAGCATAAATGGGCCCAGGATCTCCTTAAAGAAGCTGGGGATATTGTTGGGGATCCAGATGATAGAAGAAGAATGAGGTCCCGGTATCAGAAAGAGTATATTGCACTGTCTCATATGGATCTAGTTCTCCCTGAGAGCTTCTTCATTATGATGGGATCAGATCCTCAAATATTCAAAGAGGATTTCCATGATCCAAGATGGAAAGCAGCTATGAATGACGAATTTGATTCGCTACAAGACAAGGAAACTTGGGATCATATATCCTTTCCTCTGTGGAGGAAACTTGCTTAGTGATAATGAGTCTACAATACAAAGATAGGATCTAATGGAATCACAACCAAGTATAAGGCTCAGTTGGTAGCCAAAGGATGCTCACAAGTTCAAGGTTTGGAATATAATGAGACATTTACTTCAGTAGCAAGAATGTATTCCATCATACTTGTCTTGGCAATTGCATATTCAAAAAGGTGGGAAGTACATCACATGGATGTAAAAATTTCCTTCCTCCATGGTGACTTAAAAGAGGGATTTACATGAAACAACTTGAGGGGTACATTGAGGATTCTTCCTTATTTTTCAAACTAAGGATATCTCTTTATGGGCTCAAACAAGCCCCAAGGGAATGGTATTCCAAAATGGATTCCTTCCTCATGTCACAAATATTTGAAAGATGCAAATCAAATTGCAATGTTTACATGTAGAAGAAAGAGGAATCCTTGCTATTGATTGTGCTTTAAGTGGATGATTTGCTCATTACTATCATTTCTACTACTATATTGAGAAACATCAAGTCATGTTTGAATAAATAATTCACTATGACTGATCTATGACTGTTAAGACAGCTCATTGGTCTTGAAGTAGGCCAAAATACATTGGGAATCATGATCTCATAGTCTAGATACTCATAATATTTGATTAGAATATTCCACATGGAATACTGTAAAGCAAACCTTTTTCCCTTCCTATCTGGCATCAGGATAGAAGAAGGTGCTTCTACATGATTTGTAGACAACACGCTTTTTAGACAGCTCATTGGGAACTTTCTATATCTCACACATTCGAGGCCTTATATATCCTATGCTATGAGTGTTGTGGCAAGATACATGCAGGAGCCACATGAGCTTCACTGGAAGGAAAGAAAGCATATCTTGCACTATGTGCAGGGTACTTAAGATTATGGGATCCATTGTGTAGCTGGTGCATAGCTAGATCTCATTGGTTTCACATATTCAGAATGGGATGGAGATGGGAATGATAGAAAACCCACTTTAGAATTTGTGTTTATGTTAGGATCTGGGCCAATTTATTGGTCCAATAAGAAGCAAGCAGCACTTTCACTCTCTTCAATAGAATCAAAGTATAGGGGGGTTGTAAATGCAGTTATTCAGGAAATTTGGCTGCATGGAATCTTGATATAATCCAAGATTCGCACTTCACCTTTAGTGGAGATCTATTGTGACAACCAGAGTACCATAAATATTTCCAGTGATCCATTCCAGAAGAAGTGGACGAAGCACATTGAGGTTCACATGAATTATATTCAGGAACTAGTGAATGACAGAACTATCACACTTCATTAATTCCCTACAGAGGATCAAATTGCAGATATAATTACCAAGTACTTCAGAGAAAAGAGATTTGTCTTTCTCATATCTCTTCTTGGTGTAAAGGCTTGATTCATTGTTCATGATTCTACTTACATTGATTGGGGGGGTTTCCATGAGGTTTTCCCTATTTTCCTTAGTTTATTAAGTAGTTTTTATTTTTCATTAGATTGTATGGGTGAATTTTGGCCTAGTTGCTAGGACCCAAAGGTTTTCAAGTTAGTATTAATGGGGTTTTTAGGATTAGTAATCATCCCTTGTCCATATATAGTCTAATTGATCATCTTTCCTAACTTGGGAGTCATTTTCTATATTTTGGTTCTACCATGGTATTGGTGCCACTAGTGCCATTGTTTCCATTGGTGCCACCGGTGCCAATCCCTACATTCTAGGATCCACTCTGAGTGCCACCAGTTGTAACATACCAAAATCTGGAAAATAAAATATTTATTATTTATTTCAGCAAAAAATTATGTCAAATTTTATTGTAAGATTTGTGACCAAGTAGGTCAAGGATGACTATAATTGAAGAATTATTTATTTTAATAATTAAATAAAGGAGCCACATATTCAACGGAGACTGTTAAATGAGTGTTCACTACCACTAGGAGGAAGGAGAAACTATAAAAGGATGATTGACAAATGGCAGCACCAACATTCACTTTCTAGCTGTTGCAGGAGCATAATCTCTAAAAAAGTGGTCATGTTCTCTGAGAGGGGGAACTGGGCTAGGTGGCTCATTAATTCCAAACTGACCCTAATACCTAGGCAATATTATATAAACCATCATATTAAGCAGGAGGCTTGCCACTCATTCTAATTTATGAGAGAATGAAGTTGTGATTGCTGCAAATTGAAAAGTTAGGCACACAAAGAATTTGATGAGGGGATAGCTAAATTCATTGTTGAGTTAAGTTTGTCCTTGAGAGCTAAGTTGTGGAAGTCTGTTGTGTACAAGAGATCTCTGACCTAGTGGTGCAGTGAGAAAGCTCTGGGGTCCTAAGAAAGTGATTTGGCTACTTCAGGAAAGGTTGGGTGGAACATTCTCCCTTGGGTATTGGTTCCATTCATCTATAACACTTCTAAGTTCCTACTCTAATCTATTTATGTCATTATCTATTTTGAACTATAAGTTGTTTAGAATGAGGTGATAGTCTATGAATTTATTATTGTGAAAAGGCTGATTGATTTATATATGAAAAGAAATTATCCCCTGTATATTTCCTTTCACCAAGGTGATGTACTCTAGTACAGGAAGATATAGATTTAGGTAGATTTAGGTATGATTGAGTAGTACCAGAATCATAAAATGAAAATGCATTTCCTTCGTTTCAAGGGTATCTAGGTAACTATTATAAATTATTGTAACTCGAAAATTTAATGTTTAGTTTAGATGCAGGCTTAGTTCTGTATTTACCTTCTTCTGCAAACAATAGTCTAACTATTGCCATTCTTTATATTCTAACATTTTAATAGTACTTTGGTCAAACCAAATTTATTTCCATTGTTATGTTTTAAAGATAATCTAGTCTTCTTAATTTAAGAACCAAGTAAAATAACCAGATTGTTATTACAATCATAATAATACTAAGATAGACTATTATAAATACCAGGTCGAGATCATTGACAATCTTAGATCTGGTGTCAGGATTCCAATTTTCAGGCATTATCTCTAAATAAGTATTTACATATTAAAAGCTTAACCTAGTCTAAAACTCTCAAATAGATTTCAGATTTAATATTACAAATAAAATAAAAATTGAGTAGACAAAGAAAGACTCTATAGTCTTAAAACTAAACACATTAAATCCTAAATCTGTACAACCAACTTCGTAGATCAAGATTCAGGCTTAGGTTTTAACCCTTTTTATTTATTTTAGGCTATAATAATTTAATTGCAAATGCAGGACAAAAAAATTAGAGGATCAAAGCTTATAAACCTTTTATATATATATATATATATATATATATATATAACTTTTATATCTCACAACCTGACTATCTAGTAAAAGAAGGATGGTGAAAATTTGAATAATAATAAACTACAAATTATTTTCTTTAATTCAATCTCAAAGTAAAGGACTACAGACTAAACTTCTATATCAAATTAACAGAAAATGATATCCTAACCATTAAATCTTTTGTCAGATCTTTAAATACCGTGTAGTTAGTAGAAAGATATTTCTTTACCACGAAGTTAGTTTAAAAATTGTACCTCCACATAGTAAGCTAAAAATGAAAGTTATAAACAGAGAATTATCAAAGAACATTTTCTTTTTCCATGATAACGGCCTTTCCCAATGGTCATAAGTAAATTTAAAGAGAAAGGCCGCAGTCACATTTTAATTGGGGCATTTTATCCAAACCCTCATGGGTTTCACCGGAATAGGTAATCATCATTTAAACAAACTTATTTAAATACCTAGTTAACATGGTAAAAGAATTAACCAAGTATAAATATCAAATAAAATAACCTCATGGGTAAAACTTGTTTGAGATTTGTATCTTTTACAAAAAGAAAGCCTTGTAATTTAAGATTTAAACAGAACAACTAATTCATTCTGTTCCAAACTATAGTCACTTAAATAGTTTATTATAATGCTATTTACAAAAAAAAAAACATCGAGGTTGCTTAACCAACCCAATACTAATTATTAATGTTGGATGCATCTATTCATCAATAGTATTATAGAAAACTATTCCAAACAAAACGAAAAATACCCACAGTCTTCTTTATGCAAGCCTGTAACGAAGTATCAACCTCCATAAGGTTTTGAGGTATATAAATATAAAAAGAGCAGCCATAGTTGTTACATGATGGCTTCAAGATCTCTTTCTTAAAAAAAGAAGAGAGAAATTGTCTTCTTAAACCATGAAAACGCATCTTCTCTTAAACTATTCCATTTAGGGAAGGAGTTATTACAAAGAAGTAAACCTTTAAAAACCAGTTTCCTCCGTAAGAGTCCCAAAGGGGGGAAACAAAGGCCTTACATGTGAACATAGGGAGAAATTCTTAGCATTTTTCCCCGGCCTCCACCTTGCTCGGTTTTTACACTTGAGAGGAGTTCTTCAACTTGGAAATATTTAAAAATAAAGGATTTGTTAGAACCAAACAAAAACTTAGAAGTCTAAAGGATCTAAAAATTTAAAAGAAAACAAATTTTAGAGTTACCTTGTCGGACCTATCTAGCACGTTGTTTAACCTTTTAAAAACAAGCATGATCATATCGGTTGATAACCAGAGCTTGTCATGTGTAGTGGTCGAACTGTTAGGTTCCTTTGGAGGAAGAAACAAAAAACAATTGGTCGAGGATCTTTGAAGGTCTAGTTCAGATAGCAAAGACCCTCCTAGAGATGTAAGGAAATGGCTATCAAACATTTCTTAAACCAACATTTACTTTCTATAGTTTCACATTGTATGAATGTCTGATAGCTAGGGTTTGGTATAAGTCCCTTCGAGTTTGAAGGGTTGCGAGTTAATCACTCATACAACATCCTTCCCATCACCTTAAATTCAACATGGATGCCAAAACAAGACACGCTAGACCTATTAATTCCATACCCTTGCTTTCACTTTAATATTTTTGCACGGGTTGTATCAATAACCATTGTCTTAATCTAGATGTAGGGATTATGTAATACCTTGGGTTAATTTAGACCTGCAAGTAAAATATTTCAGTATTATTATGTTTGTAAAATGGCTGAGATTAATCAAATAATAGAAATCATCAATATAGTACTCTAAAATAAAATGGTAGAGTTACGTCTTGACTTAGGACCTTTTGATTATTTTGGAAAAAAAAATTGATTCGCCTACCTGTACATAACAGTATTTTATGACTTGGTCACAGTGACTAAGTAAGGCCATAAGTCCTCCCTGAGGAAGCTACGTTTTTATGACGTAAGTATTCATAACCTAAAGAAAGTTGAGTAAAAACATCCTAAGAATATTATGGACTACTAAGTAAAATATTCATATAATAAGTAAATAAATAAATTTGTGTTTTTAGGGATGTTACATGTGGTATCAAAGCGAGGTTTCAACACTAGGACTGACAAGCTCACTCACTTATAAGGAAAAGTCATATACTAATTTTATTTTTGTATTTATTTCTGAAAAACGTCTAGAAATATAAAAACTTGTTTTGCCGAAAATGGAGAATGTTGAATCCTCTACTGAGAATGGTCCTCAACATGATAATCCTGACAACTTTTATGTGGATCTGAATAATCCATAACCAATACAAATAGTCAGAGAACTGAAGGATGAACTTCAAACTATAAAACAAGATAATCAGAGAATTTTAGAACTGAATGAATATCTCTTGGACAAAATGAATACACAAGAAAGGGATAAATGGAGTGTTATTGAAAGGGGTGGCAGGAGCGGGAGGGGGGGGGGGGCGGTCCTTTTGGATCCCAGTGGAAACATAGAACAATCCTTTGCCTGGGGATTAGGGACCAGAACCAATAACGAAGCAGAATGGCTGGCTCTTCTTCAAGGTCTTCAAATTTTACAGGCCAAAAATTATCTCAAGGTTTTAATATTTGGAGACTCAAAGCATGTCATCTCCAAATTGATTAACGGATATCCCTAGGGAGCAATCAATTGTCATCGCCTGTACAACAAAGTAAAACCCCTTATGCTCCACTCCTATGAGCCTCTTCATATTCTCCGGATCAACAATACCGCAGCAGATATCATGGCCAATATCGGGGCTTCTCTCCCGCAAGGTGT
Source organism: Pseudotsuga menziesii (assembly GCA_001517045.1). Classification (NCBI taxonomy): domain Eukaryota; kingdom Viridiplantae; phylum Streptophyta; class Pinopsida; order Pinales; family Pinaceae; genus Pseudotsuga; species Pseudotsuga menziesii. Next base: position 253,908 of record LPNX010247061.1, read on the forward strand.
TTACAAGCAAGATGGAATCCCTCCTCTCCACAAATACATTTCGTAATAATGAACAGGGTCTCTCTAAAGCATAAATTCTACATGTTTTGGAACGTCTCCATGTTGGGTCAATGTAGGCTTAATATAATGTTTTTTATCCATGGTATTTGTTCTCATTCCTACCCTCTTCCATTTCCTCCCATCTTCTTTTCCCCCCTCCTCCTCCCGCTCCTAGCCCTCCATTGTCACTTCGGCCCCCCCTCCTCCTTGTCCTTCGTCGGCTCTCACCATTTATATCCCAGCTCCCTCCTCCCTGCCGCGTGGCCTTCTCCTCGATCCCTCCACCATCCGGACGCTACAGATTTAATGGCCTTTAGGCCCTGGGCTGTGGGCATTTATCCCTCGCACGCCTCTCGTCCCTCCTCTCTATTTCCTCTGTTCTCCTCCAGATTGAGTATGCCTTTTCATCTCCTGTCTTCCATGAGTCCCGAGCTCCTTGATGTCCTGCGATCGGCGATAGTGAAGGGTGGCTCCAAGGCCCCCCGTGGCAGGTCCTCCCCCTTTCACGCTCGGTGGTGAAAGAACGGCCTGTATCCACAGCTCTCTCTTTTGGTTCGTCCCCCATAGTGTCTCGGGATGCAGCTCACAACATAGGTGTTACAGGGATAGGTAATTGGAGTCGTCATTGCCTGGATTGGCAGGAAGGTGCTGAGGTTACACTGGAAAATCAAAGGCAAGTGCCAGGTAATAGGAGTCAAAGTTCAGGTTCTGGTCGTCATAGCCTGGACTGGCAGGAAGGTGACGAGGTTTTGTTGGAAAAGCAAGGTGAAGCCTCTCTATTCTATGAAATTGATGTGCTCAATTCGTATCTCAATCTCTTCTCGGTGGTGCATCAGGACAGAGCCCCTGTCAATTCAGTTCTCGTTCCTCCCAATCTCTTCGCTTGTCTGAGAATCTCGACTGAAGCATTCAGAATGGCGCAAGGTGGAGAATGGGTAGACATCAAGAAAAACCTGCGAAGATTATATGAACTGATAGCATTCAACGTCATGGACACCAAAGAAATGAGTATGGAGGTCAAGAAAATGGCAGACATAGTAAGCTATACTTCCCTCCAAATAAGTAACCATGACTCTCGCATAGATGACAATGAGAGCAATTTACGGGAAATTATGGGGAAGGTGGATCGGATTCAGGAGGATCTTCAGCGGTTCATTGCAATGAACCAGGCCAGCAGAGTCAATGGTGAAGTCGCAGAAGCTGTTATTCCTATGGAGGAGGAATCCGTCGTCCAGCCTAGAAACAACAGAGCCAATCAGTAATCTGCACCCCTTTTAGTTTTGTTTGAATGTTTTTTTGCCTTTTATTTTGTAATCAGTTTGTCAGGGTATACCCCTCCAGCAGTTTCCGATGTTTTGAGTTGCATATATGTAAGGTTTTTTGGACAGCACCATGGCTAGGTCTCTTGTGCAACAGTTTTGTTGTACATAAGCTCTCGATATTATACCTTTTGTAATGAATGGCTGTGCACAACCCCGTTTTATACATACCCCCTTTTTAGTTTCTGTTAAAAATAAATGGAGTGTTATTGAAATTGAATCAGAAAACAATTCTTATAAACATAGAGGGAAGAGATCAATGTATCCTGACAATGAAACATCCTCAGAGATAAAACCAAGGTCACATAGGGAAAGACATAGATACATAAGAGTCAGTAGTGATAGTGACTGAAAACCTAGGAAAAATAAATATAAAACATACAAAGAGATCTCCAGAGAGTTCAAGAAAATAAAATCTCCCATGTTCAATGGAGAAGCAGAGAAAGGAGAGGAAGCAGAAGCCTAGTTCTCGAGCATGAAGAAATATTTCCAAATCTACAATTACTCTGACATATTAAAGGCCAGAATGGCTATCTACAACTTGACTGAGAAGGCTAACATATAGTGGCAAGATATTAAAAGGGTCAAGAATCTGAAGGAGAAGTAATTGACTTGGAGGGTTTTTAAGACATACTTCAAGAGAAGGTTTATGTCCAAACAATATTATGAGGACCGGGCCAAGGAATTTTATGACTTAAAACTTGGTTCCATGTATATTAAAGAATTGACTAGCAAGTTCTTAAGTTTACTGAGGTACATACCATACATAATAGATGAAAAACCAAATATTCAATGATTCCTAAGCTATTTACCTACTAGTTTCAAGGACCGAGTTGAGTTTTACAATCCAAAAGCCTTGGAGGAAGCTATGAGGAAGGAAGAATTATGTTATGAGCAAGGAAAGAAAAGAGGAAGTCTACCAAATTGGAAAACCAAAAAGACTAATCAGTTTGATCCAAGGAGAAGGGGATTCAGATCCAACAAGATTTTTGGGAGTAAGATCCAAAACTTCTCCAAAAACAACTACTAGAAAACTGATTTTAAAAATAAGATACCTCATAATACTGCAGCATCCAAAGGCAGGGATTTATCTATCAATTTTGTTAGAAGTACTGAAAAACAAGAACCGATAAAATGCTAGGAATTCCAAGGAACACACTATGCCAAGTATTGTCCGAATCGGAAGGGAAATATCAGTAACATACATATTGTACAAGAGGAAGAAACAATGGGAGATGTGGCCAATGAAATGCATAAGATTAATGCAACACTGGAAAACCGACAGGAAGATCACCAGACCTATATGGTCGAAGTACAAGGTATGATAAAAAAATTATGTATTTCCATTTTAATTGACCCAGGATCTAGTCTTTGTTATATATCTCCTAGTATAGTGGAAAAGTGCAATCTACCTTTAAAGAAATTTGATAAATCATGGTGTTGAGGCCTGGAAATTTGCAGGCGACAACAGAAAGGGATTCTCCCCAATCAACGTTCCCAACTAGCCCATTGATTGTTTGGTATAGGGAATCCGTCCGGTTTGCAGTCTGGCTACCATAGGTCAAACACAAACAAAGGCTTTACCGGTTGCGGCCCGGTCCACCGAAATTTGTATTTTAACTTAAGAATGCTATGCAAGGAACAAACTAAACATGCTAGGTGGTGAATAATGCAGGGAGCAGTCACAATGTGATGCGCAGGTTCTTACCTATCGTCTTAGGCTCACCAACATTTGAATCACACATGCATCTATGCGCTGACCTATCTATCTATCTATCTATCTTTCTATCTACCTATCCCCAAGGAGCCAACTTATATTCAATATATATGAGTAATGCGGATGTGCACACAATATAAAAGCAATTACAGATAGCTGACATTTACTTTTACAAGCATGAACAATGAATGATATTTCCACAACCAGACAACTAATTGTTTCATGATAAGCATGCATTACTCATGGTGGTTATTTCATAAAATAAATCAGAAATCATTTAAACAAGACATAGGTCATAAGTTAGAACGATCTCGCGATTCATGGACACAATGCTGAAAAACAAAGTAGTTCATCTTTCAACTATCCATGGCAAAAGATTTGAAATCCCACCGATCTTCTTTCAATAGGCAAACTGTAATTTCTATTGCAAAATGAAGTAGTTCTTCTTACAATATGTCATCATCAGTCTTACTGGGGAAAAAAGCCCTTTATTCCTTCTACGCTTCCTACTTTTATACAAGAGGTCAAAATGGTTGGGCTGCCCAAAGTGACCTTTGGGCTTCCCAACATTTTGCTTTCCCAACGCTTCGTTTCTCAACAAGCTTTTACAAAATTACTAAAATAGCACAACGTTGACCGGTCCTTTATGAGGAGGGTCCCTCTTGACTTTCTAGGAACTTCTTCCATGCTGTTGCTTCAGCAGCAAGGCCTTCAAAAGCGCATGGCTCCAGGAACTGAATGTTTATGTCAAACTTCTCGACTTGGTTCCTGATGGCCTCGATTCTTGCTGGGCTCAACCGTAGATAATCTTCTAAAAAATGCATGCTCACGGCTGCGTGGCTTACTTCATCCTTCAGCACTTGGTCATCAATGGCTTTCACCTGCTGCGTTCTGGCCTCCGCATCTTGATATCTTTTCTGCAATATTTCCAGAAAGGCTTCATGATTCGGGAACTCCTCAAGGCTATGCTCAACCTCTGTTTGACATCGGTTGTACATATTCAGGAGCCTTCTGAAATACTCTGAGCATGCTCCCTGCGTCTTTTTTACAGCCTTCTTGAAGTCTTCTGCAGTACTGATGGCGAACTCTATCAGGTTGTGATCTCTCTTGAGGGCTTGATGGTATTTTGTTGGTAGCCCTTCTGGAGTCTCGGCATCATCTTATGGCCTTGACATTCTGGCACTCAAAATCTCAAGAACCTCCTGATATTGATCAACGAAGTATGAGGAAGTTTCCATGATCTCTTCTAGCCTACTGTCAATCTGGAGGACTTTGCACCTCTCTTCCTCCAGAGCAGTCTGCAGTTGTAGCATTTGAGCCTTTTGAGCTAGGATATATTCTTTAAATGGCTGCAGATCTACCTGTTGTTCCTTAGCCGCCTCTAGATCAGCAGTCAGAGAAGCTAGCTGCTTGTTCAATTCTTGGACCTGTGAATCACTGGCCTCATAGATGACCTTCTACTGCTCTTCCAGCTCTATTACCTTTGACAGTAACTGCTCCTTCTCCTCTTTTAGACTTTGGGCCTCCTGTTGTACATCTTCTAGGGACTCATGTGCTGTTCCCTTGGTTTGTATCTCCACTTGAAGGGCATGGACTTCACCTTTTGAAGATTCCAGTTCTCTTTGCATGTGTTCATATTTTCTCTTGAGTCTATTACCCTCATCTCTTTCTGTTCTCTGTGTGTCTTTTAGCTGAGCAGTGGTCTTCTTAGTTGACTCTAGTTCAATCATCACCCTGTTTATGTTGTCCTCGGAGGCATCAATCATGGCAGCCCCGGCTCTTATTCTGAACCTAGGATCCTTGTCTGTCCCTAGCATGACAGCGGTATCTGTTACCATCTTCCCTGATAGATATTTTGCTTCCACCTTCTTTTCTGTCCTCCTCATTATTCTTTTGGTGGCCCTGTCATAATAGACATTACTGAAATCGGGGACCTCTTCACCCTTTTTATGAGTGAAAGGTATTAGCTGGAGCGTAGGGGTCACAAGGGTGCTAGCAGCAGGTACTTGCAAGATCTGTACCTCTGGGTTTTCCTCTTCTTGGGTCTGCCCTGCTGGAGTTTCAGAGGCTGACTGTTGTGGTAGCTCTGTTTTTTCAGCCTCCTGCTTTTGGAGCTCTTCATCTAACTTTAATTTTGCTTCTTCTCCTGCCTGTCTCGCTGCCTCTTCTATTTCTTTGGATGCCTCTTGTGCCTTTTCAGCTATTTCTCAGGCATCTTTTCTTTTTTCTTCTTCTCCTTTCTGTAGCCATTCTGCAGCTTCCTGTTCTAGCTTTTGGGCCTCTTCTTCAGCTCTGGCCTGTTCAGCTCTAGCTTTCTCAGCCCCTTTTCCACCCTTGGTGGGGTTCTTAGGCTTAAACCTCCTTCTCAGAGCTGTCAAGTTAGGGGCACTTCGGAAGATAGATTCTTCCTTGTCAAAGTGGTGAGTGTACTCGAAATGTACTTTATGTTCTTTACAGTGCTCTGCCATTTTACCATGAGTGTCATTCCTTCGGAAAGGCGTCTCACCAAAATGGAACTTCCCCAATTCTTCTATGAACTCCGCAGCTTGCTTTACCTTGGAAAATCTGTAGCTACCTAGTTTGAATGGCAGCGGAGGATATGTAGCCTTCTTTTGCTCAAAAAGGTAATTCCCTATTCCATCAATGAATACCTTCCTGACTGCCTCTTTATGAATAACATAATCTGTTGCGTATTTGGGAAGCAGTAAGGGGAATTTCGTGCCACCAAACATTCTGATGTACATGCCATTCTCAGTCAGGAAATAGTCTGCATGCTCTTCTATTACCTGCATAGCCTCCTCTGACATACAGTCACATTCCTTCCGGAAGATGAGTGTGTAGAGTGGCATGATGAACTGCTCCCAGACCTCCCTGTAGTGGCTATGGTACTGCTGAGCCCATAATGTTCTATAGGCGGCATATACAGGCATCCTTTCCCTGTCCCAAACACACTTGAGACCTGGGAAAGGCTGGTGGCACAATATACAATCCACCAATATCGAACTCATGTAGAATTCGGACTTTTTCTTGGCTTCTCCTCCCTGTGCTGCAGCCAAACAAGAAGAAAGACTGCTTGATACCAGGCTGGCCCAATTAAAGACTGTTCCTTGGGTCGCTACGTGGAACATAATGGGTATCCATTCGAATTTGAAGAGTCTGCCATGAGCTCTCCCAAAGAGTCTATTAAGCATCAGGGCCACAAATCTGTAAGGAGCCCTCAAGCTGGCTGTGTCATATTCACCGGATGTTCTGTACCGATAAAGATTTCCCTGCAAGAGCATCTTCTTCAGGGTGTCCACCAGGTCCATTCTGATGTTATCCAGCCAAGCATCAGATATAAAGATTTGAGGTTCTGGCAGATGATAGGCCAATGCCACATATCCTGGGATAAATGCAGCATAGCCCTGGCCTTCCACATTTTCTATGAGCATTGAGGCTGTATTTGTATGGGGTATAATCCATCTAATCACCTCAGAACAAGGGAACAGCTCTGGTCTCGTAGCCACCTTCATGATGGCGGATTTTTCTATGTTCGCATATATGGGTTCTTCTTCAAGACCCATGTCAGGAACTTCCCTGTGGGAAATCAATCTATATATGTCACCCCATTTATACTCAGGCTCCACACCAGAGATACATTGGGTGTCTTCATATATATATTCAGTCTGTGAGACGACCTCTATTGCTGATTGTTCTTCGACCATAGGGGCCTTCTTTTTCTGCCTTTTGGACATTGTAAGTTCTTCCTGCCATGTATAACATGGTGACATTAAGCATTTAAGGTGCACACATTTACAAGACGAAGTGCAACCCTTTATTTTATCTATGTACATCATGGGAGCACCTAGTTGATGAAACTATAATATAAGTTTGCATATTTGACTAATCAAACGTACACTACTTCGTGCTTCTGTCTATATGATGCAAAACATTTTGTATGATATTTACAACATCCCATCAACCATCTTCAAAGTAGCAATAATATTACATCCATATGCAGAGTGCTATTTAAAGTGAAAGTAGGCATAGAAACCAATGCATGTATGCACAATCCAACAATGCCCTAACTATCAGAATTACTAGCATAAAAGACTAAATACTGTGCAATACAGTGGGCAATCATCTCGCAGTGCCGTTTCTCCTATTAAAACAATTCACAATGCAAATGTATGGATCTTAAAAGCAAAGTGCAAATGTACTGTCCAACAATTCATCAATGTGGTCCATTGCCCAGCAAATGAAGAAACGGGTTATACATATGAAGATCATGCTAGCCGTGTAAACATTTTGACCACAATGTTGTTCGTGGGAGGTGATTACATCAATTCGAGAATACGTTGCAGGCTCTAACAACACTTTTCTGCATACAACGCTCTCATCGAACCCGCTATCCATGCTATCCTCAACCGCAAACCACTACAACGGCACAGCCTAGGGTTTCAGACAGCCGAGGCCGACAGACTGTGCGGGACGGCGCGGGAAAAAGATTGGGGTTCGAAACCAGGCACACATACTGGGGAAATTGACCAGCGGAGGGACCATTAAATCACAAGAAAAACCATCGCAAAAACTTTTGGACCTCATCATCATAAGGGAAAACTAGGTGCAGGCGGCATAACGGCCGCCTGCACCGCGCCTTCATCTACTGCGCGTGGGGTGAAACCATACGGCCGAGGTAAAAAAGATAATATGTAGGTTTTAAATAAAAAACGCCCCTCCCCCCAAACCTCTATCATTTAACCTAACCGAAAAATTTCAATATGAAGGCGCAAAACACCGGGAGAATAAAACGACTACGGCAAACCACAAACATAGGTGGACCTTTGTACGTATGCAAAACGGGGTTTGCCTAAAGCACTTAACCACAGCCTACAAATTTTGAAAGGAACAAAGCACGACAAGAATGGCCTACCTGGTAAAAACGTGTAGCTGACTGGGCGAGGACGGTTGGGCTTCCAACTGACACCTGGGCGCGCGTACCGGCACGCTGGTCCACGGGGTTCGAAGGGTCGACAGCACAAATGACTGTGATAGCTCGAGAAACATAAACAAACAATAGAATAATCCAAACGATGTCCCCATATATATAAACCTCTCACACGTGCGAGTAGACCATAAATCGGGCGTTGGAGGGTTCTCACATCGGCAGCCGAGAGTGATCTCCCCCCCGCAACGGTGGAAGGACACAACGTTCATCACGCCGGGTATACGCGTATAGCGGGTAAAACATCGAACGATCGGCCGTCGGGCGGATTCCCAATCGGGAGGTGAAATTTCAGACTCAGCCGCAATGGCAGCATAGGAGATGGCGAAAGCTTCCGATTTTGTTACACGCGTTGGACGTCGGGAGGATTTCACATCGGATGGCGAGAGCTCACAAGATTCCGCAACGGCGGGATGAAAGATCGAAAGATCGTCTGATTTCTAATTAGACAAGCGCCCACCGTAAATAAAGATCGGCAATCAGAAGGTTCGGAAATTGGAAAGTAAAAACTTCAAAACGGCCGCAACGGCGGAAAACTTAAGCAAAACAACTTCTGATTTCAACAAGCTTCAAGTACGTTTAATAGCAGCAATCCGGCTAGTTTCCAAAGGTCTTCCAAGGCAGGAAGTAGAGAAACTCAGGCATTAAAACATTCTGAGAAATCATTGCATCAAAGTAGGGAAGAAAAACAAGCTAAATCATCAAAGGAGGGTCCCAAAATTTTTTAGAATTTTGGGAAATTGTTGCAGGTGCAACACATGGCTAGTCCAGCTAGCCACAAGAACTAAACAAAAAGTAGTGAACTATGTTGAAAGTTGTGATTTGATGATGGATAAGTTTGAAACTCAAGTAAAATTAAATATCTTACCTTTAGGATCTTACGATATTCTCATAGGAATGTACTAGCTTGAAAAACACAAGGTAATCTTAAATTCTTACAAAATACTTTTACTTGCTTAGATAAGGAAGGAGAAAGAACTACTATTGTAGGAATTCCCAGAAAAGTATCTGTTAGCACAATTTCAGCCTTACAGATAAAAAAGGATGTAACGAAATGCTACAAAGTTTTTGTTGTGAATGTTATAAATAATGAACAAATTATGAATGAAAATAAACCAAGGTTCAAGGATATCCCAATTCTGTAGGATTTTGTGGATGTATTCCCAGAAGAAATTCTAGGTTTGCCTCCTAAATGAAGGCTTGGATTTTACAATTGAAATAGTACCCAGAGTGGTACCTAACTCAAAATCTACCTACCGAATGAACCATTTGGAGTTGAATGAGCTTAAATTATATCTACAAGAGTTAATAGATAAACATTACATAAGACCAAGTGTATCTCCTTAGGGAGCACCAGTCCTGTTTGTTAAAAAGAAATATGGTACTCTACGACTATGCATAGACTACCATGAACTTAATAAAATGACTATAAAATATAGATATACTATGCCCCGCATTGACAATCTATTCGATCAGATACGTGGAGCGACGATATTCTCTAAAATCAACTTAAGTTCTGGTTATCACCAAGTGAGAATTAAAGATAAAAACATCTTTAAAACTGCTTTTCGGACAAGGTACGAGCATTATGAATTCGTGGTTATGCCCTTTGGGCTAACCAATGCACCTGAAACCTTTATGTGTATAATGAATAGTGTTCTAAGTAAGTATTTAGACAAATTTGTAGTCATATTTATAGACAACATCTTAATTTATTCTAAGACTAAAGAAGAGCATGATGAACACTTACAAAAACTTCTGCAAGTATTAAGAGAACATCAATTATATGCTAAGTTCAGTAAATGTGATTTTTACAAGGATAAAATACAATATTTGGGACACGTAAAATACAAATAAAGGATATCAATGGACTAAGATAAAATAAAAGATATTATTGATTGGCATGTTCCAAAGGACGTAACGGATGTACGATCCTTCATGGGAATAACAAGGTACTGCCGAAAATTTATTGAAGAGTTTTCAAGAATTGCAAACCCTATAACTTCATTACAAAAGAAGGGTAAGAAATTTATTTGGGATCAGAAGTGTGAAGATAGTTTTAATAAACTAAACACATTATTAACTACTACACCCATCCCAAAAATAGTAGACCTAAACAAGGACTTCGTCGTATGCACTAATGCATGCATTGAAGGCTTGGGCAGGGTGTCGACTCAAGAAGGTCATGCAATTGCATATGAATCAAGAAAATTAAAAATTCATGAAAATAACTATGCAACTTATGATTTAGAATTGGCTGCAATAATTCATGCTTTAAAAATGTGGCGTCATCACTTAATACATAAAATATTTCTGCTAATGTCTGATAACATAAGTCTAAAGTATTTGTTTGATCAGCAAAATATAAACGCAAGGAAAGCTAGATGGCTAACTTTCCTTAGCGAATATGATTTTGAGATCAAGCATATTAAAGGGAAGGAAAACAAGGTGGTTGATTCCTTGAGCATAAATGTTGTAACAAGTTTTGTGGCTGCCATTAGCAGCTATAAAATTGATTTGGAAGATAAATTAAAGGAAGGAACAAGGCAGGATCCAGAATATCAGAAATTAACAGAAAAGATAAATCAGAATGCATCTGTAAATTTAATTATAGATTACTATTTTAATGAACAAGGACTAATACTGTTTAAAAACATAATGTATTTGCCAAATATATCTGAAGTTAAGTTGTTGATTTTAAATTAATTTCATAAAAGTGCTTATTCTAGACCTCTAGGGTATCAAAAATGATAACTATGTTAATAAAAGAATAATTTTGGCCTAACATGAAAAACAAGGTTGATTAATTCTTAGCTAGGTGTATTGAGTGTCAGCAAGTTAAGGTTGAACATCAACACCCAGCAGTCCTACTATAGCCATTACCCATACCAAGTTGGAAGTGGGAAGTCATTAATGTTGACTTTGTAACTGGTTTACCTAAAAACCAGAAACAAAATGATTCCATAATGGTAGTGATGGATAAGTTAAGTAAAGCAGCACACTTTATCCCTGTGAAAACAACTCATTCAGCTGCAAATATTGTTGATGTTTTTATGAAAGAATTTTTTCTTCTGCAATAAATTCCAAAGGTAATTATTTTTTATCGAGATCCTAAGTTTACTAGTAAATTTTGGAAAACTTTATTTAAAGGATTAGACACTAAATTAAATTTTAGTACTGCTTATCATCCACAAATGGATGGACAGACAAAAAGAGTAAATCAGGTACTAAAGGATATGTTGCGAATGTATGTTAGTGATTATCCCAATAAGTGGGAAGATTATTTGTACCTAGTTGAATCTACTTACAATAACCATTATTAGGCCTTAGCTAAGCTTAGTCCTTTTGAGATTTTATATGGTACAAAGTGTAACACTCCTATTACATGGAGTAATCCAGTAGATCATTTGATGTTAGGACCTAACATGTTAAAAGCATTGGAACTAACAATGAAATAGGTACAAGGCAACTTGAAAACTGCTCAATATAGGTAGAAAATTCATGCTGATCTTAAGAGAACACCGAAGTACTTTCAATTTGGTGAGCATTTTTTTGTTAAGGTTAAATCAAGAAAAAACTCCTTTAAATTAGGGAGTTGTGCTAAATTAGCACCCAAGTATTGCGAACCATTCGAGATATTGGCAAGAGTGGGTCTAGTAGCTTATCAGGTAGCTTTGCCACCTAATCTTAGGATACACAATGGTTTTCACATTTTTCTTTTAAAAAAATATATACATGATGCTAATCATGTGATTGACTGGAATTTGATTCAGGTAGAACCAGAAGGAGATTTTTCAGTGGAACCAGGTTGTATTCTCGACAGGAGGGAATTTTTTCTCTAGAATCGCACCATTGGACAGGTAAAGGTACAGTGGAAACACCTCAGTCCATATGAAGTGACTTGGGAAATGGAGAGCGATATGTAGGTGGCATATCCAACTCTATTTAGAGAAGACTCAAAATAAATTAAGCAACATCGAGGAAGATGTTGAGCTTAAGGGGGGTTGTCTGTAACATACCCAAAACTAGAAAATAAAATATTTATTATTTATTTCAGCAAAACATTATGTTAAATTTTATTGTAATATTTATGACCAAGTAGGTCAAGAATTAGAGGAAATTTCAACTCAAAATAGGCCTCCTAAAAAAAATTAATAAAATAATATTTATTAATTTTTAGGAAGAAAAGAAAAAAACTACTCTTTTGTTTGTATTTTCGACATATCTCCTTGTGTTTTTACTCAAATTTCGATCGAGAGAGCTTGTTGGATGTGGAATTAAATTATGCATCCAAATATTACCCACTTAGCTTACTTTTGATAGACTGCGCTACCCCAAAAACAAGAAATACCTGAAAAAATGTGATGATGATGTCATCATCACATTTTTTAGGTATTTCTTGTTTTTGGGGTAGCGCAGTCCATCAAAAGTATTTTGAGCGACTACTCGTTGGGTGTGGAATTTAATTCCACATCCAATAAGCTCTCCCAATCAAAATTTGAGTAAAAACATGGGGAGATATGTTGAAAATACAAACAAAAAAAGTAGTTTTTTATGATACCTATCCCCAAATTTATATTAAAAAGGTGTTTAAGAACTATACAGTTTTTCAAATTTAAAGAAAGTTCATTAGCTAACACATGATGACATGGAATTTGAATTAGAGTTAAAAGGTCCATTTTGAGTTGAAATTTCCTCTAATGATGATTGTAATTGAAGAATTATTTATTTTAATAATTAAATAAAGGAGACACATATTCAAGGGAGACTGTTAAATGAGTGTTCACTACCACTAGGAGGAAGCAGTAGTTGTAAAAGGCTGATTGACAAATGGTAGCACCAGCATTCACTTTCTAGCTATTGCATGAGCATAATCCCTAAAAAATTTGTCATGTTCCTTGAGAGGGGGAAGTGAGCTAGGTGGCTCATTAATTCCAAAATAACCCTAAGACCTAGGCAATCTTATATAAACCATGAAATTGAGCAAAATCATCACCACTCATTCTGATTTCTAAGAGAATGACTTTATGATTGATGCAAACTGAAAAGTCAGGCACACAAAGAATTTGACGAGGGGATAACCAAAGTGATTGTTGAGTTAATTCCATCGTTGAGAGTTGAGTTATAGAACCTTGTTGTGTAGTAGAGATCTCTAACCTAGTGGTGCAGTGAGCAAGCTTGGGGTTCCTAAGAAAGTGATTTGGATTCTTCAGGAAATGTTGGGTGGAACAGTCTCCCTTGGGTATTGGTTTCATTCCTCTATAACACTTCCAGGTTCCAACTCTAATCTATTTATGTCGTTATTTATTTTGAACTGTAAGTTGTTTAGAATGAGGTGATAATCTATGAATTTAGTAATGTGAAAAGGATGATTGATTTATCAATGAAAAAAAATTATCCCTTGTATTTTTCCTTTCACCAAGGTGATGTACTCTAGTACGGGAAGATATAGATTTAGGTATGATTGAGTAGTACCAGAATGATCAAATGAAAATGCATTTCCTTTGTTTCAAGAGTATTTAGGTAATTGTTATAAATTACTATAACTCAAAAATCTAATGTTTAGTTCAGATGCAGGCTTAGTTGTGTATTTACCTTCTTCTTCAAACAATAGTCCACCTATTACCATTCTTTATATTCTAACAGTTTAATAGTACTTTGGTCAAACCCAATTTATTTACATTGTTATCTTTTAAAGATAATCTAGTTTTCTTAATTTAAGAAACAATTAAAATAACCAGAGTGTTCTTACAATCATAATAATACTAAGACGGACTATTATAAATACCAGGTCGAGATCATCGACAATCTTAGCTCTGGTGTCAGGCTTCCGATTTTCAGGCACTATCTCTGAATAAGTATTTACAGATTAAAAGCTTAACCTAGTCTAAAACTCTCAAATAGATTTAAGATTTAATATTACAAATAAAATAAAAACTGAGTAGACAGAACAATACTCTATAGTATTAAAACTAAACACATTAAATCCAAATTCTGTACAACCAAGTTCGTAGATCAAGATTCAGGCTTAAGGTTTAACCTTTTTATTTACTTTTATGCTATAATAATTTAATTGCAAATATAGGACAAAAGAATTAGAGGATCAAAGCATATAAACCTGATATATATATATATATATATATATATATATATATATATATATATATAAAGAGGGCTNCAAGTGGTAGATCAAAATGACGTCACACAGACTAATCACATGCCAATGGAACCCAGGAACTATTTTTTCAAGGAAAAAGAGGGCTCTACGTTTAGAAAATAGTTTGAAGAAATTAATCCAAGGAAAAGTGAAGGTCAGCAAAATCAAAGTTCTATGATATCGAAGGTTTAAAATTTTAAAGTGTTTAAGCTATATGCCCAAAGTGGTGATCGACGAGGCCGATTATGACTCAACAATGCCAGAAGGACAGAGACACATTTTCTCACAAGTGGCAGATCAAAATGACGTCACACAGACTAATCACATGCCAATGGAACCCAGGAACTATTTTTTCAAGGAAGAAGGCGTGGTGACCTCACCAAAAAATTATGAAAATCGAAAAAAGAGTCAGAGCTAAAGCAAAGAAAAACACAACGACATTGATATTAGGGAAAGATATATCACTTACAGAAGTTCCTGATTACCTGTCATTGGCTCTGGTAGGAAGATTCTGTGACAAAATAGTAGGTGAAAGTGCCCTTCAAAGCTAGATGGAAGAAAAATGGAGTCCTCTTCTACGGTAACTTCCATTGTTCCATATCTTGTTGAGAGGATGGATTTTGTTTCGGGTTAAGAAAGAAGCAGAGAAGTGTCTGTTACTTGAAAATAGTTGGAAATGGGGGCCTTCAGGATTAATCCTTAAGAACTAGAGCGTGGATTTTGATGCTAACAGGGAGCCACAAAACACGCATAAAATTTGGGTAATTCTACCAGGGCTGCCTATGATGTTTTGGCAAAAACATATAATGGAAGCAATAGGACACAAAATTGGAAAATTTGTGGCATTATAATAAGGATGGGAATAGAAGGTTGACATAAGATGTGCAAAAATCCTCATCGAAGTTGATCTATGAGAGGGACCGTATGAAGAAATCCACATGGAGCTTCATGGGAGCATGTAGTGTCAGAGGCTGGATTAATGGAAAATTCATTTTTAGTGCTTCTCATGCAGAAAGGTAAGACACTTAGCAAAGGACTACCATCTCCCAGAGAAAAGGACACAACAGGTTAGGACCCAGAAGAAGGGGAAGATTGAACAAACCATAAAAAGCAGCAAGAACCTATCAAAGGTTAAGGAGCAGAAGTCTAAACCGACATAAGAAATCACCTCAACGACCCCAGGTAAGATGGAATTCAGTCCCAAAAACATTCCTACTATCGATACTAAGATTTTAGGAAGTCAAGATAAGCCTTCTCCATGAACATTTGGCTCGTAGGATGATAGCAAGGTGGCGACTCCAGTGAGAACCACAATGATCCCAAAGTAGACAGAAACAATGGTCATGAATGCAGGAATCAAGGAGACGACATCGGTTAAAGGGTGTATAGACATGTGTAGTATTGAGGGAAGAGAAGGAAAAAATGTGGAATCCCCTAAAGAGCCTCCTTCATGGGTTAAACATAAGATTTACAACATGCAGTCAAAGGTGGCGGCTGATAAAGACCAAGTGTCAACTGGAGGATTAGCATCTGATAAGGTACCCAAGGTCACATAGGGAAGGAGATCCCTTATTGCTATTTCCAAGTCACACCCAAGTCACAAGCTGAGGTGGAGGTGAAGAATGACAAACAGGCAACAATTGGTAGGGCCCTTAGAGCAAGACAGGCCCAGAACATGGTCTCCTAATGCTGGTCCTTTCATTCAATGCACAGGGGTTGGGAAGATCCCCTAAACTAAAATCTCTTAGAATAATGATCAAAATTCAAAAACCATCGATCATTTTTATTCAACAAACTATGATGGAGGGAGAAAAAGCTAGGAATCTTTAGAGCCATGGTTGAGGGGTTGGAGCTTTGTCCACATCAGCATTGAAGGACATTCTGGAGGTTTGATAACCGCCTAGAACCAGGAGTATGAGAAAATTCAGGTGGAAAAGCAAAGTACTATGCTAAAAATAGTCATGAAGGAGAAATATACAGGAATAGCTTATGCACTATACAATGTATATGACCCTTACTGAAATCAAAAAGGGTTTTGGGAATTTTTCTTTTCATCAGAAACGTTGGAGACAAGGAATGTAATACTTGGAGGAGACCTTAATATAACCCTCTCAAAGAAGGAGAAATGGGGATCCCTAGTACATCAAGATGGTCTAAGTTCTTTCTTTTCTTGACTCTTTGAATCCAAGGAGCTAGTGGGCATTCAACCGCTAAAGCTAACCCCAACTTGGAGGAACAACAGAAGCGGGGACCAGGCAATTTCTAAGAGGTTAGATAGATTTTTTCTTTTAGAAAACTTTCTCTTTGATTCTTTAATAAGTAAATCTTGGGTTGAAGTAGGAGGTCTATCAGATCATCTCGTAGTTCTCAGTCAAATTCAAAACCCAAAAACAAAACCAACATCTTTGTTCAAATTTAAGCCTGCTTGGATGAAGGAGGAAGACTATCGTAAGCTGATAGGAAATACTTGGAGACCCTTTGAGGAAAACCCTAATGTCTCATACATGAAACAATTTGCAGAAAATCTTCAAGAATTTAAGAGGGTGTCAAAACCCTGGGCTAGGGTTTACTCGACGAATCAAGAGAAACAACTAAAGGAAGTGGAAATCTCCTTAAAAGATATTTATGAACAGAATAACACTAGTGTATTTTCACATAAAGAGCTAAAGGATGTAAAGGAAAAGGAACTAAAAAGAGAATAATTATTAGCTAGGAAGGAGGAACTACAAAGGTTAAAGAGCAGAGTAATATGGATAAAATAAGGCGACAATAATACAAAACTATACCACATTTTTTCCAACCAGAGTAGGAATCTTAACACAATTGCGTCAGTAATGGACATGAATGGTGAAATGGTGATATCCTTTAATGAAAAATCAGAGGTTGGGAAGAGCTTCTTCAAAACCTTATTTAAGGAACCGGAAGGATGCAATATTCAAGAAATCCTGAAGGTCATTAATTTATTTCCAAGATTAATTGATGAAGAAATGAACAACTCACTCAGAGAAGAGGTTACAAAAGAATAATTGGAGAAAATAGTATACTTTATCCAGAAAGGAAAAATCCCAGGTCCGGATGGGACCACCATAGAATTTTTTCAAGGATTCTATGACCTAGTTAAGGGGGGCATTCTAAAGGTAGTGCAAGAATCTTAAAGGGTAGGGAAGGTTTTGGGAGCCCTGAACTCCACTTTCTTAGCACTTATCCCCAAGAAGCAAAATCCTTCCTCCTTTGAAGAATTCAGACCAATATCATGCTGTAATGTGGTATATAAAATAATAACAAAGGTTATAGCCCAAAGGCTGAATCCAATTCTGAGTAAGGTCATAACAAAAGAGCAATTTGGATTCACGTTCAATCTTCAAATTCACGATGCGGTATCCCTGGCTCAGGAAGCAATGCATACCATTAAAAGGTCAAAATATCATCCTTTGTCTTAAAACTGAACCTCTCCAAAGCATATGATAGGGTGAACTTGACCTTTCTAAGACTAGTGATGATTCATATATGGTTGGACTTGGAGATAGACAAATGGATAATGGGTTGCATTCAATCATCCTCCTTTGTATTACTCATCAATGGCTCACCCTCAAACTTTTTCAGGGCATCAAGAGGCATTAGAAAAGGGTGCCCACTTTCTCCCTTTCTTTTCCTTCTAGTCGCTAATGCTTTGATCAGAATTATCGAATAGGAAAAAAGAGAGGGCTCCTTTAAAGATGTAAAGGTAACTCACTCAAAAGAATTATCTCATATCCTGTTTGTGGATGATGTGGTGATAATGGGAGAGGGTTCTTGGGAAAACCTCAAGGAAACAGAGCATATGTTAGATCTGTAATAACTCAAAAATTCGTCAAATTTAAAAAATTTCATGTGACATAAAATGTCAAATGTCAATGCTAATGAACCATTAACTTTTAGTAGATATTTAAACAGTTTGAAGAAAAATGAAGATTACTTCTTTTATATTGTTCTGTATAACTTAAAGGATTACCTTAAATACTGTGTTAGTACTGTTTTAACATAGTAGTTGCAATTTTCAGAAAGTAGAAAAGAAATCTGAATCTTAACTAATGATAAGTATGTTATTGTTTTCTTTTGTCAAGAAGGGAGAATTTCTTAGGTGTGATCGGGGCTTACTTAGCTTATAGCTAACAAAATAGAAATGATGGTTCTTTTTACAGGTTCTAACAGGTAAGTGTTTTGTTCCAGTAAATATCCAAATCAACAAAGATACTTCACTAGCATAAAAATATAATGCTAGTATTTAAAATGTTATTTGTAGCTTGTCTCTGTAAGAGGTAACGTTGACATAGTTAAAGTGATCAATAATGCATAATAACGGTAATAAACAAAATTTGTGGAAGGATGGGTTAAATGCATAACCAGTCTACTATTTAATGGAACCAAAACAAACTGGTTGATTAAGAACATTTCTACAAAATACTCCTACTTCTGCTCATAAAATTATGATCTAATGTTTAACTAGGAAGAGATATGTCCCCTTAAGATTTATGTTTTAAATTCATATCTGTCATAAAACATTTGGAGTTGGTTTTTAAATCATATCCATTTGATTTCTTTTGCAAACATAAACAAAATATTTTGAGTTGTTAAACTATTACTTAGTCTTTCTTGTTTATAGAGTTTTTTTTCCTAAGAGCCTCTCTTTTCAATAAAGTCATCGTACCCATTAGAAGTATTACAAAATTTACCCTCACCCTAGGGTTTCTATAATTAGATGTTCTCTTTAATAGATAGAGAAACTACTTTGACTCTTAAACTGTTTTTCCCAATAATTGGACATTAGTTTACACTTGAAACTCAAGTATAAGAGTAGATAGGTGGTACTTATTTAATTTCCCAACTGCGCATTGTTTTGCAAAAATTGGTCTAAGGTTTCACTTATATTTAACAGAGTTCATATTAACCTTTTAACTTTACATAGAAATCTATATACTTGTGTCTTTTTACCTTGTTCCTTAGTGTAACCTCTAACTATAATTACACTCTCAAATATAGTTGTTAAGATTTGTAATTTCCTTGAGGTATTACTACCACTTTATATATTATAGAGGGTCTTATATTGCTTGTGCCATAGTTACACAATTACTTCCAAAGTCCATGATTTTACATCATTTACTTCCAGGGATGAATAAATTTCCCTTCTCAATACAATTTGCTAATGAAAGTATGGTCATTTATTTATATTCTAAAACATGGTTAGAAAATAACTATCCTAACTTATCTTAATAAACAATAACCTACAAAAGAAAATACTATTTCTTTATCCTATGGTTTTTAAACTAGGTATTGACCCGACCAAGAACAAATTGCATTATTGGAAATTAAATTCACATTATTGAAATGATTTTGACTTGGTTCCAATAATTTTATTGTAGATTGGTAAACTATATACTCAACTAATGTTTCAAAACCCGCGATGGTGAAATTTGTTGAGGACACATGGAATTGTTTTATCGATTAGGTTAAAGTTGACCTAAGAGATGATCTTAACCCTACACTTTGCATTGTGAGGGTTTCTTCAACTGTGGAGTAGTCGAGCTGAGAGCTTGTGGCTGCCATAGCTCTATGTTGACCTCCGAGGTGTAAAACTATCCTCCAAAATCGTTGTGAGATTGTGTAGGTGAAAACATACCATGGTTTAAAAAAATTAATGACTGCTGAGGATGCACTTGTGTGTTGAGGTTGGTTTCACCCCGATTTGAGAATTGTGGATGTTGTTTATAGTGCACGATGGAGAAGTGCTTCCACCTCTGGTTGGTCTACTCCTTTCATGGTTTTTATCCCTTTCAAGTCGTGGTTCAGGGTTTTAGTTGCATTCTTCACTTACATAGTTTACGGCTTCTTCCTCCGAGGTTCCATCGCACTATGCTCAGGTGGTTTCCACGACTTCACCAAAAAGAGTTCTTACCAGGTAAAAGCCTAAAATTAATTAGTGTAAATACTGAAACGATTTTCAATTTTTGAAATTACGATATACTAATAGAGTTATTATTTGCAGGTTCCTCCATACTTGGGTGTGAACCTGGATACTACTCTTCCCTCAGTCTTCAGCAAGACGTTCACCTGGTAAGCCCCGGTGACATCTGAGGGTTTTCTCTACACTTAAGCTATGGTGGAAAGAAACTGGAAGCTTCATCGTGTTGGTTGTTGGCTCAGCCATGGTTTATTGTTATGCTATTGCTCCTTGTTTTTATTTATAATATTTTAAAGCCCTAGAGGCTGTTGTAAGAAATGATAAGGTTGTTGCAGCCGCGACTTAAGGGTTTTTGGTTGAGCCTTCATGGCCTGGAAATATGTAAAAGATTTTTTATTTAAATACTTGGCTTTAATTCGTGACATTGTTGTTAAACCACTGTGTGGTGACTTGAAGATTTAAGTGGTTTTTGTAGAAAAATAAAAGACAGTACATTTAGCATTTCTTTTAAATAGACAAAGGGTTTTATTTGCTGTGAATTATAATTGTAATCATTTTGGTTTATGACTTCTGTTTAGCATTGAATAAGTTTTTTTTATCAATCTTAAGCCTCAACAGATGTTATAAAAGGCCATAGGCCACTATGCTTATTACATTTCGTCTCTGTTTATTTTTGTTTACAATATTATTTTTAATTTATATTTACATTTAGGTATAAATGGTTTATAGTATTTTTTTACTATTTACTTTGTACAGGGTTATTGGGTGAATAAAATATTATGTTCTCTTAAAAGATTCTTATTGGATAATCTACAGCTCTGTAATTAAATGGTCTTTCAGAAATAATTTTAGCTCTGTAATTTTTTTTCAGTAACAATTATTTATTGTTGTTATTAAGTTTAGAAAAACTCTGTTAGGTTTTTGTATTATGAAAAAAGAATGTAATAGTATATTTTAGATATGAATCCTATCTCTTATAAACCCTAGATGGTTCTGGAGGTTTGCAGTAATAACACCTATGCTTACAGTAACCAGAGTTTAATTGCAAGCCTAAATAAATAGTTATAATGACCTATGAAAATAATAACTAGGTTAAAACCTAAGTAAAACTTTTACTGTTCCTATATTTGCTTATTTAAATTTATTTATTGTATTTATAATAAATTTTAATACTAGTGTTTAATTCTATAAATATTATAATTACTAGTGGTTATTATATAATCTACTCTTTCCTGTAATTAGATAATGTAGATACTTTCAAAAGACAGAGCAAGTACATCTATATTTCTGTAGATAAATTACGTAAAACTATAGAAGTAATTATTACATTTACATTCAGAGTTAATAAACAAATCTACTTATCTAAACTAAGCAAACCTGTTGTACTAGAGTACTGCCTTGTAAAAGGCATGGAAAAATACAGTTTGGTAATTTTTCTATTCACCTTTCACTTAGAAAAATCTCTATTGTTTAATCATAATCTGCTAATTACTAATTTTATCAATAAAACAAATGCTCGTTCTTCTTCATTAACCCTAATAAAATAACAATATGCATATCTTGATAAAATTTTAATCTTTTTTCTGAAACAATAGATAAACTATAATTAAACCTGAGCAAGTAGAACCTGTCAAATGGATGAGGTGACCACAGCTTAAGGAGGATGTTCCTCCCAACCAACTACTGGAGAAATATTAGTCTACAATTTTTTAGGACCCCCGAGCATGTCTCCTATTCTTCCTGGTAGAGTACTGGGTGAGAGATGTAACCTTGAGATTCTCTGCCACTTTACTGGATATACAGGAGTGATTCAACCCTGCTTACAGTAGTAAGAAATTTAGCTTAGAATAGCTGCACAAGTTCAATCTTCAGCAATTAACCCCTCAAACTCACTTCAACAAGTCCCCTCCATTGAATTTCTCATGTGCACTTCATTCACTCAGAATGATCACAATTCCAGAATGAGCAACCTCAACTGTCTTCAATGGGAAGTTTTATATCCAATGCCTAGGTCTTCTGGGTCAATTTTTACTTAATGAGCCACTTGCTCCTATTCCACTTTGTTGGGGAATCATGACCATAATTATAGGGAAGTTTCCACCTGCAAGAGGTAGAATTAGTTTGAGGATGCTTATACTTGTCAGTATACTCTCCACCCAATCTTCTCCACCAAGTGACCGGTAAACACTCAATTAAAAGCTTCCCTAAGTTTTTGTATCATCATTTATTTATTTATTAATAAAATATTCTGCAATCCTTGACCCCACTTGGTCATCAATTACAAACTTTATCATAAAATATAACATAATGTTCCTCGATGACATTAAATTGTTTTGCAAATTAGGTCATGTGACAGGATCTATACAAGAAATCCACAGGAATGCACATCAACATGGAAAAGTCAATTATATCCAAAAATGGTATGAAGAGGAGGTAAGCAGTAGAATTAGAGTAGAACTTCCTTACATTGTTAAGCCTATGGAAGAAGGGTTCAAATATCTAGGGTTTGTACTCAAACCTAATTCCTACTCCTTCAAAGATTGGATGTGGTTGTATAAAAAAATTGAAGGAAGAATTGGATGCTAGACATATAAATTCTTATCTAGGGGAGGTAGACTAGTTCTTTTGAAGGAAATCCTCCAAAGCATCCTGGTCTACTAGGCCACAAGCATGTCCTAAAAGGCATCCTACAAAAATTAAGAAAAAAATTATTTTCCTTCTTATGTTCTGCTAATAGACATTCAGAAGGAGTCCCCTTAGCAAAATGGAAAATGCTAGCTTGTCTAAAATATTTACATTAAGAACCCCTTTTTATTTTTTCAATCCCTGGTAGCCAAAACTCTATGGTTCCTTATCAAGAACCCTGAAACTCTATGGGGGAGAGTCCTAACTTCCAAGTATTTCCCAAATGGATCTGTAGGATGGAAGGCACAAGTATTAACCTTCCCACAGGTCGAGAATTGGTTAGCATGGAAGAAGTAAGGATAGGAGAATATCCCTGGGTAGGAGCAGGGGAGATATTTAAACTCTCAGATGGCCTAATTCGGAAACTAAGAAGCTCGGGGATCTCCACTCTAAACCAAGAAAGCCTAATGTCTTCACAAAGGGAAACTATTTGGAAAAACTCATAGGCTTTAGGATTAGAGGAAGGACTTAAGGAGGAATGGGAGGAATATGTTTCACTACTCAAGTTGAGTTTTATTCATCTAGACAAGGAGAAAGAATATAAATTGGTGTGGAACAAAAACCCAGTGAATGGGGACTTCTCGACCAAACTAGGCTACAAAACTTGGGTTTGAAATCAACATCAGCAAGAGAAGATGGAATGGCGGAAAAACTTATGGAAGGATAAAGGGCCCTTAAAGGCTAAACTAACTTTGTGGTTGACTCTTAGCAACAAGCTCTTAACATGGGACAATTTGTGGAAAAGGGGTTGGAAGGGCACAAATCGATGTGCTCTATGATTTTTAGATGAGGAAACAGTGTCTCATTTGTTTCATTTATGTTCTTATGTAGAATTTGTGTGGAAGACAACATGCTTGGAGCTGAAGTAACAAGGGAATTCGGGTACCTCTCTTGAACAAAAAGCAAATGCATGGTGGAAAGATATATCGGTACATCTATATAGTGCTCTTCCCTCCCTTTTCACTCATGGAATTTGGTGGGAAAGAAACACTGTCATTTTCAATAACAAGTTGATTCCAATTGAATTAACTTCAACTATTGTGATTTAGTGGGCCAAAGAACATAGATCTCAAGAGAAGGAGAAAAACATCAGAGTACTGATCCCTCTAGAAATAAACAAAGTAATACCTTGGGCCTTTTTTGATGGTGCCAGTCAAGGGGATCCTCCATTGGGAGGCTTGGGAGGAGTGCTCTACCTCACAACCAACCAAAAGGTTCAAGCAAAATACGCTCCTGGACATTGCTCAAACAATAAGGCCGAATTAGTAGCTCTGCATATGATCCTAAAGGTAGCCATCATGAACAACATTTCTCAAGTGCAATTTTTTGGGGACTCAAAGATGGTGGTTGACTGGGTGAATAGAAAAATTCAAATAAATGCTCCACATCTTCAACAATTACTGAATGCTATCAGAAGGATTCTAGATTTCTTCATAGGATTCAACATTTCTCACATTTATAGGGAGCTGAATATGGAAGCTGATGGCATGTCCAAACAAGCTCTGTTACTAGCTCTTGGCAATCTAGAAATAGAGGTAATCACAGAAAATTAAAACCTTGTACTGTATAATTCATTTTTGTGTCTATGTCAAGGTTCAAAATAGGCTCATAACTCAAGAGCCTCTATTTTTTGTAAAGAACTAAAGGCAAGGCCTAGATATTGAAATTGTAAATATGCTTTGGTGTCAAGAGAATTTTTGGTTCTTATATAATGGAAAGTTCCTTTGGAATAGTTTATAGTCACTTTTTATTTAAAGTGATATATATTTTCCAATTAGAAATATATATATATATATATATATATATATATTAAATGTTTATATCTCATGGCCTGATTGTCTGGTAAAAGAAGGATGGTGGAACTTTGAATAATAATAAACTACAGACTATTTTCTTTAATTCAATCTCAAAGTAAAGGGCTACAGACTAAACTTTTACAGCTATATTAAATTAAAAGAAAAAGAAATCCTAAACATTGAATATTTTGTCAGATCTTAAAAGACCGTTTAGTCAGTAGAAAGATATTGCTTTACCACAAAGTTCTTTTAAAATTTCACCTCGGCATAGTAAACTAAAAATGAAAGTTATAAACAGGGAATTATCAAATAACATTTTCTTTTTCCACGATAATGTCCTTTCCCAATGTTCATAATTAAATTTAAAAAGAAAGGCCGCGGTCACATTTTAATTGGGGCATTTTACCCTAACCCTCTTGGATTTCACCGAAATAGGTAATCACCATTTAAACAAGCTTCTTTAAATACCCAGTTAACACGGTAAAAGCATTAATCCAAGTATAAATATCAAAGAAAAAAACCTCAGGGGTAAAACTTGTTTGATATTTGTATCGTTTACAAAAAGAAAGCCTTGTAATTTAAGATTCAAACTGAACAACTAATTCATTCTGTTCCAAAAGATAGTCACTTAAATAGTTTATCATAATTCTAAGTACAAAAAAAAAACACAGAGGTTTCTTAACCAACCCATTACTAATTATTAGCGTTGGATGCATCTATTCATCAATAGTATTTTAGAAATCTATTCCAAACTCAACAAAAAAGACTCGCGGTCTTCTTTATGCAAGCCTGTAACAAAGTATCAACCTCCATAAGGTTTTGAGGTATATAAATATAAAAAGAGCAGCCATAGTTGTTACATGATGACTTCAAGATCTCTTTCTTAAAAAAAAAAAGAGAAATTGTCTTCTTAAACCAGCAAAACGTGTCTTCTCTTAAACTATTCCAGTCGAGGAAGGAGTTATTACAAAGGACAAAACCTTTAAAAACTATTTTCCTCCGTAAGAGTCCCAAAAGGGGGGAAACGGAGGCCTTACATGTGAACAGAGGGAGAAATTCTTAGCATTTGTCCTTGGCCTCCACCTCGCCTAGCTTTTACACTTGAGAGGAGTTCTTCAACCTAGAAATATTAAAAAAGAAAGGGTCTGTTAGAACCAAACAAAAACTTGGAATTCTAAAGGATCTAAAAATTTAAAAGAAAATGAATTTTACAGTTACCTTATTGGACCTATCTAGAATGTTGTTTAACCTTTTAAAAACAGACGTGATCATCTCAGTTGATAACTATAGATTGTCGTGTGCAGTGGTTGAACTATTAGGTTCCTTTGGAGGAAGAAACAAAAACCAATTGGTCGAGTATCTTAGAAGGTCTGGTTCAAACAACAAATACCCTCCCAGAGACGTAAGGAAATGACTATCAAACATTTCTTAAACCAACATTTACTTTTTATGGTTTCGCATTGTATGAATGTTCGACAACCGGGGTTTAGTACAATTCCATTGGGTTTTGAAGGGTTGTGATTTGATAACTAGCACAACATCCTTCCCTTCACCTTAAATTCAACTATGATTCCAAAACAAGACACGTCGGACCTATTAATTCCATACCCTTGCTTTCACTTTAATGATTTTTGCAGGGATTGTATCAATAACCATTGTCTTAATCGAGATGTAGGAATTATGTAATACCTTTGGTTAATTTAGACCTACAAGTAAACAATTTCAGCATTAGTATGTTTGTAAAATGGTTGAGATTAATAAAATAATATAAAGCATCAAGATCTTACTCTAAAATAAAATGGTAGAGTTACCTCTTGACTTAGGACCTTCTTATTATTTTGGAAAACAAGAATTGATTCGCCTACCTATACATAACAATATTTTATGCCTTAGTCACAATGACTAAGTTAGGCCACATGTCCTCCTTGAAGCAGGTATGGTTTTATGATGTAAGTATTCATATCCTAAAGAAAGCTGAGTAGAAACATCTTGAAAAGATCATGGACTAGTAAGTAAAATATTCATATAGTAAGTAAATAATTAAATATAAAAAAAGATATTCTATGTTTTTAGGGATGTCACACTAGTATCCTTCATTACTTGGTTGTGGTAGGTAAGAATTTATACTGAGCCAACCTCCAGTTGCAATCAGCTATATCACTCTTAGTTAGTCTAGAGCCATTTGTCCATTCTTGCATGGGAAGTGGCACCTTTTTCCACCTACCTCATTAGTTAACTAATTGTAGAATTGATTTAGACATATGGAGTTCAACTAGTGAGCTCCAACAGTGATTTAGACACACTAAGTTAGCCAGTAATTCATGTTTAGTTGGTAGATTTGAATCTTATCCACATGATTTGAATTATTCTTATTGCAACACCATTGTATTACTGTTGGAATGAACTGATCGATTCTTGTCTGTTTTATCTTAAATTTGTGGCATGAATTTACTATTCAATGTACATTTTCTTTGATTATTCCACTGCATAATAGTCCTTTCTCAATTTCTATGACTTTCATGTATATCAATGGTTCACAAATTTAACACATTATACATAGGTGATTCAAACTTAATATCTAAGTTTAATTGAGGCACATTAAAATCAATCTTTCCTTTTTTCTTTTCAAATGGAGAATGTAAAGAACCATCACGATAAGACATAGAAGATGGTGGATTTTTAGGAGGTTCCTCACCACCTCCTTCTTTTTTACCTTCAGCATGAAATGGGCCTCCTTTTTCACCTCTCTTCCGATCTCGATATGGCTCCTCTTCCATTGTTTGCATTCTCATGAAAGCTTTCATAAATTCCCCATCATATGGGATAGAATAAGTTGCTTCTTCTCCTTTTGGTGAAGACATTTTCCCTTTTATTGAACCAATATATGGATCAAACTCTTTAAGTTCTCCTTTACCACGTTAAAGCTTGGATCTCGTTAACATAAACTTGGTCTGTAATTTCAGGATCTTTTAACCATAAATTTGCATGTGAAATTTATATGTTAAATACTCATAAAAAAGATTAAAAGATGAATTTTAATTCTTAAAATCAATCACATAATAAAATAAAAGAGATATGAAAACCATAAAATGTAGACAACAACTAATAATGGAGTTCACCCCTCCTGGGTTGTGTCCCTAAGCCACTTCCAATGGGCAGGTCAGTCTTATTAATTCTTCAAAGCTTACAATATTTGGTTTATGGAACCACTTCTATTTTCTGTTAGTAATCTGCAAAAATAGAAAGCACTATTGTGATCCCCTCGAAATTTCCAGAAAAAAATGAGTATAAGTTGACTATGTTTGCCTGAGGCCTCTTCTGGCACACATATAAAGAATTCCATTTTCCCGCAACTATATGCATGTGTATATATCCCAACCTTGAGAATTAAACCCATTAATGGTAATACCTACCTCAAGATCTATTCCAAACCCCATCTCGGAATTTGTGCCTACGCTTGATTTTTGAACTCCTTGTCCTCATCTCTGCCCCTAAGCGTGTTTTTTATAGGAAAAAGATGGTGGTTTGTGGGTGTGAAATGGAGGATGACATCCCCATTTTCGATATCCACTTTCTATAATAATATTATAACCAAAAGGAATCATTTACCACCCAACAAATATTCATTGGCCCAAGGGTAAAGGTGTTGTGATATTGGGGCAAAGGTCCCAGGGTCAAACTCGTGGGCCTCTGACCTTCCCACATGCTTTTGAATGGTGTTAAAGTAATATAGAACCACATTATGGTTTGAATATACTATATTGTTTTGTCAACACTATATGGTATATCGTTTCGATATGGAATATGGTTATTGTATCATGGTGATAACTCCACGTTGCAACGGTGTTGGTTCCATGGACTTCATGATATGGAAATGACTTGTCATCTTTTGACATGTTGAATTTATTGATAACTTCGAGTTTCCTTAATGTTCTATAAATACACAATTGCATTTTTTCTGTATTATGGTCTGAGGGCTTAGACCTTGACCCCCCACCTCCTTTTCCAAAATAATCTTAGGTCAACTTCATATATTTCCTTTACTATATGACTATCAAGGAACATATGTGGGATTTTTGGCTAAATGAACTAGGTGAATTCTTGGGTGGTATTTGAGGTATTGGGTTTAATCCCTATATACTTGAAATAATTTTTCCAAACCATAAATTTTCCATTTTTTACCAATTTTCCCATTTTTAACCCTTTTGTCAAAAAATCAAATGTTGATAACTTATGTATCCATAGGCCATTTTGCGTTAAATGAGTGTTGACAGAAAGCTGACGATGAGCTACTTACCTCGATAATATTTATTTCTTTGTTTGAATACTTATTTAACGATCAACAATTAAATATCCTCCTAGATCATCAATTCAACCTATAAAGACTAACAATTTCCCACCACCCGACACATCCTCGGTTCTGGTGGCCCCTTAGGCTACCCCTCGGCCAACCCTAAGAAACCCCCTGATTCCTCCCAAGAAGAAGGTAGAGGAAAAAATATACCAAGGTCATGAGTACACCTTATGTTACTTCAACATGAACGCCCCCTCCTTGCACATTGTAGGATGTCACCTACCATGTTACCCAAAACTATATGTGGTTGCTTATCTTATGAACATACATGCAAATGCTCAATGATGACGAAAATGTTCATGTGGTCCAAGTCCCTAACCCAATTCAACCCAAAAACAAATCTCTTTTAATAAACCACCCATGCGCAATTTGTGGACTTTATAGACCCTACTCCCAGCATTGCAACAAATTAGTTGAATACCACTCTATTTTGGCTAAATTATGCAAGATCTATTTGGAATCATAGATTACCATTCTAGAAGAGATACACCCCAGGAAACCTCTTCAAATGAGGTTAGCACCATTTATGGTATCTCAACAAGTGATCCTTTGTCTACACTACCAATCATTGAAGATCCTTATGATATTACTACCTGGTTGTTTCACATCGGTGAACAAATCCTTGAGGCCTTAATAGAGCCAAACGTTCCTTGGGATGACATGTACTACCATGCATACTTTATTTCTAATGCACCACTCACACCAATGTTAGACTAGTTTATTTTGGAGTCCAAAGACTTCCTCCATCACTGCAATATCGATTGGTTCAAACATCCAATCCCAAAGCCTAGTTCCTTTGAGGAGGGAAACATGGATAACATCTCACCTACCATGCATATTGATATTTTTGTCAAACCCAGAATCGAGGAAAACATCAAATTGGGAGAATCATGTGCCCCAAAAGATACTGTAGTGTACAAATCCCTTTTTCAAGAATTCTGCAATATCTTTGCTTGGCTGTACATTGATATACCTGGTATTGAACACCATATCAACACATGGTCTGACACTATGCCCATTTGATAGAAGCAATGACCAATCCACCCATCAAAATAATTGGTTGTCAAAGCTAAGATTGAAAAACTACACCAAATATAGTTTCATTTACCCAATTGCATAAACAATATGGGTTTACAACCCTGTCCTGATGAACAAGAAACAAGACAGCATCCATGTCTACATAGTTTTCAAAAAAGGGCCATTTTTTTACGTTGTGTTAACCCTAGGAAAAGATATGAAGAATTCATCCAAAATTCTACTCATAAATATGAATTTTATGGTCACATGACAGAGGAATCTACAATGGAGGAAGAGTTATGACATAAGAAGTATATTTTTAATGGAAGTTGTGATGGAAGCAACAACGAGGGAAGAGTTCATGATAGAAGGGAAGTTGCAATGAGAGAAACTGTGACGAAAGCAACCACGACAGAAGAAGACATGTAGTGGATGAAAAGGAAAACTCAGTATATTATGGATAATAATTCAGTTAGGATAACACATGATTTAGGGAACAAATCATCTTTGTATTTTGGGTCGATAGTGCATACTGACAATTGTATGTAAATGTACGAGAATAGGAATGGCAGCCTGTCATCTAACAGAATGGATTCAGTTGACTACAACATGTAAGAGTCTATAAAAGGGATAACACATGATGTGTGTGGGTTACTTTTTGAGAGTTACACACTTAGACAGATACCCTCTCGGTTGGCCTTTTTTATTTTATTTTTTCTATTATCTATTTGTAGATTCGTAGAGTTTTAGAGAAGAGAGATTTGATCCAGGTTGTGTGCGGATCGACAATAAGGTGAAGGAGAGGAAACTTCAGAGAACTGAGACTAGAGATCATGGGAGGAGAGATAAGTCTATATATATTGTAGAGAATATCTAGAACATAGTATACAAGTTGAGTGCGTAGATGAAAGGTTCCATATATTTCTCATGCCATATGAAGAGCTCCTTTGTGGTTTTTCCCAAATGGGTTTCCACATTAAATGGTGTCTATGTGTATATTTGATGAATGTGCTTACGTTAAATGAATGTATGATGTGAATAAATATATGCATTTGCTTATCAATGAGCCCTTATATTCATATGTTGAACTTTTGTTGGTTGGAATCGCTAATAAGGAATTATATTAATTGTTTTAATCATTTTCGATGGATAAGTAGAGCAATATCTTGAATGCACACAATAAGAGAAGTAATATAACAAACAACTTCGGTCGAATGAGTTGGTAAGGTGTTACCTGGTTCTGTAAGTTACCCATAAGATATCTCTCGGGTGATACTACATCTATGTTGCAGGTGCTTCCAACTAAGCCCTTCTTTGTCGGGCTGATATATTGGGATTTGTTGACGGAAAAACAAGGGTTTGAACCTGGGTCGAAGGGAGAAACTCCAACAAATGGTTCCATTGTTGGGACAATGAATCATTTTGTGAGGGATATGTTTTGGCACCTGATGAAGTTGAAAAATCAAGAATAGGTGGGTTTTAAGGAATTTGAGTTTGCATGAGAAGAAAGTGAAGGGTCATGGTTGAATCCACCAAAGTGGTTGGAGAGATACCTCTATATGGATATTCATGAAATTTTCTTCTATGAGTTTCCTATATTGTTGTATGAGTGGTTGTTGAAGCTAGAAACCCAGCAAAAAAATTTCCAAGGAGGAGAACCAACATAGTGGAGTCCTCAGCTGATTCAGTGGATGAAAAGAACTAGCAACCCCATATCTAGAGATATTGATTTCTGGGATGTTAATATTTTGGGAGGATATATCACACATATCCTCATCAACACTATAAGTTCATATAGTGAAGTAGAAAGAGAATTTTTCCAAGGACCCAGAGGAAGGTATTTAAGATCTTTGAAAATATGGATCAAAATGCTTGAATGCAAGAAAATGATCCTGAGAATGGAATCCAATGAGTAAATATATGTGTATAAATACCTCGGTTATGTCACAGAAGAAATGCAAGAAAAATGGAGTAAACTAAGTTGATATGTTCCATGGTGATAGTAGAATTGTACTAGAGGGTGGACATCTAAGAAGTGGAAGGAGATTCTAGTCGGGAAAAATAAGAAGAACTCTGACAAGAAGAGGAAGTTGCAGCATGACTAGATGGGAATAATATGAGTTGATGCTACATCAGAAACATCATCATCATACTTTGAACTTTCAAACAACAACATCAGCAACATCACACTCTGATCTTTTGATCAGTACGTCATCATCATCACACTATGATCTTTCGATCAGTGACATCATCATCAGCAACTACCTGCAATCCACAAAACGAAGACAAAAGTCTTCGAATCAGTTTTGGACCTAAGTCCAGGGATGATACAATCCTACCACATTCTCGACAACCGAAGTCACCAGATTGATTATGGGATAATCAGTCCCTATCACTTTACGACAAGCTCCAAGGATGATGCAATCCTGCCACATTCAACTGAAGTCACCAGATTGATTACAAGATAATCAGTCCCTATCACTTTAGGACTAGATCCAAGGATGATGCAATCCTACCACATTCTTGGGGACCGAAGCCTCTGGATACCTTTTTGAATCGAATTTCAAGGATGATACAATCCTACCACATTCTTGGGGACCAAAGCCTCCGGATACCTTTCTATACCGAAGTTCAAGGATGATGCAATCCCGCCACATTCTCGGGGACCGAAGCCTCCAAATACCTTTCTGAACCGAAGTTCAAGGATGATGCAATCCTGACACATTCTCGGGGACCAAATCCTCCAGATACCTTTCTGAACCGAATTTCAAGGATGATGCAATCCTGCCACATTCTCGGGGACCGAAGCCTCCAAATACCTTTCTGAACCGAAGTTCAAGGATGATGCAATCCCACTACATTCTCGAGGACCAAAGTCATCGGATCTATTTTGGACAAATGTACTGGGATGATACAATCCCTCTTTATTCTCGAGGACCAAGGTCAGTGGATCACTTTAGGCCAAGTTCCCAGGGATGATACAATCCCACTGCAACATCACTACTCCCCTTTTTGAGGAAGGTCTTTTTGAACAACACCAACCTTGTCTTGAAATTTTTCAAACTTTACTCGAGACAAAGGCTTCATCATCACATCATCATATACATCTTGAGTATGTGAATACTGAACTATCACCATCTGTATGTCCAGTATGTGAATACTAAAACATCATCATTTGCATCTTATCTCGTATGTAGAAATACCGAATTTCTATGTGTTACGACGGAACACAGGGTTCTCTCTCATCACAACTCTGGTTATCACATAGAATCATTGTAGTATACATCTTTAGGTCAAAGAGACCTGATATCAGCTTGTGAAGCCATATGGCTTCACAACTTAGCAGAGCAATCTGCTATGTATTCTGCTTTAGCCCACGGGGGTTTCACTTGTTGACCAATATCCTATCACGTTAGTTCATATTGTGGGTTTTAAAATTAACAAAAATTGAACCAATATATTGCAGGTATTGGGGGGATGAGGGGTTTAAGGTGAGGGTGGTTAGGGTGGTTTATAAGGATTGAGGTATAAAAAGGGGTGGGGAGGAGGTTTTAAGTATTGGGAGGGGGTTTCAACAAAAATAGTTTGGGTCAATATCTCTAGAAATTAAGGGTATTCTTTAATATCCCACGATCGCACGTGCTATGTGAGAGATTCACTAAGTGAAGTCCCCGTGCTTTAGCCATGCTAAGAGAAACACTGGATTGTTTCCTGCTAGACCATGAACTCATAGAAAACCCCAAACAAAAGCATCTACCTGATGTGCTTTTCCTGTCTGAGATACTTCCAACCCAATCTGCATTTGTATAGCCATACAATCTATACTCATGGTTTCCATCATAGTATAGACCAAATTCTATAGTCCCTTCCAGATATCTCATCACATGTTTTGCGGCTATCAGGTGAACTCGTCTAGGTTGAACTAGATATTGACTCAAGGTGTTCAGAGCAAAACAAATGTCTGGTCTAGTATTTGTTAAGTACATCAATTACCCAATAATCTGTCTATTTTGAGTCACATCCACTAACTCTGATGAGTCATCGGCTAATAACTTCAGGTTGGAATCCATGGGTGTGGCCATGGATTTTCATTCAAACATATCAAATCTTTTCAAAATTGCATTGCATACTTTCCATTATTGAGAAATATTCCTTCATACTTCTAGACCTAGGAAATAAAGTATTAGACCAAGGTCTAAATTCTTCAGCGAACTTCTTCTTGCATTCTACAATATGTTTCTCATTCCCTGTCAGAAATAGATCATACACATATAGTAATAGTATGACAGGTTCATCTTCTACAACCTTGTAGTAAAGGTTAGGATCAACTTTACTCTTGGAAAAGCCCATGCTCATCAGGAAACTATCTATTCTTCCATACCAAGCTCTGGGATCCTACTTCAGGCCATAGAGGACCTTCTTTAACTTGCATACGTGAGTCCATCTGTCTTCAACTTCAAATCCTCATGACTATTTGATGTAAAACTCTTCCTCAATAATAACATTAAGGAAGGCTTGTATTTACTTCATCATGGAAGAAACTACCATGATAGTTCTGAAGGAAGTGTACCTTGCTTCCTGGAGTAAGTGTCTCTTCATACTTAATTCCCTCTTTATGATAGAAACCTCTATCCATAAGTCTTTTCTTACTTCTATCAGCAACATATTTTATCTTGCAAGTCCATTTGGAAGATACCACATTATTTCTTTCTGGTTTGAGTACTCTATCCCAAACATCATTCTAGTATTCCTTCATCATAACATCTTCTATGAGTCCTTCTTGTCAGGTCATCAACATATCCTAGTCTTCTGCATTCAACCTTGAAGGTTGGAACCCACTTTACTCTTGGTAAAGTCTCCATCCATCAGGAAGCTATCCATCATGTCGTATCATGTCAAAATCATATATCTTCTATAGTCACTCCCCCTGAAGTGGGGTATCATCTTCCCTCTTCATTCTGTATAGGTGGTTCTATTCTTAATATATACTTCTAGTGGGTCTGGTCAATAGAGAATGTCATGACATAGTCTATTCTTTTTGAGGTAAACCACGAACCTTGTTTTGTACACTTGTTTTGGCAGATCCATATGGAATATACTATAGATTTCCCTTCAGGTCTCGAAACAATATCATAGACATCATTCCCCATGATTGACTGTTACTCTTTGATCATAACTTCTTTCATAGGCGAAAAGGTTAGCATCAATGATGTCACCCAACTGTGTTACATAACTAGAGTGTGTCAGAGGCCTCTTACTTTGGTCTAGAAGTCTCTCCAATATTTTATTCATCTTGAGTTATCTCTCGTACCCATGGTGGTATTTATCCTTCGAGGTGGATCTACCACTCTCTGAAGCTCTTTCTTCCGTCACAATGTCTCTGACCCTGGGAGCTTTAGATTTATTGGAGTGAATCTTGAAATGTCATCACTTGTTCTTCGGAACAAGTCTCCTCCTTATTTTCTTGTAGGAGGTTGTACAAGACCTTTCCTACAATTCAAATGCACCAGTAGCATGGTTAGAACCATTTCATAGAACACATACATAACCACAAATTATTATGCATCATGCAACTGTTTAGCCAATACAACATTCATCCATATCTCACAGAAACTTTCTAGATGACATCATTGATATTGTGTGCTAATCCAATATGTTAGCAAGGAGGTTTCATTCTAGATAAGTAGCAGTGGAGAGGTGTATAGCACCATGAGCTACTTACTCATTGTTGTCGCCTTTCACACACCTGGGTCACGTGGTATAAATCTTCAAGCCACTCGATGTGTCCTTGGGGGCAAGTCTCGAGTCAAGGCTGACACCTTGTTCTTGACTCCTCCGTTTAGGCTCAACTCCTAACGAAGCCAAGGGGGGTAGACCCTATTAAGTTACTAAGGCTAATTACTTAGTATGGTGATGTTAAACTGAATGAATTACTTAGGAGTTTGAAATTTAACCATAAACAACCATAGAGACAAGATACAAAATGAGCGCACGAAAGCACAATGCTGAGACACAATATATATATATAGCAAGAAAATAACTAGTGCCTTAAAATGGAGTCAAAAGGAAATCAATGTACTTGCATGTGCTTGAAGTGAATGTTTTGCAATTGCCTCTTGGTACATTTTAAGTTAATGTGAAATATGAGTTGATTAAAATTAGGTGAAGGGGTGGACTCCAGATATACCTGAGAGTACTTGGAGTATGTCCAAAACTAAACCTTCACGGCTACCCACAAGGAATATGTGGGATGAATGGATTCTCTGGGGCTATTGTTCATAATGAACCCGTTAGGGTGTGACAGAGATCAGCGCCTCGAAGTCACTTTTTAGAAGTTCCCGCTTCCTTTGTGTATTTTTCCACCGTAATGGTTTTTTCTAGGTGTTGGATTTTCACCTGATGGTTTGTCAATTTAGGAGAGTGAATCCTAATTATACTAGTCACTCAAGTGCTTTTGATACAGCTTGACTGATCAAATGAACCACAGCCAAGTGCAGAGCATACACACTGAAGACTTGTCAATTTTAGTAAATTTTGAGATGGATGTTCTTGTTAAAAAGAAAACCCTCCAAGAACCTCTTTCGGTCCAAGTGGACCTCAATCGGGGAATCGAGGAGGGGTTTATTTTATTATGGTTACTAAAACAAATTATGATATCAATTGAAACATAAAAAGATAAGCAAAACACAATTTTCTAATTATACTACCGCGAACCTTTCTTCACCTTTCGGCTCAAAAGGAGGCTCGTGGGGTAAGTATTAAAGTTACTTTGAAACCAATAGAAATGGAATATGGAAATTATTTTACATCAAAGTATACTACCCTGCATATTAGTACTATGATAGATTGAAAAAAGATGAACGAAAAGCAAAAAATGACACAGACGCAAATCCCCCCAAGGGGGGTGGGGAATGGGCTCAAAAGAGCCTATTTAGAATTATTTTTATTACCAGCGGTTACAATATCAGAAAATTTTTATGATGCCTCTTGATTCGTATATAGAATGAAACCAAGAGCTTACAAAGTGCAAAAATTAAATATTTCAGTCAAAAAGGGAGACACCTGGGGGGATTCAGAAGGCCCAAAAGCCACTTTTGAACAGCAGATCCTCCTATTTTCTGTTATACCTACTAAAATCCAGAAATATTATTAGACTGAAATATTCCCAAAAGAACTCTAAAGGTACCTTTGGGTCAGCTTACTTTTAACCAAAAAAAAGCTAAGTTAAAACTAGTTTAAAAAGGTAAAATGGGAACCAAGGAAAGCAAGCTTTCCTTGG
This sequence comes from Pseudotsuga menziesii, assembly GCA_001517045.1. Taxonomy (NCBI): domain Eukaryota; kingdom Viridiplantae; phylum Streptophyta; class Pinopsida; order Pinales; family Pinaceae; genus Pseudotsuga; species Pseudotsuga menziesii. Next base: position 291,193 of record LPNX010247061.1, read on the forward strand.
GATCTTGGCTTGCTGTCACGTCCCCATCCCTCTTACTAGTGAAGAGGATGCGACCAACACCATGCATATGGGCAAACAGCCCCATGAACATAATCAATAGAAATCAATGTTGGAATTAAAACTTACAAGCATACACAGATGTAGAATGAATCAACATTCAGCGGAAGCAACACACATACATTTCCATCATAAGACATGTTCATCATAACTCATTAAACATCAATATAATTGCAGAGATGAAATAACAGCAGCACTTATCTTTTGATGAATAATTTACCCGCAACCAGCTACGTCGCTGCAACGTTACCCCCAACCATAGGCCAACGTGCTCATCAATCTCTCAGCAACACTTCCACCCCTGAGCTGGGCATCATTCCTCCAAGGATAAGGGTCAATGAAGGCTTACACATAGCTAGGGGACACACTCAGCAAACCAACACAGCTGGGTTTAATAGGCCTTCAACAGATTGGCCAAGCCAGCACAGTCCAAAGACCAACCACTGCTTACATGCAGCAAAACCACCCTTCACAGCCCTGTGAAGAAGAAAAGATGACCAGGGATAATCCCAAACAAACGCTGAGCACAGCTCAAGCCCAGAAGGCAACATAGAGTTGTTCTTGGCCCTACCGTGGCCAAAACAACTCGGATGCAACACCCAAACCAGGGTATATCAGCAGCCCAACTTCCCAATCAAAATGGTGGCAACAATCCACAACCCATTGTGGATAAGAAACAGAATTCCCAGCATAACCATGGGAAACTCAGGCACAGAGGCGGCAATCAATAGCCAACCACAACATGGGAACGGAAACAATCCCACAATGGAAGAAGTGAACACACATACACAGTCTGAGATGGAAAGAGGATGGACTCTCAACAGCACCAAGGTATAGCAGCAACTACCACTCACGGCATGGGAAAACAACAATCCCAAAAAACGTATCGGCAACCACCACACAGGGGAAAACATACCTGATTCCACTCTATGGAAAAATGTGAACGACCACTGATAAGCAGCACCTCTCCTGGCTGCATGAGATCCAGCAGAATCATTGCCGGTGCATGAGGATGAAACCAGATCGTCTTCCCCTATGTGAGAGTGAGCAGACCAACAGGAGGAACAAAAAATGACCTCCCTATGCGCACGCGGATGAACAGACCATGGTGGGGAACGGACAGGAAACCGTGAGGATGCGTAGCAGTGGTAGAGTGGAGTGAATGGAAATTCGTGGGTGGGGTGGGCATGTGGGCAAAGGACTGACAATCCTGCCACCCCACTCCCAAAACAATAACTGCCCCAGCTACCCAATACAAGACAATAAAGAGGTTGGAAGAGGTTGGATGAGACAAGAAAGGTGACAAATCAACAAGGTGGTAACACATGGGATTTTCCCCATAGACTAAGGTTTGACATCCCTCACCCCTTATCCTTTGGAACCATGCCCTTTTCATTCAACATTGCACTGTCGTAGCTGGTTGTGGTTTTATGTTTAATTGATGTGCATTTTTACATGATGCTGAATTATAATGTGCCAAATAGCACGACATTCCATCGGCAACTATCCATATTGCCGAAACATACACAACCAAATTGATGGTGGGGCTTTTTCCTTGAGCTCCTCACCACGATTAATTACAATATATACATCATGCAAACGGGGTCAAAACCGGGGACATTACACTTTCCTTTTAGGCAGCCAATATGATGTGCACTGATTACTAGATTTATCTTTTATAACATAAAATAGAAATCTAATGCAAGTAAGCTACAAATTCTCTTTAAAATTCCATGCAAAAAGGACGATTTCCCTAAAGCTAGATCTAGAATGCTTATGAAACCTTTTAAGAACGAGATCTAGATTATGGGCTTTGAGAAGATAGATCTATGTTGAATTTACTTTAAAATAATAGATCTAAACAATATCAAAGCTGTGAACAACATAACCAGGTAAAAAAATTGATTTTGAAGGAGGAAAAGGAGAAGAGAAGTGCTTGTTGCTGAAGAAGATCTACAATGGAAACTTGTTAGTGGAATACAGTGGGGTAATGTATTCACAAATATTTTGGATGTACAATGGATTCAAAATAGATCCACAGCTCGTCCAATCCTTGCTACCTAAAAGCTAAACACATAATCATGCACGAAACCTCATGAGATCTAGATATATATATGAAAAAGAGACAAGAATTACATGCAAATAAACTTATTAAACATGTATAATCTAGATATTCTAACATATATGCTATGAGATATAAGAAAAAAAGGAACCTTACTTGCCCAATTATACTCCTATTGATTCATCTAAATCATTCAAGCCAGACAGGGTTCAGATGCAAAAATTAAGAGAGAAGCCGACAACATCAATAGCCGTAAGACAATGCTTAATCCACACATATGAGAGCATTACACCATTTGGCCTCCAAATCTTCTTTATTTCAACAATCAAAAGATTACAACAGTATTACAATAGCAAGGCCTTCAATACAACTCTAACTAGCTTGGAAGAGGCATCCTGAGCTTTATTTATACAAAAAAAGGAGATCCATCCCAGGGGGTGCAAATCCCAAGGAGATAGACCACATGAGCTGATGGAGAGTCCATCAATGCCTTATCTGTGCCTAACTGAGCTAGATCTGAGTCTCACTGAGTGCAAATGTCAATCAGGGGGCTGATCTGACTAACACCTCAACCTGTTGACTAAAGAATCCACCAAAACTCATCCAAATGAGCCAAAACGTGTGGAGGAGAGAGGGATGGAGAAATTCCCCATAAAGGATGCTGAAGATCAACTCTGGATCTGTCCAGATCACCTCCATCAGTCAAGGATTTGTCAGATCCATTCAATCTAGTTCAGATCTGACTAATTTCAATCAAATCAGCTGAGAATCCAGTGATCTATGATTTTGGATTTGCTCCATTATTCATCAATTTATTAATTAAAATAATAAATAAATGATGTTTTGGGGCTTTCTGACCTGAGTGATTGAAAATCACGCAAAACTAGGAAAAAGTGGGTCCATGGGTTTACATGGTGCTCTTAGCTTGAAAATGAGCCCCTACATGACTAAAACTGATTATTCGGCCCACTTTTATTACAAAACCAATTTTTCCAATTAAACTATTAAAAAATAGCCTAAGTTTTGGAAAAATTAAATTTTAATAAAAAACACTTAAAAAATCAAAAAATTTTAAAAGTTGAAAAAACCTAGGGGGACTTAGACATGTTCATATGACTCGACCATGATGCCTAGCATGTTTATACATTGACACATAGACTCTAATAACCTCAATAGGCCTAAATTCCAAGCTGACAACCCCAACTTTGGAGGTATGGAGTGAAAAACTCAGAAATTATCAGTCGTTTATTCAATAACCCATAATAACCAAGGGAAAAAACACCCTAGGATGATCGGATTAACAAATAAAGTCTAAGAGACTGAGTCTTTTACAGACACTATCATGCTAAAACATTTATTACAATTCCCCCATGGGGTATGAACATGTGATATAGTACCACAAAGCTTCCCAGAAGTAAGACTGAAGGTCTTCTGAAGTCCGAACAAGTTATCCTTGTTCGGTTCACCAGGCTCACTTTATAAAAAACCACTAAGTACAACTTAGGTGGTAACATTTTGGCTCCAACTGCAGGACATGTGCTCAATCTAGTCATAGGGAAAGGAGAGGATACGAGAACACTAGAATCACTGGTTTATACACCCTGTAGAAACATCTCAACTTGACAAGAAAACCTCAGTTGCACAAGCTTTACATAAAAAACAAATGAACCATTAAGATGATTTATTTAAACAAAAAAAATGTAACTAACTAAAAGAAGCAAAGTTTTATTATAGCTAAGTATAAAATAGAAATGTAGAAATTAAATGCTCTCTTTCAAGGAGCTTATTTTCCTACTCTAAGAATGATATAAAAAGGGTTAAGTGTAATCAGAAATCCAATGTAACCACCTAAGCATTTTATTAACATAAAAAAAATTTCCTTGTCTTTGGTTACCTGCCAAAGTAAAGATACCTTATTCAGAAAATGCAAACCTGCATGATGCACTAGTACAAGTGATCAATTTTGCCACGGCAAAACGTGGCAATATACACGGAAAAGCGTGGATATTGCCACGTCTAAGTGTTTTTTTCCCCGTGGAAACAATTTCGTCGCAATAGAGACGACCCCTAATTTGCGTCGCAAGAGCGACAATGTTCTATATTTCGTTAGATGACTAAGTCGTCGCTATATCCATGCCTGGTCATCTCTGTATCCATGTCGGGCCGTCGCTGTATCCACACCGAGCCGTCGCTGTATCCACACCGAGCCGTCGCTGTATCCACGGCTGTGAAATTTTTTTAAAAATTGTCGTCGCTGTATCCACGGCTATAACTGTTTAAAAAAAAAATACAAATGCCATAAGACCAATTCCATGTGGAAGTAGGTCATAATCATTTAATCAAGCCATTGTCGATATTACTGTCATCCCTGCTGAATAGCTGGATCAAACATGATGCATTTAAGATCTGTTTGAGATATGTTACCACTACTGAAAATGTCTAACCATATAATGGTTGTCTATACTATATCATCTATGGCTTGTAAGTATAGTATTGATTCTTGAACACACATGTTTGATAAAACATCCCATCTACATTAATATCAATTGATTTAACTGACTAAAGTCCTCTACGCAGAACATATCTAATCTATGGGGTGCTCGTGCAATTGCCCCAGAGGGCTAGGAGGTGACACAATGGGAAGTTGCATATAAAAATCAAGCTATCTATGGCTTCAAAAACATATAGCCACAGCTACCAATGATAAAATCGTTATGCTTACTTAACAAC